>CM041811.1:35232387-35334887 GCA_023376895.1 Aspiorhynchus laticeps
ACATTATTAATGTCTTTACTGTCACTTTTGATCAATTTAATGCATCCTTGATGAATAAAAGTAGTAATTTCTTAAAAAAAAAAAAAAGTTTTCTGAACCCAAACTTATATATGTATATATATACACGTGTATATGTATATGTGTGTGTGTGTGTATATATATATACACACACACACACACACACACGCATGCACACATATATGTATGTATACATACAGTATATATATATTAGTGCTGGGCAACAATTAATCGCATCCAAAATAAAAGTTTTATATAATATATGCGTGTATACTGTGCATATTTATTAATATATATATATACATACATAAGACACACACGTACAGTATATATTTGGAAAATATTTACATGTATTAACATGCATATATTTATATTCACATGATTTTTATTATTTATAAATATTTAAAATATAAACATATTTTTCTTAAATATATACATGCATGCGTGTGTATTTATATATACATAATAAATATACACAGTACACACACATATATTATGTACACAAAAACTTTTATTTTGTATGTGATTAATCGCGATTTATCGTAGCCCAGCACTAATATATATATATAAATATAAAACCCAAAATATCAAAACATTACATTGTAGCAACAAAATCTGGAACGATAATATTAGTGTGAGCAATAATATCACAATTAAGTTTAGATGTGAACACTTTTATAGAGTTTTGCATACTTTTAAAACAATTTTACAAACAAAACAAAAATTCCTGATCCACGAGCCGTTCAGACGTGGCCTGACAGACGTTTGAGTGTGAAGCTCTTTGGTAAATGTCATTATGTTAGTCAGACTGTTTCTGGCTGTTAAAGGCTTTTAACATTCGTTTGCTTTTTCACAAGAACATGACGATTTTAGATGTTTATACAGTATATGCATCGTACACTGAAAAACAAATGACTCAACAACATTACTGTCAGTGATAAACAGACAAAAGAGCGTAATCAAACTGACACATGGGATCCTCAGTAATATGATCAGGCCAGAACTGTCTCGACCAATCACATCGCTTGTTAATCATCTCAGCCAATCAATTTGTTTGTTAATCCGCTTGGTTATGCAAAAGCAGATTTGCATGTGGAAACCAATTTAGCAAATCACCGAATAAATAACCACACATTCGGCCAATATAGTGAAGAATTTATGCTGGATAAAACATTCAACACATATACAAATAACGATTATGAAAATACTTCTGCTGCATTTCATTAAATGAAGTTTCATATGAAAACAGTTTCGTCACTGCATTCGGTTCATTCTTACCTATACGGCAAAAAATATATTTTTTCTGGCTAAAATATATTTTAAATATATGCTAAATATATGCTGTAAACAGTGAAGCTCAATGAAATATATTTTAGAAATTTAAAATATATTTACTTTCAACTTTCATATCCCAAAATATTTCAAAATGTATTTCAGTGGCAGGAAAATAAATTTCCAGTAACCTACATTTAGGCTTTATTTTTATTTTTATTTAAATGTATCATATGTTCATATGCGTTATATGTTTTTCGTTAAATGTGACATATGTGAATGTTTGGATTGAAATATATGGAGGGCAAAATATATTTTTTAAATACTTTAAAAATATATTTATAAATTTAAAGTATCTTCAGAAATATACAAAAAAATGGACAAAAATATATTGGTAGAAAATATATTTAGGTAAATATATTTTGAAACATATTTGAACAAATATATTTTTTGGCCATTTTTTTGTTTTTTTTTTACATATTTTGAAATATATTTAAAAATATTTTTTTTGCCGTATGGATTCAGAAAATCCAGAAACAAACAACTCTAGCATAATCTTTAGCAATGCATATGCTTTTATATTATCATCTATAAAACAAAATTCTGTATATTAAAAAGAGAGGAATAAATGTTATAGATGACGTGACACCTGGTTTTCAGCACACACACAAATATTAAACATTCATGAAGACATAAACTGACATCATTCATAATCATAAACGATACTATATGTAAAGTAAACATTTATATTTCTGCAGCTCTCACGAGCCAATCACAGCCTCTCCTTGAGGAAGCCCCGCCCAGTGGCTTCACACTGGTGCAATCTGATTGATTGACACAGGCTGTGTCCAATTAAAGGCTTTGATTAGACTTAACTGTGTCTATATAATAATTCAACAACATAACCTAGTAATCCATGCAGAATATAAGCGTCATCCTTGCCCTTCTCTGACTATTTACAAAACTAGACTTTCTGAAGAAAATGTGCGTGGTGTTTGATTGTGTTGTGGGTCGTTGGCAGGGTGTTTCTAAGCGGTTGCTAGGGTGTCGTCGTTGGTTGCTATGTGGTTACTTACTCGAGTCCATCTGGTCTGTAGATAATTACTCAAAAGAAACCTTAATTAAAGCATTTCTTTGATGTGCTTTATATTTGCATTATATTCTGGTTATTATATCGTATTATGACGCTGTTTTATTGTCCATTTGATAAAATGAACTGATAAAAGCTTTGAGCAGATACAACTTTACAATAAGATTCCATTAGTTAACATTAGTTAATTATATTAGTTAAATGAACTAACAATGAAAAAACATCTAAAGCATTTGATTAAAAAAAATCGAATTATTAATAGTAATAATAATAATAATAATAATAATAACAGATATGCCCATGCAGCAAAAAAAAAAAAAAAAAAAACTGGCTACATATATGTTGTAAAGAGTGAAGCTCAATGAAATATATTTTTGAAATTGAAATATTATTTATTTTCAACCTTCATATACCAAAATATATTTAAAAATGTATTTTAGGTGCAATAAAATACATTTTCAAATATATTTCCTTTTGCTACATGCAAATATTCACACATCTTATAGACAACATTTAGTTTTTCTTCAAATGTAACATTAGTGGATTTAAATATATGGAGGGCAACACTTTTGAAAATTGTTTTAAAAAATATATTTATATTTTTTAAATATATTTTCGACTAATGGTCAATAAATATATTGGTGGAAAATATATTACATTTACATTTACATTTAATCATTTAGCAGACGCTTTTATCCAAAGCGACGTACAAATGAGGAGAACAATAGAAGCAATCAGACCATCGAGAGAGCAACAGTATACAAGTGTCATGACAAGTCTCAGTTAGTCTAGCACAGTACACGTAGCTAGGATTTTTTTTTTTTTTTTTTTTTTTTTTTTTTTTTTTTAAATAGAATAGGTAAGTTAGTATTAGTTAGTCAGGTGCTGGCGAAAAAGATGTGTCTTTAGATGTTTTTTGAAAATGGCTAAAGACTCAGCTGTTCGAATTGAGATCGGGAGGTCATTCCACCAGCTGGGCACAGTCCAGGAAAAGGTCCGTGAGAGTGATTTGGTACCTCTTTGGGATGGCACCACAAGACGTCGTTCACTTTCAGAACGCAAGCTTCTGGAGGGCACATAAGTTTGAACCAGCGAGTTTAGGTATATTGGTGCAGTGGCAGTTGTGGTCTTGTAGGCAAACATCAGTACCTTGAATTTGATGCGAGCGGCTATTGGTAGCCAGTGTAACCTGATGAAGAGAGGGGTAACGTGAGCTTTTTTTGGCTCATTAAAGACCACTCTGGCTGCTGCATTCTGGATCAGTTGCAGAGGCTTGAAAGTACATGCGGGAAGGCCCGCCAAGAGAGCATTACAATAGTCCAGTCTGGAGAGAACAAGAGCTTGGACAAGGAGTTGTGCAGCTTGCTCTTGCAGGAAGGGCCTAATCTTCCTAATGTTGTATAAGGCAAATCTGCAGGACCGGGCCGTTGTAGCAATATGGTCTGTGAAGCTTAACTGATCATCGATCACAACTCCAAGGTTCCTGGCAGTCCTGGAAGGAGTTATGGTTGATGAACCCAGCTGTATAGAGAAGTTGTGGTGAAGTGATGGGTTGGCAGAGAACACGAGCAGTTCTGTCTTAGCAAGATTGAGCTGAAGGTGATGGTCCATCATCCAGCTAGAAATGTCACTCAGACAGGCTGCAATGCGATCAGTTACCGTCGGATCATCTGGTTGGAATGAGAAGTAGAGTTGAGTGTCATCAGCATAGCAGTGGTAGGAAAAGCCATGCTTCTGAATAACCAATCCTAATGACGACATGTAGATGGAGAAGAGAAGTGGTCCGAGCACTGAGCCTTGAGGAACTCCAGTAGCAAGAAGTTGTGACTTTGAAACCTCACCCCTCCAAGACACCCTGAAGGACCTATCTGAGAGGTAAGACTCGAACCACAGGAGGGCGGTTCCTGAGATGCCCATCTTTCTGAGGATGGACATGAGGATCTGGTGGTTAACTGTGTCAAAGGCAGCAGACAGATCCAGCAAGATGAGTACAGAGGATTTGGAAGCTGCTCTTGCCAGTCTCAGGGCCTCTGTAACCGAGAGTAGGGCAGTCTCAGTTGAGTGTCCACTTCTGAAGCCAGATTGGTTGTTGTCCAGAATGTTGTTCTGTGCAAGAAACAGAGAGAGTTGGTTGAACACAACTCGCTCAAGTGACTTTGCAATGAATGGAAGAAGGGATACCGGTCTGTAGTTTTCTAAAAGTGCTGGATTTAGAGCAGGTTTTTTAAGCAGTGGGCTTACCCGAGCCTGCTTAAATGCTGTGGGAAATGTACCAGTGTTAAGCGAGGTGTTGATAATGTGAGTAAGAGCAGGTACGACCGAAGAAGAAATGGCTTGAAGGAGGTGAGTGGGGATAGGATCTAGCGGACAAGTAGTGGGATGATTGGAAAGGATGAGTTTGGAAACCTCCGTCTCCGAGAGAGGAGAAAAGGAGGTGAGAGATTGTGTATTTGTCGTTATGAAGTTATTATTTGTTTGCGGTGTGAGGAATTGGTCACTGATGGTTTTTGTTTTTTTGTGAAGAAAGTTGCAAAAGTCATCAGCTGTAAGAGTTGATGAAGGATGGGGGAGGTGGACATGAGAGAAGAGAACGTTTTGAAGAGTGCGCGAGAGTCGGAACAGTTGTTAATTTTGTTGTGGTAGTATGTCCATTTTAGCAGTGGAGACATTTGCAGAGAAGGAAGAAGGTGTGACTGATACACACTAAGGTCGGTAGAGTTTTTGGATTTGTGCCATTTCCTCTCTGCAGCTTAGTTTAACACGATGTTCACGGAGAACATCGGACAACAGGGGGAGAGGGGTAGCGCGTGCTGATTGGATGAAAGGGCAAAAGTTGTCTAAAGCAAGATGTTAGAGTGAAGCAAAGAGCGTCAGTAGCACTGTTTGTGTCGAGTGCTGAAAATGAGAGGGTGAAGGTAGTGCGGATGAAACCCATGAGGATAGGCGAGAGGGAAGAGCGAGCGTAGGTTACGTCGAAAGGTGACCTGCGAAGGGGCGTGTGCTATGTCAGGAGTTAGTGTGAGGTTAGAAGTGATGAGGAAGTGGTCTGAGGTGTGCAGCGGAGTTACTAATGTGTTGTCAGTGGAGCAGTAGCGTGTGTAGATGAGGTCCAGTCGGTTACCTGATTTGTGAGTAGCCGTAGTAACACTCGTTTGAGGTCAAATGAAGTGAGAAGATGTTGAAGTCAGCAGCCTGGGGTTTTTCTAGGTGGATATTGAAGTCACCGAGCAGTACCAAGGAGTACCATCTTCAGGGAAGTTTGAGAGTAACAATCAAATCCTCCAAGAAGTCACCAGTTGACCTGGGGGACGAACATCTACAACGTGGATTTTAGCAGGGTGAGTAATAGTAATCGCATGAGATTCAAATGAACTGTTGCCTGTAGGAGATGGTAGAAATCAAATTTCCAATTCGTTTGAAATAAGGAGACCAGTGCCTCCACCCCTCCCAATCGTGCGAGGGGTGTGGGAAAACGTGAAATTAGTGGAGAGAGCTGCAAGAGTGGCAGTGTCCTCAGGTTTGATCCAAGTCTCAGTTAGGGCCATGAGGCCCTAACTGAGGGCCTCATGGCCTCATTAATATATTTTTAACATAAATATATTTTGAAATGATTATTATTTTTACTTTTTTGTATATTTTAAAATATATTTTATTTTATTGTATTTTATTTATTTATTTATTTGCTGTATGGGTAAGCTAACATATTAACAACAAACAACTGTATTTTTATCAACTAACAATAACAAAAGTTATATTTAAAAAGAAATGGCCAAAAATATATTGGTCAAAAATATATTTACGCAAATATATTTTGAAATTATTACAATTTTTGGCCGTTTTTGGTACATTGTAAAATATATTAAACAAATATTAAATTAAATTAAATTAAATTAAATTTGTTGCCGTATGGGTGAACTAACATGAGTTATCAATAAGCAGTTGTATTTTTAATAAATAACAATAACAAAGACAAAGTTATGGCCAAAATGGCCAAAAAATATATCGGAAGAAAATATATTTACAAACATATATTTTGAAATTATAATTTTTTGGTTAATTTTTGTATTTTTAAATTATATTTAAAATATTTTATGGTTTTTCCATACGGGTGAGCTAAATCTTAATAAATACTGCAGCAAAAGTGTTAGCTGATATTAGTTAATGCATTAACTAATGTCACCTTATTGTAAAGTGTCACCAGCCTTCTTTTCTATCACTGATGGCACCAATTCTAACACTGATATCATTAGTTATCAATAACACTGCTGAGCTCAGTGTGGATAGTTTCAGAAATAAAATCCAGAGCAATCACGACAAGCGTCCATTAGTGAGACCGAACGACCCAGCATCCTGACCGCTGACCTCTGACCTCTGAGCTTGACCTCTGAGCTCAGGCGCAGTGGGAGAGGCTGAGTTTGAGGACGCCGTCTGCATGCATCTTGAAGAGCAGTTTGAACTCGGTGGGCAGCTGGTGCGACTCCTGCCACTTGGTGGTGAACTTGGTGCCCTTCTTGTCATAGTAATGGTAGGGCAGCTCTTTGCCCGTGTTGGGGTCCCAGCCGAAGGGCCAGAATCCGTACAGGTGCACCTGTTCACACAGAGACGAGGCCAGCGTGAACATCAGGATCCCTGTGCTCAGACGCTTCGGGGAAAGCTGCTTCGTTTTCCAATACCTGCAGACAGCAAGAGCGGACACTTCTGTTTATGTCATTTGTGACCCTGGACCATAAAACCAGTCATAAGGGTCAGTTTTTGGAAATTGAGATTTATACATCATCTGAAAGCTGAATAAATAATCTTTCCATTGATGTATGGTTTGTTAGGATGCAATATTTAGCCGAGATACAACTATTTGAAAATCTGGAATCTGAGGGTGCAAAAATATCTAAATATTGAGAAAATCATCTTTAAAGTTGTTCAAATGAAGTTCTTAGCGATGCATATTACTATTTAAAAATCAAGTTTTGATATATTTACGGTAGGACATTTACAAAATATCTTCATGGAACATGATCTTTACTTAATATCCTAATGATTTTTGTCATAAAAGAAAAATGTATAATGTATTGCTGGCTATTGCTACAAATATACCTGTGCTATTTATGACTGCTCTTGTGCTCCGAGGTCACATTTAGACATATAAATATATATAGGCATTTCTAAATAAAACTATCTTTAGATATTCTGAGATCTTGCAAACTGGAAACTGGACAAAATCAGTGTGTATTAGCTGACAGTCTTTAATTCTATTTGTAGGTTTGATGAGCATTTGGGTGCATCTCGCAAAACCTGTGCTTATTATTATTTTTTTACACTATGGAATTGATCATAATGTGAAATATCATTCTAATGCCCTTCATTAAATTATGTTATTATATTATTAAAATTGTATTTATCCAGCAATGATTATAAAATAATTTTAATTTATAAAACCTGATTTTTCTTTTCTTTTTTTTCTTTTTTGTATTATGCTAATTATGACATCAATAATAAAAAATAAAAAATTCTAATGCCCTATAAAATTTATTTTATAAAAATATAATGAATATACAATTTCATTAAAATTAAAATTTTAATGCCCTTTATAAAATTACATTATACATAAAATTATATTATATATTATAATACATTTTACATTCATCAACCAAGGAATTTATTTATTTATTTATTATACATAAAACCAGTGATTTAAAAAAAATACATTAATCATAATATCAACAATAATGTGAAAATTAATTATAAACTTTTATAATATATCTGTCTGTCTATCTATCTGTCTAATTATTATATATATATATACATATATATATATATATACATATATATATATATATACATATATATATATATATATATATATATATATATATATATATATATATATATATATATATATATATATATATATATTATTGTAAACCAGAATAAAAATCAGTAACTCTGGAAGAACATCAAATTGCAAAAAAACAAGAAAAAGTGAATTATGTAATTAACAAGTATTAAAGTGTTTCCATAAGGGCTGATCTCAGTACATTCTGCACTTTGGCTCAAATCCACCATCGCTTTACCTGCAAAACCCAAACTCTTCCACCACAGAACTTCAGCGTGAATTAAGTCAAATATCTTCATATAGAGTTGATGGCAGTGGACCAGAGCACACTGAAACCCCCGGGAAACAAAACTAATGTGTTTCACCCAAAGTGGCACATGTGTCTGCAGGAAAACAGTGACAACACACCCATGAAGGTCAGCGGCTCCTGTGTGTGTGTGTGTGTGTGTGTGTGTTCAGAGGTTTCGCTCAGAGCAAGGTTAGTTCAGCCAGCATCTCTAATACAGTCACAGAGACACTGAACACAACACTCAACTACTGGGGCAATGTGTGTGCATTTGTGTTTATAGGTCCATTTATTACGTAACATTAAGATTTTAATTCATACACCTCTTCTATGATGACCATGCTTTCAATTTCTCAATTAAAATAATTCTGAACATGTCTAGAGGCTTTAACCATTCTGAGCATGTAATGATTTTGCAGTCATTTTCTAATGTTATTTATTTATTTATTTACTTATTTGTGAGTTAAAAAACAAACCAACTTTTAATCAGTTTGTAATAACTTTCTAATTTATTTATTTGAGATTTTACAAATTCTTAAAAAAAAAAAACTAATTTAACATGTATTTATTTATTTACTTTTAATTTAAAAATATTATTAATAAAGTTTAAAAACTTTAAGTAATAGTAAAAACATTTTGTCTATTTAAATCAAAAGTCAAAATATTTAGAAAATATTAAATAAAAGTTATAATTAAATCATGAACTCTCCGATGTAATCACAGACTGTTAACCCCAGTATCTCTGAATCCTCTTGTGAGCGTCTTCCAGAGTGAAATCACATCGACTCTGTTTAATGGGATTGCAGTAGATTACAGCACAGCAGCTCAGTCAGTGAATGAGGGTTAGATAATCTCATCTTCTGCTCGGTACCACGTCCAAAAACCAAACATGATAGCACTTGGGAAGACTGCACCTGATCATGATTTCTGCTTCTCTCAATTTATGAAGCAGAATCATCGGAGATATTTGCATTGGTTACAAGGCTTCATGGTTGTGTGTCCCCGACACACTCAATCACTTTTATTCACGGTTTGAAATGCAGAAAGACACAACTGCACAAAAACTGCCCACACCTCCCAACGACCAGGCGCTCTGTCTGTCTGCAGCAGACGTAAGGAAGACCCTATCCAGGATTAACCCACGAAAGGCTGCGGGTCCTGACAACATACCTGGCCGTGTACTGAAAGACTGTGCTGCACAGCTGACGGATGTCCTAACAGATATCTTCAACACCTCGCTGAGCCAGGCAGTCGTCCCCACATGTCTCAAATCCACAATAATCATACCGTTACCAAAGAAATCACCTGTGTCCTGTCTAAACGACTACCGTCCCATAGCACTGACTCTAATCATAATGAAGTGTTTTGAGAGGTTAGTCATGCAAAAAATCAAAACCAGCCTCCCCAACACACTCGATCCACTCCAGTTTGCATACCGTCCAAACCGCTCTACGGACGATGCAATTTCCTCCACCCTCCACCTGGCTCTTACCCACCTAGAAAATAAAGACTCCTATGTTAGAATGCTGTTCGCTGACTTCAGCTCAGCATTCAACACAATAATCCCACAACAGCTCATAAATAAACTAAACCTGCTGGGCCTTAACAATTCCCTCTGTAATTGGATCCTGGACTTTTTAACCGGAAGACCTCAGTCAACCACATCATCAAGTTTGCTGATGACACAACAGTGGTAGGTCTCATCAGCAACAACGATGAAATGCACTACAGAGAGGAAGTGGCACAGCTGGCTGTATGGTGTGGCGCTAACAATCTGTCCCTTAATGTGGAGAAGACAAAGGAGGTTGTGATGGACTTCAGGAGGAGGAACTCCATTGACCACCCCCCACCCCCGACAGCTCAACTGTGGAGAGAGTCAGCAGCACTAAATTCCTGGGGGTGCACATCACGGAGGATCTCACCTGGACCACCAACACCGTGTCACTCTCCAAGAAGGCACAACAGCGTCTACACTTTCTCCGCCGGCTGAAAAGAGCAAGTCTCCCACCACCCATCCTCACCACATTCTACAGGGGCACCATTGAGAGTGTGCTGACCAGCTGCATCACTGTCTGGTACAGGAACTGCAGTGCTGCTGACCGCAAGGACCCCACCCGCCCCTCCCACAGTCTCTTCCAGCTCCTACCATCAGGAAGACGGTACCAGAGCATCAGAGCCCGCTCCACCAGGCTGCTCAACAGCTTTTTCCCCCAGGCTGTGAGAGCCCTGAACTCAGATCACCCCACCTCCCTCTGAAACCCCTTGCAAACCCCTACCTCCTGAAACATGGACCACACCCCCTCCACCTCTCCAAAAACACCCCCCAACCTTACCACACCAAAGTAAAAACTGTGTGAACTTTTTTGTGCAATTCAAGTGTGCTACACACAGGTGAGTGGGCCTGTACAAACCACCTGTAGCAGCACACTCTCCTCTATGCACTAGACACTTTTCTTACACTGCTATGTGTACACAATCCCACAAAAGACTCAGCAATATATGTATGTTTACATGCTCATGCACTACTACAAATCATCTTGTACTGTTCCCCAGCCAGCTGCTGACTCACAATGTTTCTCTCTGCACATGTACAGTATTTATGTGAAGCATTCGCATAGTTTGTATAGTTTGTATTTTCTATCTTTATCTTTAGTTGTATAGGGAAAACATTTATATATAGTATTCTTAGTCAAAATCTGTCAGTAGGTTAGTTGTGTATAGGTTTATAGTGTTGTATGTCTGTATTTATGTAGCACCGTGGTCCTGTGAGGCACGACATTTCGTTCCACTGTATGTCCCCACATGTAGCGGAATGACAATAAAGCTCAACTTGAACTTGACTTGACTTATGGTTTGCAATAACACGCTTTAATGACTTTGTAATAATTTTCTGTTATGGTTATTTTAAGATTTTAAGAAATTCTTAAAAAAACTGAATCAGTTAGTAACAATGTTCTATAATTAATTAATTATTAATATTAGTTCAAAAGTGGTTAAATTCTTTAAAATTACAAAATAGAAAACTAAAGCTTTCTATTTTTTCTATTTTGTATTATTTCTATTATTGTTACTTATTTATTTACTTATTTATAAAGCCTTTAGTTTTAAAATAATATTAATACCAGGCTGAAATTATATATATATAAAAAAACCTCAGTTTTCAATAATAATAAACAACCCTTAATCACTTAGTAATAATTTTCTATTATTTATTTGGAATGACTTTAGTTTTCAAAACATTATTAATAAAGTTTATTAATATCAGGCTGAAACTGTTTAAATTTTTTTTGCAGTTTTAATCAGTTTGCAACCATTTTCTATTATTTATTTATTTATTAAACAGTTTTGAAAGAGTGCAAGAAATTCTTAAAGGGTGGATGACTGTTTTTTTTCTAGGCTTGATTGTGTTTATGGGGTGCAGTCTAACACGTGTTAATGCTTCGTTTAAAAAAAACAACATTATTTTTCACATAATTTACCTTTATTCTACACAGATCTGTACCTTCTCTTTTGAACGCTCTGATGATTTCCTGGTTTTATGAAGCCCCTCCCTCAGAAATACGCGGTGGGCTCTGATTGGTTAGCTGGCTCAGTGTGTTGTGATTGGCTAAATTACCTAGTGCTCGTCCAGAAACGTCACGCCCCTTGTCTCGCTCTGGTGTTGTATTGTAAACAATGGTGTCATCAATATTAGTGAAGAGGATCGCACAGAACATGAGCAAGCATGGCTCTTACAGGACTTTTCATAATTGTATGTTTTTTGTTTGTTGTTGTCTCATACTTTTAGATACTGTTATTTGTGAATGCTACTGCTTGTTAGTTTTTAATATACAGTTTTATCCTTATGAAAGCTTTTCTACAGCTCTGCGTCCATGTTTAATGCTTCTCATAGCTATGTGAAAAATATCTGTCTGTCTATACATAAAGTGTATAACTGGAACACAGTTCATTGTTGGAGCTGACGAGCTGATGATCTGAATCAGAGAGAGAGAGAAGCAGAGCAGACCGCGAGGAACAGGATTAAGAACCGCTGCTTTAAAACATATGATTTTGAAACTTGTGAATGCATGAGAATCGTTAGAAGACAGAATCACGATTCAAATATGAATAGATTTTTTCGTGCACCCCTAGTTTTCTCTTCCTCTTCTCTAAAGCAGCGCAACATGGTTACTTCAGAGTTACTTCCCGGGTTTATGACATCACAAACCCTGATAAACCCCGCCCCCGGGAACATGCAGCAAAGGAGGCGGGGTTTATCAGGGTTTGTGATGTCATAAACCCGGGAAGTAACTCGTTGTAGTCCCTACGAGCCGTTTTTGTAGGCATTAAACTGCCATAATTTTAAAAGACGATATCTCCGTTTGGATTGAACTTTCAGCGTCGTAACTTTGCAGATATTGTTTATGCTCAAACAGCAACATAACACACTAACTAACGTTAATCAACCACCCCTTTAAAAGTAAAAAAAATAAAACTCTAAAAATAAATATAAATAAATATAAATACAGAAAACCTTCATTTCAAATAATTTTCTTTAATTGATATTTATTTATTTATTTTTATAAAGACTTTAGTTTTAAAATATTACAAACTATAATTATAAAAACACGCAAGTCTGTTTTCTATTTCACGCGGTCATTTGCATTGTTTGCTGTGACTAAATCTGTGAGCGAACCACGCATGTTAACGTGATTCGTACTTATGTGCAATAAATGTGATTACAAATTGTGATTATATTTTTTGAGCCAAATAACCATGATTAACTGTTTAACCTTTATTTATATATGTGTCCCTGGAGCACAAAAGCAGTCATAAGTAGCACAGGTATATTTGTAGCAATAGCCAACAATACATTGTATGGATCAAAATTATCAATTTTTCTTTTATGCCAAAAATCATTAGGATATTAAGTAAAGATCATGTTCCATAAGAATATTTTGTAAATTTCCTACAGTAAATATATATCAAAACTTAATTTTTGATTAGTAATATGCATTGCTAAGAGTTTAATTTGGACAACTTTAAAGGTGATTTTCTCAATATTTTGATTTTTTTTTTTTTGACCCTCAGATTCCAGATTTTCAAATAGTTGTATATCGGCCAAATATTGCCCTATCCTAACCATACACCAATGGAAAGCTTATTTATTCAGCTTTCAGATGATGTATAAATCTCAATTTCACAAAATTGACCCTTATGACTGGTTTTGTTGTCCTGGATCGCATATTTATTATACCTTTATTATATTATTATTATTCTATTATAGTATTATATTTTAGTATCTTAGTTCTCAGATCTCACCTGTTGACGTACTGCATAATGTTTCCCGGCCAGGCTAACTGCACCTTCAGCTGGCCCTTGTGCTCTGCGAAGAAATCGACGAGCGTTCGCGTGACGGTGGCCGACGTGTGGAAGAAGAAAGCAGGAATCCAGAGGATGGCTCCGTCCAGCTTCTTCAGGCTCAGGTAGAAGTTGTTCCTGTCCTGGATGGTCAGCAGGTTGTTGTAGTATTTCTCCAGGATGCTGGGGTTGAAGGTGGTCAGGTTGGTCCTGCGGCCCACGTCGCGACGGAAGACCTCGGTCGGTGCGAAGTTGCAGCGGAAGACGAAGTCGTAGCTGTCGATCTGCGCGCCGCAGCGGCTGCCGGTGAGGATGCCGCTGTTGCCCACCACGGCGCAGCTGTTGAAGCGCTTGTTGAGGACAGGAGACGAGTCCGGCAGCAGAGACCTGAGGTTCTCGCCGATGGAGAAGACGTATTTGTGACTGGAGTAGTCGTAGTGCATTAGCTGACCCACACGGACGCTGCTCTTGGTCAGTGTGAAGTTGTGCGCGACATCGATGTACTGGGCGATCTCTTTACTGGAAAACAGATAAAACAACATCCAGCGAATGAAACGGACCGAATCATATGTGACCCTGGACCACAAAACCAGTCAATTTTTCGAAATTGAGATTTATAAATCATCTGAAAGCTGAATAAATAATCTTTCCATTAATGTATGGTTTGTTATGATAGGACAATATTTGTCTGAGATACAACTATTTGTAAATCTGGAATCTGAGGGTGCAAAAAAATCTAAATATTGAGAAAATCACCTTTAAAGATGTTCAAATGAAGTTCTTAGCAGTTCATATTACTAATCAAAAATGAAGTTTTGATATATTTACAGTAGCAAATTTACAAAATATCTTCATGGAACATGATCTTTACTTAATATCCTAATGATTTTTGGCATTAAAAAAACCCCTATAA
Source organism: Aspiorhynchus laticeps (assembly GCA_023376895.1). NCBI lineage: Eukaryota > Metazoa > Chordata > Actinopteri > Cypriniformes > Cyprinidae > Aspiorhynchus > Aspiorhynchus laticeps. Next base: position 35,247,137 of record CM041811.1, read on the forward strand.
TTTTGACCCATATAATGTATTTTTGGCTATTGCTGCAAATATACCTGTGCTGCTTATGACTGCTTTTGTGCTCCAGGGACACAAATAGAAAAAAGTGCAATATTACTATTTAAAAATACTCATATTTATTAATATTTAATATTGCGTACACATGTGAGTGTTGATTTTTTAAACACAATTTAAAAATAATTTTTCTATTTTTTTGTACAATGATTTGATACATTTAATCATTTAAAAATAAATATAGACGCAACTACTATGAGGTACTGGGCGATCTCTTTACTGGAAAACAGATGTAACAACATCCAGCGAATGAAACGAACCGAATCATATAGAAAAAAGAATTACGCCAACTGTAATGTTACTATTTAAAAATACTCGTATTTATTCATATTTAATATTGCGTACACGTGAGCATTGCTTTTTTTTTTAAACACAATTAAAAAAATATTTGTTCATTTTTTTTTGTACATTTGATTTGATACATTTAATCATTTAAAAATAAATACATAAATAAACAAACACACACACACACACACACACACAATAGTTTCTTCAGCGGTTCTTTGTGGTAGTTGAGGTGCTATATAACACCATCTTTAAAGATATAGGTGCTATGTAGCACTTAAAGTGGTTCCCCTATGATTACCAGCAAAACAACCACTTTTAGTGCTATATAGCACTATTTTTAAAAAAATATGACATTTGTTTTGATTTTTGTTTTAATATTGTTATTTTAATATATTTTTTGTTTTAATTTTAATATATTTTTTTGTTTTAATATGAACAATATTAATAAACTTTATTAATCAGATTTTAAAACTAAACTCAAACTTAATTCAAAATAAACACACACACACACACCAAAAACAATATCTATAACCATAAAGTTTTAATAATATTACTATTTAAAAATATTCATATTTAATAATATTCAATATTACATATACATGTGAGAGTTGACATTTTAATATTATTTCAAAATAAATAAACGAACACACCAAGAACAATTACTATAACCATAAAGTTTTAATAATATAACAATTTTAAAGCATTCTTATTTTATAATAATGAATATTACATTAATAGTTGTTTTATTTAAATGACTATTTTGATTTAATTACATATTAATATATCTTATTAATATACTATTAAGGGAAGTAACTGGCACTAATGGTTAAGAGTCAACTTGTAATCAAAAGTGCGGATCGAATCTAGGTAGACGGCAGATTAAGTATTTGAATGAATATCACTTTAACTATCAATTTACCATATGAGTGTCAATTGAGCAATACTACACTGTGAGGTGACAGTTTTAATTGTTGTTCAAAATAATAAACACACGACCTAAGAACAATTCTATACCAAAAGTTTAATGGTATAACAATGTAAAGCATTCTTATTTTCGAGTAATGATCACAATACATTAATAGTGTTTTTTTAATACTTTGTTTTTACTATTACATATTTATAACTAAACTTTAAAATTGAATGAGAGATCAACTAGAATCAAATTCTTGAATCTCATCATAACTGATCTGAATGAAAGCACTTTTCTAATACCATTACTATTTACAATACTGTCCAGGTGTGTTCATATGTGTTGTATTCACTGCTGTGTGCATTGATGTTAATGTAGACAAATTTAATATGTCATCCAAAATAAATTTTTTTCATATATATATATTTAGTTACATTGTGTATAACTAAATTTAAAATGATAAATATATAAATAAATCATACATAACTATCCGTAATAATTTTCATATTACTTTAAAATATTAATTATCTATCATCATTTATTACTGCTCAATGATTAATTTGATATAATGATAAAATAAACATTTTTGTTCATATAATATATACATGTGTGCTGTGTATATTATTATATATATATAAATATAACTAAATACAGTATATATATATTGAAATATTACATGTATTCATCATTTATATTATATAATATATATATTAAACATAACATATTTATTCTTAATATATACTGCTGGTGATTATATATATATATAATATATTAAAATATATATATATATATACTATATACACACACAACATATATATATATATATATAATATATTTACAATTATCTTCTCTTATTTTTAGACAAAAAACATTTATAATGTTTATACTAATATTTCATGGGCATCTAATATGTGATTCCATACTTTAATATTTTAAGAAATATTGTACAAATATGCATCATATTAAATATGGCATCTACATTGATTAATGTTCATTATTATTCTGAATTCCTTAATATTAAAATCCTCTCCACTGTGTGTGTGTGTGTGTGTGTGTGTGCACTTGGTTATGCTACACTGTGTTGACCAAATGTCCCCACAAGGATAATAAAACCTGAAATTTGTGACACTGTAGGGACCGGCCTGCGGTCCCCATGAGGGAAAAAACTATTAAAAATAGTAAATTATGTTTATCTGAAAGTGTAACAAGTTCAGGTACAGGTTTTCTGTAAGGGCTAGGTTTAGGGTTAGGGGATATTGTGTGTGTGTGAGTGTGTGTGAGAGAGAGTGTGAGTGTGTGTGTGTGTGTGTGTGTGTGTGTGTGTGTGTGTGTGTGTGTGTGTGTGTGTGTGTGAGAGAGAGAGTGTGTGTGTGTGTGTGTGTGTATGTGTGTGTGTGTGTGTGTGTGTGTGTGTGTGTGTGTGTGTGTGTGTGTGTGAGAGAGAGTGAGTGTGTGTGCGTGTGTGTGTGTGTGAGTGTGAGTGTGTGTGAGTGTGAGTGTGAGTGTGAGTGTGTGTGTGTGTGTGTGTGTGTGTGTGTGTGTGAGAGAGAGTGTGAGTGTGTATGTGAGAGAGAGTGAGTGTGTGTGCGTGTGTGTGTGTGTGAGTGTGTGTGTGTGTTGTGTGTGTGTGTGTGTGTGTGTGTGTGTGGTGTGAGTGTGAGTGTGAGTGTGAGTGTGAGTGTGTGTGTGTGTGAGAGAGAGTGTGAGTGTGTATGTGAGAGAGAGAGGTTCACCTCTGCTGTAAATAAGCGCTCTGGTTGAACCTCCAGCTGCTGGACTCCTGCAGGTTCTCGTTGAGGGCGTTATTCAGCGAGGTGAACGCGGGATCCAGGAACTTCATGGCCAGTTGGGATCTGATGAGGAGATGCAGAGACAGAGGAAATGAGAAACGCTGTTTCTGTTCCACTTCACAGGACGGCCCGATCGTGGCTGGGATCAATGAGAGCATCCAGGCCGCTGTCAGTCAGCTCGCGCCCGGGGCAGTCGATGGCCGCTCTAATTAAACAGCCGCTTTTAGACTCCACGCCTGCTCGTTTGCTCACTCTCGTTTGTTAAAGCTCGTTCCGTTTCATTAGTAGAGCTGTTGGAGTCTGGGTTACAGCCTCAGAGGTCAGGACGACTCAAGTCACTCACAATATCACATCATCTGTCACACATCAAACCAGCTTCAAAAGAATTGGTGTAGAAACCATTTCACTCAGAAATTGCTAGTAGATTTCACAATTAATTACAAAGGAATTGCAAGTAACACATTGAATGAAATGTGAAATTTTGAAGTAAACTAAAAAAACGTTTCGTTATAAATCCAACAAGATTTTTTTACAAGAATATACAATCTCGTTTGTCTACTTCAAAATTTCACGTTTAATTCAATGTGTTTCTTGCCATTTCTTTGTAATTAATTGTGAAATTTACTAGCAATTCTGAGTGAAAATGGTCTCTATACATTTTTTAGTGCAGAAAGACTGAAATAGTATTTTTTCTTGTTTTCTCGTTTTATAAAAATGGATTTTTATAGATTTAACACCGATTTCAACCAATTTGCATAATCTTAATGCATAAAATAGCAGAAGTGTTTGAATTCTGTTTAGCATTACAATATTTTACACAAAAATTACACATTTTAGCTTTAACATTCAGCACTGAAAAATAAATGTTATGCACTGATGTGAAATCAATTCATTTTACCTACTGTATGGAAATGAAGCAGATTTATAAATATATATTTTTGATATATATAATAAATATATACATTTAAAATATTATAAAAAACTATTTGTGATGAACTTCATGTGGCTTTCTTTCTTTCCTGGTTGTCAGTTTATTATAAATGCACAAAACTGATTTTAGTTCTTCAGTAGATTGGTATGTGAACATTACTGTACATCAGTTAATAAAATATATGCTTTATACTGTAAGTTTATACTGTGAAATTAATAATACCTCAAATTTTGCTACAATATTTTTACAGTAAAGTTGTAGCAACCACAGATGCCAATAGATTTTACAGTGAATTACTTGATTTGAACTTTACCCTCATGTTGTATTCTGGTCATTTCGACCCCGAGAGGATTTTCTTTTTCCTGAAAATGCTAGTTTATGTTATCACACTGGACCAAAATGTACCGACTTTGCTCAGACAAGATATAACAACTTCCCAAAAACATAATTTTTTATATATTTCTTTGGGATTTTTTTCCCACCTAACATTTGTGGTGCTCCCATTCAAAACTGACCATCCTACAAAAAACGGGCTTGTAAATCTCTCATTATGCTTTATTATCACCAAATATTGTATTCAATGTGTTTAACAACTTGTTTTCTTTGATGTAGCACAGGTTTTGCATTTCTCTTTGGATCTGACTGATTGTAGGCCTCATTGATCTGAGCTCATGCGCCTCAGTTTTGAGTCAAAAAGCATTATTTGTAGATCATTTTGGCTCAAAACTGAGGCGCATGAGCTCAGATCAATGAGGCCTACAATCAGTCAGATCCAAAGAGAAATGCAAAACCTGTTCTAAATCAAAGAAAACAAGTTGATAAACAGATTGAATCCAAGATTTGGTGATAATAAAGACTAATGAGAGATTTACAAGGAATTTTTAAACGGCTGATAATTTTTGACCACGAACAACACATTTCAATGCAGTTCTGCTAGTCTTGGCGTAGGCTCTCTCTTCACTGGCAGAAGTTCAAATGACTCACAGTAAAACGGAGTAACATATGGTCATATCTTCCGCAAGACGTGCGGGATCAAAATGACTCCTGCGATGTAACCTTGACTGCAGCAGAAGCGTCTGATTGCTGACTGAAACTGAAATGAAACTGCCAGAGGAGTAAATCAGGACCAAGGACAGCGGCACCGTCTCAGACCATCCTTCAGTCTCACAGACCCACAACAACATACAATACAGCGCCGTACTTACACCTTACAGTCTTCATGCTACTATATATTTGAGATAACCACAATAATTGTGCAGCTGTTTACATTTCAAACACATTTTGTCATCCAAATGGAGAAGCCAAAAGCTGTGTGTTTGTAAGAAACAAATCCATCAAGACATTTTTAACTTCAAACCATCACTGCTGGCTAAAATAATCCAATCACACTTCCTCCAGTGATAAAGTCATCTGCTCTGAATCAGGAGAGAAATCTGCACAGATCATGGTTATAAAACAGTCCAAAACAGCTCTAATCAAATATGTGGCTGGATTTTGATGTGAGAGACAACAGGAGATGGACTTTTTCACTGGAGGAAGCGTTATTATGGATTATGGATGCTTTACTGATGGATTTGTTTCAGCTTTTGTCTTCTCAAGATGTTAATTGATGGACTGGTGGTGTGGATTACTTGTGGATTATTGTGATGTTTCTATCAGCTGTTTGGACTCTCATTCTGACGGCACCCATTCACTGCAGAGACAGTCTCCAAACTCATCCTAATCTCAGATGGCCTGAGAGTGAGTACATTTACAGCTAATGTTCATTTTTGAGTGAACTATTCCTTTAAATGAATTCCATCAAATGCACAATATTGTGTCTCCTTTTCTGATAGGTCATATTCAATATATACTGTATATATGTATTTTATCACTCTTAAAAATTAAGATTTAAAAATGCTGTTTTCACAACAATGCCATAGACCAGCGTTAAAAGCGTAGTAAAATTGATATTACTATTGTGATTTTTTAATTGGTTTTTATTTTTATATTTTGTTTACATTTTAATTTGTTAAAGTTCTAGTAATTTTGCTGTGCTTTTGTTATTTTTTATTAGTTTTTGTAAAAATTGTTTTTATTATTTTTTATTAAACTAAATGAAAATGATAAATGTTTCCTTGGCAACAATATTAATTAAAATACATTTAACATTTTATTTGATTTTACTTTATTACATTTTTTTCAAGTTGTTTTATGGTATTATTTTTTACTTTCAGTTACTATAATAAATCAACCATAAACATATTTGCCTATAAAAATAATAATAAATCTAATAAATCGACCATAAACTTATTTGCCTATAAAAAAATAATAATAGGCTAAATCTTGATATGGAGAACATTTTAATCATCTGAATCGTTTTTACTATTTTTGTGAACACAACAGGAAATGTTGACGGATATAAAATGCCAATCAAGAACTTCAGTTCTTACGTCTGTTAGAATCGAACGCACGACGCATCTAGAATATGAATGCAGCAGCTTCAGAAATCACTACTCTGCGAAATATGAGAATGTAGGTTAGTCCATCTTCATGATCCAGGAGCGAACTGCGCATGCGCGCCGAGCATCATGACAGAAGGACAAGAGAGGCCTTTCCAAAATGTGATTAAAGCACGCTTTGTTAATCTACATGTACGCTATATCTGCACACATGCGCATTAGAAACGTTCCCCTTTGACTTCCAGACATAAACACCCCCGTTATGAGATTAATTTAATGCATGTAAGAGATAAACCACTCACTCACCGAAAGCCCGTGTGGAACATGTACATCCGCGGCCCGCCGGCGTTGGCGTATTTTGGAGAGGTGAAGATTAAGTCTTTCTTGATGGACACGTAACTGATCAACGATAAAATGAGCAAAGCGACGCTGAACATCACCAGACCCAGAACACTGACGACCCGAACCATCTCAGCCCAGAAACACTGCGATTCACACACGGAGAACAAGCATGGTGGACGCGACGCCGATGATGATGATGCTGCTGATGCTGAGGAAGAGCAGGGGTCCGAGGCGGCTCTCAGCACCGGCCGCTGCCATGCCGGATCTCAGGCTAAAGTCTGCGGGGAGCATCATCTCCGCTCGCGTTCGGGATTCTCGTTCAGGAACGGAGGGCGATATTTAAAGGAGACTCGATCCTGTTCAGAGAAATGCAAGAAATAAACAAGTCCCTGCTGCAGACTGAAGCGCTGGAGGATCCGCGGACACGAAAGGGTTACTGGGATTATCCTGATCACACACACACCCCTACAATATCCTCATAACAAAACACACAATATTATGTTCTCATATTAATTTACATTATTTAATTAATATAATAAATACATTTATATTGAGATTTTATGAAAATATTAACATTAAATTACATCAATGTGATTATTTTTATCATTATATTTACATTTACATTTAGTCATTTAGCAGATGCTTTTATCCAAAGCGACTTACAGATGAGGACAATGGAAGCAATCAAAATCAACAAAAGAGCAATGATATGCAAGTGCTATAACAAGTCTCAGTTAGATTAATGCAGTAAACATAACAAGGTTTTTTAAAATTATATAATAAATAAAAAGAAAACATAGAATAGAAAAAGAATAGAGCAAGCTAGTGTTAGAGGCCTTTTTTGCTTTTGTTAATTGTATAATAAATAAAAGAAAACAGATAAAGATTAGAAAAGCTAGTGTTAGTAATTTTTATCTATATATATTTTAAATATAAAAAGTTATATTTATATTATATTTATATTTTTTATATATTTTTATATTATATATTATATATATATATATATATATATATATATATATATATATATATTTGTGTTGTCATATAATATACACTCAGAAATTCTAAGATAACAAAACAAACATCCAGCATAATGGACAAAAAAAACAAAAAACAACAGCAAACCCCCCCCCCCCAACACAATGTCTGAGCATTGATGTTATCTGCAGATATAAAGATTACTGTAATCCCAACATAATGCTGAGCTTTATTATTACAGAACACAGAATAAAGCTCATTCACTTAGACTGGGGGGATTTATGACTCATGGAGAGTTTGTATTTATGGAAATTAAAATATATACTAGAAATATGAACAAAAATATCTGCCTCTCACTTTCTCAAAACTTAAAAAGCATTTTAAAATAACACATGCAACCAAACACACAAACCTTTATGATCCAATCAGGCCCTTGCTAAAGAAACAGACTAAACTGTGTAAAGTTTAACTACAGAAAGCTATTAGTGAACGCCGGTGATGAATCTGGACTTTTGTAAACACACTGAAGGTCTAATGCACTTTATATAAAACATTAGAGGCAGAGCAGGATATAAACCACACAAATATCAATATCTAATATCTCACTTCTCTACAGAACACAATAAAAGCTGTGAAATTGCTCTTTCTCTCATGAAAAGTTAAAAAGGCTGCAAAGGGAATAATTATGAAAAACTCATCAATTTCAGCAGCAGCAGGGAGAATTAAAGATCAGTTTAGTGGAGCAAAACCAAACGAGTTTAAAATAAATGACTTTCTGGAGCAGAGAGAGTTATGATCTTCCACAAAATCAAAGATCACACTGAACTTCATCTGCAAAACAACATTTACAAAAACAAACAAGACTCCGATAATAAGCAGTACTGTCTCCTACTGCACTGTAGAAACACATTCTGTCCATATGAAATCTGATACATGACAGACAAAACATATAAAACTCATATTTAATTACAAGTCCATTTGTGTGTTTTTTTTTGGTGTCTATCACAATATATCATATAAAGTCATATATTTGTGAATAAATGTTGTGACATAATGGCATAGTTTTGATTTTTATGTTATAATACTTTTTTTTTACATAATTATTACTTTTTATGTGATTAATGTCTTTTTTAATGTCTTGTTGTCACACTTACTCAGGGACACGGAAACACGGAACGAGGAGACACGGAGAATTCACAAATGAGAGTCTTTAATTTTCCAACGGGGTAACAGAGCACAGGCAGGGAAGACATTCAAGAACAGACAACACTAACTGAAAGGACTAGGAACTCCCGGAAGGTGCGTCCTCGCACCGTGGAAACAACATGGGGAGGGGCGGGTGGGAACTTGGGAGGCGGCTCAGGAGGAGGACGGACACCCGGGAGGAGGCTGGCAGACAGAGACCAAGGGGCGACGAAGGAGGGAGGAGCCAGGGAAGAGACAGGAGGGACCCGGAGCAGGAGGCGCACAGCAGCACCCAGAGCACAGCCATGATGATGGCCCACGGTGGAGCCGACGGAGGGAGGAGCCATGGAGGAGGAATGGCTGCCGAATTCAGGGGGCCGACCAATGGCGGCGGATCAGGTGGTGGAGGAGCCCGAGGTGGAGACGGAGAGCCAACGAGCCAGGGGGATGCTGAGGATCCGGGGTATCAGGGTGGAGCCGAGGGCTCTGACGACCGAGGCGGAGGCGGAAGTCCGGAGATCCGCGGCGGAGCCGGAGCGACTGAGGACCCAGGTGGAGTTGGCGGGAAGAAGGAGCACAACGGAGCCGGTGGGATGCAGCAACGAGGCGCAGCCAGAGAAGAGGAGTCCCGAGGAGATGTCGGGTCGATGCCCGACAAAGGCGGAACCGGAGGGATGAGGGAGCCCGGTGGAGCTGATGGATAGATGGGTGACGGTGGAGGCGAGGGAGCTAGGAGCCGAGGTGGAGCCGTTGGGTCTACGGGCCGAAGCGGAGTCTGGGCCTCGGGGGCTGGAGGCGGAGGTGAGGGATACTCCATCCCTGGCGACGCTGGAGGATGGCAGACCCGCGGGGCTCACACCGTACAGATAGGGGGCTGAGAGTGAGCAGAGGGGCTGCCAGACGACAGCGGTGGAGAAGGCAGGAGCGGGTGGGAGGGGGCAGTTCGATCTCCAGTTCAGTCTCCCAGTCAATCAGATCCCCCTCCATGTCCAGCAGTCCCAGATGTATAATCAGTGCCACGGTGCAGGGGGCGGAGCTCCACTCCGTGCTCACACCGCCCACGGCTGGCTCCCTCGTGGTGGGCACTGTCGCCGGCTCTCGCACCTGGTCTGACGTGTTGGGCTCAACTTCCGGGACGATCTTCTGCTCAGTCGCTCGGCTTTGCGCTGGCTCGTTGATCGTAACAGGGAATGGCTCTCCATCATCGGTGGGCTCGGGCTGATGCTCCGCACCGCGGGGAGATGGTGGGCTGGGCTCTGGGTCTGGAGTGGATCTGGCAAGATCATCCTCAGGGGAGACGGTGAGGGGCGATCCGTTTCTCTCCAGAGTCCACTCCACGAAGGCGGTGAAATCCTCTCGAGGACCATCTTTGGACGACAGGGCTCTGCTAGCGGTGTTCAGGCTTGCATCATAGAATGAGCAGAGCGCATCGTCCGGGTAGCTGGTGGCACACAGGAACAGTCTTGTATGGTCCTCGAGAGATCTGTCCCCCTGCTCCAGCAGGAGGAGGAGGAATTCGGGCCGGACGAGGGGATCCATGGGGAAACACACAACGGAAACAAAAAACGGAGTAAAAACAGTAAACAAAACGGAGGGTACAAACGGAGGTTACTGTTGGGGTCGGTTCTTCTGTCACACTTACTCAGGGACACGGAGAATTCACAAATGAGAGTGTTTAATTTTCCAACGGGGTAACACAGGGCACAGGCAGGGAAGACATTCAAGAACAGACACTAACTGAAAGGACTAGGGCTTTTAAACACAGGATAATTGAGGGAAGAACGAGACTAATTAAACACAATCAACATGAGGGAGAAACTGGGTCACAGGGAGCAAAAACACACACAGACAGGTCCATAATCCTGACACTTGTTTTGTCACTTTTGACATTTTATTCCATAATTGTGACATAAAAATATGTTTTTTTATGTGAATTATGACTTCTTGTGTCATAGTTATGACTTTTGTCATAATTACACCTTTTAATGTCACAATTATGACTTTTATGCCATAACTTTTTTTTTTCAATTTTGACTTTTTTTCTCAAAATTATGAATTTTTATCTCCGAATTTCAACTTTTTATGCCATACACTAAAACATTTTTAGTGTAGAAACAATTTTCACTCATAAATTGTTAATAATTTCACAAATAATTACAAACAGCAAGTAACTTTTGTTTTATTTCGTAAAATGTTTGGCTTTATTTTTCATCAATTATAATAACCCTGTTTTGAACATCCAGCAACATCAACATATACACAGACAAAAAAATATGTGAATTAAAAAAAAAGTGCATCATATATTTGTGAAATATAAATGTAACAATATATTCACAATTCATTATAATACAATATCATAGCTGAATACAATTAGCAATAAACGACTGAATATTTTATTATATATGACCCTGGGGCACAAAAGCAGTCATAAGTAGCACAGGTATATTTTTAGCAATAGCCAACAATACATTGTATGAGTCAAAATTATAGATTTTTCTTTTATGGCAATAATCATTAGGATATTAAGTAAAGATCATGTTCCATGAACATATTTTGTAAATTTCCTACTGTAAATATATCAAAACTTCATTTTTGATTAGTAATATGCATTGCTAAGAACTTCATTTGAACAACTTTAAAGATGATTTTCTCAATATTTAGATTTTTTTGCACCCTCAGATTCCAGATTTTCAAATAGTTGTATCTCAGACAAATATTGTTCTATCATAACAAATATCATACATCAATGGAAAGCTTATTTATTCAGCTTTCGGATGATGTATAAAACTCAATTTTAAAAAAATTGACCATTATGACTGGTTTTGTGGTACTGGGTCACATATATAATATATTTGTGAACATAAACATAAATATAACAATATATAATATAATATAATATATTTATTATATTTATATATTTTTTATATTTATATAATATAAAATTAGCAAACGTTGACAACTGTTTAATGTCAGTAGATAATGAGGAAAGTGTGTGTATTTCAGGTTTGAAGTGAAAGAAAGAGGAGAAGACGTGGTTGTGGGATGTTGAGGTGGAAATGAGCAGAACTGTACGGCTGAAGCATGGGTCAGATGAATGGGGATATTATATGTGGAGACAGCCGCTGTGTGTTTGATGTATGGCTCAGAGGTCAGCGGGTGTGAGACCCGTGTGTGTGTGTGTGATGGCCAGGCCAGGGAGGGATGCGGTTGCTAAGCAACAGACTGACCAGTGCGTTCCCTGGGATTAATTTCCACGTGCAGAAGATGAGCAGCGTCAATCACAGCCACGCTCATTCATCAGAGCACAGAAACAGCAGCTAAACACTCACTAAACACTCATCCATGTGCTGCTGTCAGCCCAAGAGAAACGATGTGTTAGTGGTGGAGTTCAGCTCAACTGCAGAAGGATGTTTTCAAATCTTTACTTTGACAATCTGAAAGAAAAGTATTACTGTTCGGACTGATCCAGTTTACTTTAACTACCAATGTGTATATGTACTACATTATCATTCAATAATTTGTGGTCAGTAAGAATTGTAATGTTTGTGAAAGAAGTTTCTTCTGTGAAATACTATTATAATTTAAAACAGATGCTTTCTATGTGAATATATTAAAACTGTAATTTATTTCTGTGATGCGCAGCTGTATTTTCAGCATCATTACTCCAGTCTTCAGTGTCACATGATCTTCAGAAATCATTCTAATATGCTGATTTGCTGCTCAAGAAACATTTATGATTATTATCAATGTTGAAAACAGTTGTGCTTGCTGAATATTTTGGTGGAAACTGTGATATAGCATCTGTTCTCTGATCTCTGTTTCTCATCTAACCTGGTGGACATGTACTCATGCATCACACACACACACACACACACACACACACACACACACTCATAAAAAAAGAGGGACGGACAGGTATATGACCCCTTCACTGGTGAACACAAAAATCAGTGCTGCTCCCAACTCACATATTATCAATCTTAAAAAACACAAGAAAAAAGCATGTCCTAAATCATATCTTTAATGTATCTTTAAAAACTATTTAAGTAGTATCATTCAGATATGAAAGAATAATTATTACAAAGCCATAATTATTAAAAGTCATAATTTATTTGTCAGAATGATCACTTTCATGTTGATTTGGTCTTTTTTCTTTCTCAGTTCTTCTCAACTTCGACCTCTGTCAATTTTGACTTATGTTATAATAGTTTTTCTGCTTTTTTTTCATACAAAGCCAAAATTATGACAACTTTTTATGTTACAGTTATGAATTTTATGTGATAAACTTATTCATTTCATGTTTTTATATCAATTTTAACATTTTATTTCATAATTATGACAAACATCTACATTTTTATGTGTGAATTAATCATATGTCATAATGGCATTTTACTTCATAACTTTGCCAATTTTAACATTTCATTTTATTATTATGGCTTAGTATCATTTTGACTCTTTATTTTTATAATTATGACTTTTTATCTAATGATTTCGATTTTTATGCAATACACTCACCAAATTTGGTGTGGAAACAATTTTCACTCAGAAATTACTAGTAAATTTCACAAAAATTCTGAAGTAGAAAATTTCTCATTAAAAATGTCTCTAATAATTTACTAAAGTTTGAGAAATCCTTTTTTTACAGTGTAATTATGAATGTTTCTGTCAAAATTATGCCTTACCAAACCATATTTCTTTATCTTATGTGGCAGAAATGAGCTTCAATTTGAGGCAGAGTAAATGACAAAGTCAAAATTATGACAAAAATCTAAAATTTAATGTGTGAATTATGACTTTTTGTCATAATCTTTTGTCAATTTTGACTTTTTATTTCATAATTATGACTTAGTGTCTTATAAATTTAGGGGAGAGTAAATTATGTCTTTTTTTATTTTTTCATGAACTGTCTCTTTAAGGGCTTTATTGCTGCTGTAAGTTAATCGTGACTGCAGAAACATCTCATGTAAATTAGAAATGTAGTATTTCTAAAGCAAATAGTAATATTTAATCACTTTAAAATATTTAGAATGAGAGAAATTATTCAAACTAAAAAATAGGCATGAGTTAATGGCACATAATCAAACAGTGCAGAGCGTGAAAGCAGCTCACGGCTCTCTGAAATTAACTCAAAATGTTCCTGGACAAATATTAGTTTTGTGTTAAAACTGATGATCTTTTATAACCTCTGTCGACACAGACAAATGCAGCCGGACAAAGACTGTTATTGTGTGTGTGTGTGTGTGTACAGTCTCTAATAGATGATTGATTCAGCAGCTCTGTGTGTGTTTTATGTCTTATCACATTCCTGCGCTGCTTCTGTGTGTGTGTGTGTGTGTGTGTGTGTGTGCGGTCTTCACTGATAACATTAAAACACACCTGGAAACAATGGCAGGAGAAATGACACAGCATTCAGACCTTTGACAAACACAGCAAATTATCAACCTTCAACACATAAAACAAAGTGTGCGGCTCATATTCTGAGTTTAAACTCTTTTTGGACACATTTGATCTATTTCTCATGACCATCACAAATACTTCCTTATTAGAAAACCTGTAGAAAAGAAAAATCACGAATCACGTCATTAGACCTTGACAAAGTTCATCTTTTTCCATTTTTTTTGTCACATTTGACTTTTTATTTCATAATTTTGACTGATGTCATGATGTCATGGATTTTAAGGTGTGCATTTTTATCAATTTCATATGTTTATCTCACTATTTTGACTTTTATGTCAGAAAAATAAATCACAAATAGTCAATCATCTGAGCCATATTTTATTTATTTGAAGGTATTTTAGGCGAAAGTCCTGAGACAAAGTTGATACATAAATAAAATAAAAAAAATTAACATCAGAATTTCATCTTTTTGTGTCATAATCATGACTTTTTATCTCAATTTGACTTTTTTATGTCTTAATTGTGTCAATTTTGACTTTTTATTTCATAATTTTGCCTTACGTCATGATTTCATCTTTTTATGTCATGACTTAATCTCAATTTTGACTTTTTGTTTCACAATTTTGACTTTACGTCATAATTTTGACTTTTATGTCAGAAAAATAACAAATAGTGACTCTTGAGTCATATTTCATTAAAAGTGTTTTAGCAGGAAAATCTGGCAAAACTGACATATAAATAAAATACATTTTTATATCAGTTTTACATCATAATTATGACTTTTATGTTAAATTCAACTTTGCTTGTCATAGTTTTTTTTTTCAGATTTGAATTTTTATTTCCTTTTTTTTTTTTACCTATGTCATGATTTCATCTTTTTATGTCGTATTTATTACTTTTAATCTCAATTTAACTTTTTACATCACCATTTTGACTTTTATGTCAGAAAAGGTATTTTATGAGAAACTTCTGAGATAAAGGTTTGGGGAATTTTGATATTTCAGACTTATTATGAAGGCAAAGTGAAGTTTGAGACGTTATTAAGATTTGTCATGAAATCCTAAAGACACATTTGAGATACATACTGCTGTCTTTTTCTTAGGAGACACATCTGAGAAGCTTCTACATGTGACCTCTCTGTGGAGAAACAGCTGAGAGTTTTCTTTCCTATGTGTAGCTTCATTGATGAAGCACAAGAAGCAAATCAGTTTAATGATGCAACATGAACTTACATGATTAGCACAGATAAGACAGCCGGCAACATTAAGATAACACTGAGATAACATGAGAATAATGAGGGTCTGTAGCAGCTTTCTGCCACTGTGACACATTAAACACTGCTTTCTCCTGAAGAACACCAAAGAAGATATTTTGAAAAATTTCACGAAGCTCTTCATCAAGCGGAACTATTTCTTTAACGCTTTTGACCTGACACCAAGTAATATGGAAAAATGATAAAATATTGATTTGTTCCTGACAAATATTTGACAGGCAGACAGTAGATGTCAGAGGTAGTAATTGCAATCTTCTGCAGAGCAATTAGCAGCTGAAATATAAATTAAACAACACGGTCTGAGCTAAGGCCAGCAGAAACCAGATTAACAGGTCGAGACCTCATTCAGAGACAATCTCCTCCCATAAAACACCAATCTCTCCTAATGCTTTTTGTCAAATGTGTTTCAATCAAATGACATTTCTAATGCAGGAGGGAACATATATTTTTAGTGGTATTTGTTTAGCTGAGCATCACTATCACTGCTGATCATAATTATGGTTAGTGATAAACATCAGTGTGTAACTTGCCCTGTATTATACAGTGCTGTTGTGGCTTTTAGTCCATGTCTTTACAACATGCTGGTGGATCTGTAAAAAGAGACTATTCCTCCCAGAGAAATTTCTCCTCACATTCCCTGAGACATTACGTCATAATTATGAGAATAAAAGTCAAATTATGAGATAAAATGCCATAAATATTAAATAAAAAGTCATAATTATGAGAATGAAAGTCAAATTATGAGATAAAATGTCATAAATATGAAATTAAAAGTCATAATTATGATATAAAAAGTTGAAATAATGGCAAAACGGTAAAAGTTATGTGAGAAAAAGTCACAACATTAAAAAAGTAAATTATGAGATATTAAGTCATAATTACGAGAATAAGTCAAATTATGAGATAAAAAGTCACAAATGAAATAAAAAGTCATAATTATGATATAAAAGTCAATATAATAAAAATGTCAAAATTATAAGAGAAAAATTCATTATGACATTAAAAAAGTAAATGAGACATTAAGTCATAATTATGAGAATGAAAGTCAAATTATGAGATAAAAAGTCAAAGATGATATAAAAAACTCATAATTAAGATATAAAAAGTTGAAATAATAACAAAACGTTAAAATTTATGAGATGAAAAGTCACAACAATAAAAAAGTAAATGATGAGACATTAAGTCATAATTATGAGAATAAAAGTCAAATTATGATTTAAGTCATAAATGAAATAAAAAGTTAATTCCACATAATGACAGTCCACAATAAAAAAGTCAGTTATGAGAGAAAAAGTTATGACATTAAAAAGTAAATGATGAGACATTTAAGTCATAATTTCAAGAATAAATGACAAATATGACATGATAAATATGACATGTCAAAATTGTGATGTAAAAATTCATAATTATAAGATTATATGCCAAAATTATAAAATAAGAAATCATAATTATTATATAAAAAGTTGAAATTATGATATAACATGTCAAAATAATAACAAAAAGTAAAGAGAGAAAAAGTTATACGACGAAAATGTGAAAATATGAGGTACTAATTCATAATTTTGAGAATATTTTCTCAAAATATTCATTATTACGAAAAGTCGAAAATATGAGATACTATGTCATAATTTTGAGAATTGAAGTCAAAATAACGGCAACAGCTCAACTAATGAAAAGTTTCTAGACCAGCAGAGAGGATCCGTTGCATGAAAACAGCAATCAGATCAGAGGTCTGGAATGCTGGGTAATTTTTGTAACCTGTGTATCAGCAGCAGACAGGCACGGAGTCATGCTGCGTTTGTGAGTGTCAGTAACGCTGATAAACTCGTGTTTAAGAGACTGATCCTGTAATCTCAGTCTCTGGTTTCTTATTAACTATCCAGGTTAACGAGAGCTCCTCTCTGGCACGGCTGAGGAAACACACCGAACACTCATGTATTTACTCAAGACTCATTACCAAATGAGATGAGATAATGAGCCAATCACGTGTGTATGTTGACCTGACGTGGTAAGAAATAAAACAACGCCAAAGTAATTCTAGTGTGGTGGGGTTGTTAGTATATTAGTAGCTAGTAATCTAGAGAGGTTGCAGGATCAAACCCAAGTTAGAACGACACAAAAGCAGATTTGAAAGCTCAACACAATCTTATGGCAATTCACTACGGTTTTATGTTTTGCCGAATTGGTGGATAATTTGTACGAATCTCACTAGAACGTTTTTGCACGATCTGCTTATGCCCCACTAATAGTTAGGTTTATGGGTGGACCTTCATGCATACTTTTTCATACAAATCACAGCATATAAATTTATACAAAAAATGCCACTATGTAAAATAGTTACTAGTAATTGTACAATCTGCTTATGCATGACTGATGAATAGGTTAAGGGGTGGACCCTCATGCTTACTTTTTCTACAAATCATATGTTTTTGCACTAATCACCGCATATACAATTCATTCAAAAGAAATGCCACCATGTAAAATATTTACGTTTAGTAAATGGACCGTCATGCTTACTTTTTTTTCTAAGTTTTTGTATGAAACACAGTGTACAATTCATACGAAATACGGCACTAAATAAAAAATCTTCATTTTTTCAACTTTCATACAAATCATGTACAAATTCATACAAAAACACCACTACATAAATTACTTATATTTAGTAACACATTATTGGCTTGGACACCACAATACTAAATCCTTAAAAAATTCAACTCAGAAAAAAACTGAATTAAACAATAACAGCCCACTAAGAAAGGAAACAATAATGCTAACCATAACAATATATATTTTAATGTTTATTTTAAGAGAAAACACAGCTGCAGCAGTGTGTGCTTTAAAGTTGGATGGATTCTGATTGGCCGTCTATGATTTTTATCATTCGTGTTTGATTTTGTCTGAAAATTTTACATTTTCACACAAATTGTGAATTCATACAAAATCATAAAATAATTAAATTTTCTCGTGAGATGGGGTTGGAAGGCCAGTCTATATTAAAGAGGACATCACAATGTTAACTGCTGAACAAGCATTCAGCTCAGAAATACAACATTAATCTCCCATTCATACTTAGAACGAAAATATAAAGATAACCATATCAATATAGTTATTGTTATAGCTGTTACTGCACTCATGTACTATTTCTCAATAAAATGCTTCTATTTATGAATAACAAGTGATTCCCTAAGTCATGTGATTATTAAACCGCTTCACAGGAGCAACTATAAATGTGCGCTGTGCTGTACGATACATTTTGACTGGACAAATTAAGCATGAAAATGACTAAATGAATTGAGACAACTAAAATAGTTCATATTGGCTAAAGATACCAAAAGTTTATGAAAATAAAATGAAAAATGACTCTGGAAATGATTCTGTAAAAAGTGCTATCACGGCATCCCTAGTTGTGATGTAGACTTTGCTATTCTCTGATATTTAGAGCGATTTTTAAAACTTTATGGTTATAGTTATCATTCCTGGTGTAAAGAGGCCTTAAGAGTTTTAAGAAAATATTATTTGTATTTGATCTGAAGTATGTTCAGGGAGCTGATCCTGCAAATAAGAAATTACGCAGACAAATAAAAAATGATTCCAGACATCAACTGCTGTTTTCTTGCTGATGTCAGCTGGTCTAGAGAGTTTACATTAGTGGAGCTGATCGCCTGTGCTGATCTTTTTATGACAAAATTATGACTTTTTTAACTCATATTTTGATTTCTATTCTTAAAATGATCACTTAGCAACTCATATTTTCAACTTTTTGTCATAGCTTTGGCTTTGTCGTTATTTCGACTGTCAGTTATGTTTATATGATAAGATAAGTTATATACTAACTTTGTATATCATAATTATGATTTCTTATCTCATAATTTTGACATTACTAATGTTGAATGTTTTTGCCTTTTTATTTAATAATTATTACTTTTTTAATTTGACTTTTATTCTTGTAATTATGACGTCTCATAATTAATTTTTTTAATGTCATGACGTTTTCTCTCATAACTGACCTTTTGTCATTATTTCAACTTTTTATTTAATAATTTTGATTTATCTCATAATTTTTACATTTAGAGTAATCTCATAATTCTTGTAATATTTGTCATATATGTCATATTTTTGTCTTTGACTTTCTCATAACTATGACTTAATGTCTCATAATTTACTTTTCTAAATGTCACAATGACTTACTCTCAAAACTTTGACTTTTTTTCATTATTTCAACTTTAATATCCTAATTATGACTTCTTATCTCATAATTGACATATCTCATAATTATGGATTTTTATGTCATAATTTGTCTTTTTATTTCATATTTGACCTTTTATCTCATAATTTGTCTTTTTATTTCATATTTGACCTTTTATCTCATAATTTGTCTTTTATTCTTGTAATGAAGACTTTAAAACTCATAATTGATATCATAATGACCATTTGTCATTATTTAACTTTTTTAACATTATGACTTCTTATCTCATAATTTTGTCATTTGATCTCAAAATTATGACTTAGTATGACATAATTTCATATTTTTGGTAAAGTTAATTTAAAATCAATCTATAAAAGAAATGAAAATGTGATGAGCTGATCCTTACTGTTAATCAGGAAAGCTGAGCTGATTGAGCTGATCCTCTGCTGATCTGGAAGAGTTCACATGTTGATTCGGCTGGGTGAACGTTAACCTACAAACACACAAAACACTTAATAGAAAAAGTGTGATACTCAATGACAAAACCAGCAACCATCTTCCAGAACACTCACGCTTCCGACACACCGGGGGAATTTCACACTTCCATTCATGTTTAATTGAGAAGCTCATCCCAGATGAGGTCAGATAAAAACCTGTTAGTTTCTCTCTGCTCTCTGAGGAACTGCAGGATAGTGTTAGGATCTGCCCAGAGCCCCCGAACACTTCTAATAGTGTGCTGTACATCACCGCACTGGTGCTTCTGTCTGTCCTCAAATCAAGAAACACAGGTGGATAATGATACGAGTCTCAGAGAGATTTACAAACCTCAACAGAAGTCATTCACCATCTATTGAGCTCATACTTTATCATCCTGCTAAGAGAAGGTGGCTTTGAACTCCAAGTACAGCAGCCATAACACAACATACACAAGAAAGAAAGAAAGAAATAATATTATAAAACACATAACTAGTATTAATAAATAAAATATATAATAATAGTAAAAATAATCCACATCCTACGTGTAGTCTCTAAATAAATAAATACATAAAATATGATAATTGTGTTATATTCTTCTTCTTCTATAATAATAATAATAATAATAATAATAATGAAAAGAAAAGAATAACCCACATTCTGCATGCAGTCTTACGGAATGAATTTTTAAATAAACCATAAATAAAAATGACATACTACACATCATATTGTAAAACATTATATAAACTATAATAATAATAATAAAATGTATTTACATCACAACCAATCCAACCACAGAATAAGACTTTTGTAAAGTCCAGTCAAGTTTGGAGCTGATCAAAAACCATCACATAAAGTTTATTCAAATAATGGCAAATTAATGGAAAACATGTAGAAGCTGTTTATCAAAAATTGAAATGTACCAATTATTTCTTTTGATGTTCCTCATTTGTAAACTGCTTCAGATTAAAAAGCATCTGTTAATTGAATAAATGTAAATATCACATATATAACTCGGATACCTTCTACTGGACCTGATCACATTCACTTTCACTGTACAAAAAACTACAGCATGAACTTTCTGGAAGACAGAACGTATGAATATATAATGCTCGTTTCTGGTGATCTATTCCTTTAAGAAAGACACAGCAGTCTCAGGTCGGTTCATAAACTCTATTCTCCTCTCCATTATCATTTCAATAGTGTCACTGCAGCAGGACTAAAGTGCCGGCCTTCCCTGGTGTCCATCTGAGTGGTTTTCACACCCTCCATCTCTCTGTCACCTCCTCATCATCTTCATCACCAGCAGCTCCTCTGTGCTCCCCCTGAAGTGTTTTAAGGTGTGTGTCCTGCTGATGAGGAGATGATGAGGGCTTCTGCATGAATAAATGATCGCGTGTGGAATCCACCGGAGGAAATAGAGCCAGTGGCTAATGAGGAAGTGTTTCCTCCTCTGGAGTGGTTTTATATGCCAGAAAATAAAGCACGACCCACGCGTCGTAATTACTAATGTCTCGAGTGCATTCCTGCCCATGAATAAATGATGCCAGTAGATGGGATGGTGTGATATTAGAACCTTTTTTCCCTCCTCTCGCCATCAAATCATCTTTTTAAATGAGTAAAACTAAATGGGAGTGTGGCGTAATCACCCAAATGAGTCTCGGAGCAGCTCCATTTCAGGCAACCCCAATGCAATTAATTAATAAACGTGTTTTCCTTGTTTTTTCAGCTAAAAACGTGATTGTTCTTTTGGCCGTCGCTCATCTGTTTGGCTGTAAAGCATCTCATTCAGCTGCAATGCCAATGGATAAAGGGGAAAAATGAAAGGTTTTTGGCACACAGTCATCAGAGATTGGCAACCGATCACAATATGGACCAATCAGAGGAAGAAATCTGTACTGAACATCTGTCTCTGTACTGTCCATACAAACTGAACTGAAGCTAAATACAAGCTACTCATCATATAAAGTTGTTAAGGCAAAAGTCAGGTCACTCTTTGGTCATCTTGGTAAAATTATTTTCTCTGTAGCTGACAGTCGAGAAAGTACAGCTCCGTCTATCTGAACGAGGAACGGCTGAAATCCCAGAAAAATATATATTTCTATAGAAGCCAATTTCTGCCATATGAGGAAAAAAATCATAAATCATAATTATGACCAATTAATAATCATTAAAAGTAATTATAAGTCAAAATTATGAGATACTACGCAAGTCAAAATTATGACAAAAAGTAGAAATTATGAGATAAAAAGTCATCATGACTTTAAAACATTTTGCATCATAATTGACTTTATTTCATATTTTGACTTCTAATCTCATAATTATGAATCATACTCATGTTTTTGTCGTAACTTCAACTCATAACTTTGACATTTATAGTTATGACTAATCTCATAATTATGAATCAGTATCTCATAATTTCGACTTTTTATGTCATTATTTCTTTTATCTCATAATTCAGAGTTTGTCATTATTTTGTCATACTTGTTTTTATGTCACAATTTCGACTTTTTATGTCATAATTATGATTTATCTCAATTTTGACACTTAATCTCATAGTTATGATGTACATCGTAATTTAGAATTTTTTAGTTCATAATTATGACTTTTAATCTCATAATTATGAATCAGTATCTCATGATTTTGACTTTTTATGTCATGTCTGTTTATAATTATTATTTTGTCATACTTATGTTTTTGTCATAATTTAGACTTTGTATGTCATAATTGTGACTTCTTATCTCATAATTTTGACATTTAATCTAATAAATATGATTTAGTATCTCAATAACTGTATGTCAATGACTTTTTCTCTCATAACTGACTTTTTTGTCAGTATTTCAGCTTTTTATTTCCCAATTGTTTTTATTTCATAATTTGAATTGAAATATTACGACTTCTCATCTCATAATTTCGACATTTAATCTCATAATTGATTTTTTACGTCAATCTTCAATTTATGTTTCTTATGTCATAATTTCAACTATGTATGTCATAATTATAACTTTTTATTTCATAGTTTTGTCATTTAATTTCAATTATGTAATAACAATAATGTAACTGAAAAACATGCTAATTTATAAAATTAAATAAAATTAATTTTGTTTGGCTACAACAAAAATGCTGAGTGATGAGCTGATTGGTGAATCATTTATTCGATTCATTGCAGTGAAACCAAAAACAGTTTTACAATAACGTAAATTATTTTTACGAAGAATTATAAACACCTTCTACGGCCGATTTGAAAGCAACGGAGGCATCGCGGCTCTGCCGAGCAGCACGTCAGGAAGCAGCAGGCAGAGAAGCGAGGATCATGTGATCACCGTGTCGGAGGACGAGGTTCGGAGGGCACTAAAGGGAGTGAACATCAGGAAAGCGGCTGGACCTGACGGGATTACTGGCCGTGTCCTGAGGTCCTGCGCTGATCAGCTTGCTGGGTTGTTCACTTCTATCTTCAACGAGTCCCTTGCTACCTCTGTAGTTCCCACCTCCTTTAAAAAATCCATCTTCATCCCTGTGCCTAAGAACAGTAAACCCTCTTGCCTGAATGACTATCGTCCAGTGGCCCTCACATCTATAGTCATGAAGGTTTTTGAGAGACTTGTTAAGAGACACATTAGCTCATCCATCCCTGTTACTTTGGACCCTCTTCAGTTTGCCTATCGTCCCAATAGATCAACTGATGATGCCATCTCACACATACTCCACTCCTCCCTCACACACATTGACAGCAGCAATGGAAACTATGCAAGACTGCTATTCATAGACAATAGCTCAGCTTTTAACACCATAGTCCCCACCAAGCTGACTAATAAACTCACAGGCCTCGGCCTAAACACCTCACTCTGCGACTGGATTCTAGACTTCCTCACCGGCAGACCTCAAGTGGTGAAGGTAGGCCAGTACACCTCAAACTCCATCACCCTGAACGTAGGAGCCCCGCAGGGCTGCGTTCTGAGTCCCCTGCTCTACTCTCTCTACACACATGACTGTGTGTCCTCTCACAGATCAACATCTATTATCAAATTTGCTGATGATACTGTGGTTCTGGGCCTCATTTCCAACAATGATGAGACCGCATACTTGGATGAGGTGGAGAGACTAACATCATGGTGCCAGGACAACTGTCTCTCTCTGAACGTGAGCAAAACCAAAGAGCTGATTGTGGACTTCAGAAAGAGACACCTGCTGCCCTACACTCCTCTTGTGATCAGCGGGACCCCTGTGGAGAGAGTAAGCAGCTTCAAGTACCTCGGAGTAAACATCTCCGAGGACCTGACTTGGACTACACACATCCAAACACAGGTTAAGAAAGCCAGGCAAAGACTGTACCATCTGCGACAGCTGAGGAAATTCAGGGTCTCACCAACAATCCTGAAAACTTTCTATGCAGGGACCATAGAAAGTGTATTGACTCAGTGCATCTCAGTGTGGTATGGAAACAGCTCCAGCCAAGATTGCAAGGCCTTGCAGAGAGTTGTGCGCTTAGCTGAGCGTATCTCTGGGTCTGCTCTCCCCTCTCTGCAGGACATCTACCTCAAACGCTGCAGAAGCAGAGCTGACAAAATCATCAAAGACTCAAATCACCCTGGAAACTGTCTTTTCACTCTGCTGCCATCTGGTAAGTGCTTCCGCAGCCTGATGGCAAAAACTGAGAGACTCAGGAGGAGCTTCTTCCCCAAGGCCATAAGGCTCCTGAACTCAAACTCAGCCTCTTAACATCATCTGACTTACTTCATATCACTAATCACACACTCATTACTCTATACCTCATAACTACCTCATAACTGTCAGTGTCATTTGCTCATTTGCACACTTGCACACAACACGTTCTGTATCTGTAAATCGTATCTTATTTTTATATTTATTTTATTTTTTGTGATTGGCTGCTTCATGTCAACCATGTATAACCTGTTGCACATTCCTCTCTGTACAGTCATGCTTATATTAATATTTAATTCTACAGCTTACTGTCATGCACATTCTTTTATCTTTTATATTTTATTCTTTATATCTTATTTTTCATTCATTTTATCTTATGTTTACTTCCCTTGTGTTGTTTTTTTCAATATTTGCACTGTCCATGGAGCGGACCCGACTCTCATTTCACTGCTGGTTATACAATCTCTGTATAGTCGTGTATGTGGCAAATAAAACTTGAAACGTAAATGTTTCAGAATCATGTTTACTCATTTTTGACATTAATATAATATATAACGTGAGACATTAATTGTTCATATAACAACACGAGACATTAACAGTCTCACTGTTCCAGAATCCGCTGGTCACCCGGAGTCCAGTCCGTCCATCCCTATCTTGTCCTGTCCCGTCCTTCCCGAGATGAACGCTCCTCATCACACGGGGCGGGGTTCAGGGCAGAGGTAGCGGGGGAATAGTTAACCCTCATGTCCAGACCGAGCTCAGCTCGTGTGGATCTTCATTAACCTCCACGCAGGTGAACCGTTCATCTCGGAGAGCCACTTATTACCGGCAATAACACGCGCGCGGCCGCCTCGCTCTCTTTTTTCAATTAAAGAAGGAGCAGTGTTTCATTAACCCCTCGCTGCTCCGGTCGGCCCGCGCGTGCCTGCCTTGTTTAGGGTCCTCGGTGAAGAGGCCCATATTTTACAGCAAACTATCAGCGAGTCTCGGCGTCTGACAGCCACCTGCCCGATCCGGCCTGAAATATAGCAGCATGTGCTAGAGAGCAAATCATATTTCCTGAGATCGGCCTCTAATAAGGTGAATTCACTTTAGAGGAAAACGAGGTAAAGACCATCAGGCCTCTGATACACAGAGAAATGAAGTGGACATAAAGGAAACTCGTTATTCTTTACAGGACAAAACTGAGATAAAGTCAAACAGAGACTCAGAAACAGAGAGAGACCTGAGCAAATCTGCGTCAGTGTTATTCTGCCAGCACTGAGATATTACCAGTACAGTGTTTTTTTTTTTTTTTTTAATTAGATTTTATTTTAGATTTTTTTTTATATTAAGTTGAAGTTTTAGTCATTTTGATTTTGTCATTTTTATTAGTTATTGTTTTTGTTTTTTTATTAAGCTATAGTTTTTATTAATTTGTATTTTTGTTTTTAGTACATCCCAAGTTAAACTAAATGAAAATGATAAAAGCTGCTATGATGACTATAAAGTAAGTTAATTTTTATATTTCATTTCATTTTCATTTATTTTATTTTCATTCAATTTTGGCATTTTTCTTTTGAACAACAGCAAAAAATCATAGACTGGCACATATAAATGTGAAATTATAAAACTATCAGTAACAACTCCAAACTGTTTAATACAATAATATAATTAAATTATATATATATATATATATATAAATATTTTTATATATATATATATATTATATATATATAAATATATGATAATGCAATTTTTAGTTTAAAAAACATAGGCTATAATTGTCATATTGTCATATAATCATAATTATATATATATATTAATAATCCTTCTTATGCCATAATTATGACTTCTTATATTGTAATCATGACTTTTTATCTCATTATGTTTTTATTTTGTAATTTCAAATTTGACAACAAAATCATGACACCCGTGATGTCTGACAAAAAAACCCCAAAAAACAAGACAATGACAACCACCAAAATTCATAGATTAAATGTGAAATTATAAAACTGATAAGATTACAACTATCCGATTCTATGCCATTTTTTTGTTTAAAAAGGCATGATTATGTCATAAATCACAATCACGATACAATCATGCATTATTTCATAGCTTCAATGTTTTATGCCATAATTATGAATTAATTTAAATGTCATAATTTAAACTTTGATGACAAAAGCACGAAATAACCAAAAAACAACAACAAAAAAAACTGTCCATAATTTGGCATTTCTCAATTTTAACAACAACAAAAAAAAATCATAGACTAGAGGCTTTAAATCTGAAATAATAAAACTAGTTACATTCATCCAGTTAAAAAAACAAAAAAAAAACATATATAATTGTGTGCAATTTTTATGAAAGCAATAAGCCTCTTTTGAGGCCATGTGTTGGTGATTTTACTTTGGTAAAGGAGACTTACTGCTTTAAATGCAGTGAAAAACAAGCACCGTCCAAACTGGACTCGCTTTCTTCTTCTGTCTTCTAGATCTATTTCTCTCTTCTGTCTCCAGTAGCAACAGCTATGATTGACAGCTGCATTCTAAAGGCCCGTCTCCACGGGAACAAGCGTGACCTTTTGCACACGGGCAGTTAGAGACATTCACTTTCATTTCTGATGGTGGGATGTTGTGTTTATGATCTCATTCTCACTGCTGTAAATCACACCATTGCATCAATGTTATTAATAGCATAAGCAGTCATTCTCTAGTGGATATTTATATATAGGCTTCATTGCCTGACAGATTTGAGCTATTGTTCATTTCTGATCTATTTTCCGTTGTTCTGCCATATATATATATATTATTAAATCTAATTTATAGCATATATATTTACAATAAATGAATAAGTAGCCTATATAAAATCATAAAGAATAAATATATCATATCATAATCATATTTACTTCAAATCTATTTAGGGCTTCAGTGAATCTCTAGGAATAAAGTCTCTCCTCTGACCTGTAAACTCTTGTTTGTTTGTGTTTGCTCAGACTCTTGAAGCAGGAGGAGTGTGAGCTGCTGATTGGTTCTTAACCCCGGGTCGGCTCTCTTGATTGGTGGGCATGTTGTTATCGATCGTAGAATCAGTTTGAGGGTCATTTCTGTCTCGTCACGAGTGTGAGACGCTGAAGAAACATTCAGAAACATCAGATGAATCACACGGAGCAAACTCACACATGATCAGCAGGGTTATTATCATTAACTAGAAAACTGAAATTAAATTAAATAGATAAAAAACTACTAACTAAAAGCAAAACTAAAAATTAAAATGGAATAAAAACTATGTAGACATATTAAAAATAACTGATAAAAATTACAAAAACACAACAAAAACTTAACTAATATTAAAATGAAGACAGAAATTAGTAAAATAAAATCTAATTCAAAATATGAACTAAAACTATAATACTATATCAATTATACCAAAATAATATATTACAATAAAATATTACCAACAAAGCCAAGCATCAGAAAGAAAGAAAAAACCCAACCTAACATAAAATAAATAAACAGACATAAACAAAAACTGTAAAGCAATTCAGACTCTTTCTAATCTGTTTGACCAATTCATTAAAACCACTTCAAAACAATGATTCAGTCAGGAATCAAACACAGTTCTGATTCTAAACAGCTGAAATTGATATTCTTATTTAGTAAGAATACATTAAATTATTTTGTTTTTTTTCAGTCATTTATAATGTTACAAATGATTCTATTTCAAATAAATGCTGTTGTTCAAAGAATCAAAAGAGTGATTCTTTAAGGAATCAAACAGATTCTAAACAGATAACAGAAGACACAGGAAACAACTTGATTGTTGACATATTGTAAATATTTAAAAACTTGCTTGTGAGCAGAATAATTTGTAATTTTTTAAAATACCTGATACTTATATTCAGTAAAGTGTACACAGTAAAGAAAAAATGTCATTTATAATGCTACAAAACTAAAAAGATGTCATTTATAATGTTAGAAAACAACAAAGTCATAAGTCTGTTGTTCAAAGAATCTCAGCTGCAAAGAATCAGTTCAAACGTTTTGATTCTTAACAACAGAAAAGATGAGATACACAACTTGATTGAAATACTGTAAAACAAATGAAACCTTGCAAGAGAGAAATACAGTGCTGCTGGTTACTGAGCAGAATTATTTTTGTTTTACATTTACAACTGATGGAAAAGAACTTGAGTCACCATCCTGTGACGGTGCAGTGTGTGTGTGTGTGAATCAGCCTGGGAGATAATCAATAGCACTCAGATGTGTGTGTGTGTGTGTTATTCTCTCCCATCATGCCTCAGTCAGCTGTAGAGCATCATGACCGCAGGACCCATAATCCCTTCTGCTCCGCGTGGCATTTCTCTGGCTGTTGATCACAGATCACGTGCTGATCGATCAATAACTTTGGGAGTCTGCAGTCATTTTTGAGATGTAATAAATCCAGGAGAGTTTACGTTCTTGAGCTTCAGCTGGAGAGTTTTTCTGTGAATGTTGTTCACTTAAAGTGTTTCAAGGACAGTTTGTCTATTTCTTTCTCTCTCATTGTTGTAAAAGTGTGTTGGGAATGAAATACTACAGTAAACTGAGGTAATAACCAAATATGCTCGCTGAAAATCTCTAATATGAAGCACTGGACAGTATGAAACCTTTTAGAGAATCATTTAGTTTGAATATATATACTGTATATATATAGAAAATGTATTATATATCAAATAATTGGATATATAAAACATTGAATACAAATTTAAATATTTAAAGCAAAAATATTTTAATATTAATATAATGCTTTGATTGCTACATATTGATTGATGCATTCTTCATAATCAGAGATTTATGTTAATATTACATTGTTTATTAAAATTATACAGTAATATTAAAATAGTGTGTGTATATACTGTATGTATATAAGAACCATAAAACATTTAATATTTAATATATTTAAAGCATACAAATTCTGATTGCTACATATATTTTGCAGTTGCTATATATTTTGGAACCAGGGCAACTGCAACATAGTTAAGTCATATGACAACAAATCAGTACTGTATACTAATGTTAGAAATGTTTATTGTTGGATATTACATAGATTTTCATTAAATACACAGACAATAGTACATGCAACACAGTATGCAGCGTACAGGACACTAGTAATTGTTTAATGAATATAAACACAGTCACAGCCTGACATAAACATGCTCCAAACAGACTAGAATCTACTGTAGAAAAAAGTTATGACACTGAAAACTAACCATTCAAATTATTTTCTATTTTAAATAAATAAGTAAATAAAAGTAGCACACAGTACACTAAATCAAGTCCTGATAGAAACGAGGCTCCAAACCAGGACACAAACATCCAAATGCCCTCGTAGGAAACGGACGGATGGGGAAAGAGAGCGAGAGAAATCTCTCACACACACATACACACACGAGCGGCCGATACAGTAATGGGTGTGTGTGTGTGTGAGGTGGGAATAGGCTGTCATAGAGAGATAGGCCGAGCTCCAGATCAATAGGTTTACTATGGCCGCTGGCCAGTGCTTGTTTCCATGTTCTCTTAGGCTGGGATTCACTCATCAATACTTTCACTGGGTCTCTGGAGCTGCAGGGCTGCACCAGTAATCAGGGATATTTTTAGAGGCCTAACACTCTTTCTGGCAAGGTTATATCGCTGGCCTCTGCCGTCTCGCTCTCTTTATCTGGCTCTGGCCGCCGGTGATGGGGAGTAACTAACTAAAAGTAGTCATGCTACTAACTTAACTACTGTATGTGACAGTGACAGTGGCTGTTTTCAGAATAACGTATAGCTTTTTCAGAAACCAGTGACTTTTTCTGACAACATTTTTAATTTTTTTATTTTGTCAATGACATTATATATATATATATATTTTTTTTTAAAGAAGTCTCTTCTGTTCAAAAGTACAGTAAAAATTATGAAATACGATTGCAATTTAAAATAGCTGTTTTTTTTCAGAAAAAAAAGTTGATAATTTTTTCTTACCTCGATCTTTTCTGGTTATAAACATAAAACATTGATTTATGCTTAAAAAAAAGAAATTCTAAATAAAAAAATTAATAAATAAAAATATTAATGTTATATTAAAATATATTATATTTGAAAAACTAATAACTAATTCTAATTAATAAAATTATTATATAATATTAATAATTACATAAAAATATTAATACCTTGGCCAAAATGAGGTGTCTCGAAATATTGCTGCGTTCTTTTCAAACAGTCCTTGAGTCTGGGGTGCATCTTACCTGTATAATGCTGTCTAGTTAGGGAGCATTTTTTCTTTGTAAACTGCATAAAAAATAAGAACTTGTGCAAAGAAGACCATGAAGAAGCTATATTTTCAAGAGTCTATATGATGAGTGTGTGGGTGTTTTAATGTGCAACACTGATACCTTGGTGCGGTTTTATATCTTTCAAGTGAAAGATCTGTTGTCTGAAGGCGAGGCATCATTCTGCGGATGGAGGGAGTGTATCTTCCTCGGGAATGACACATGTGTGATCTTCACACTCATGAACACAGCCGTATCTGTCCTGAGGAGATGAAAGTCAAGCCATAATTAACACAATCAATATCAGCATCTTTAAGCACATAAACAGACGCTCCACGTCACATATGAGTGTGTTTAAGACCCAAATATAGGATGTCATTTCCGTGGAAGTATGTATTTGGACACTTCCTAAAAAGATCACAGTATCAATTAAATACTTAAATATGTTGTGATTTTTATTAGATGCATGCACTTTTTGTCAATATTTTTAGCATTAAAGGTGTATTTGTGGATGTTTATTTAAAATAAATGATATGTGGCTTCATATTTTGTCATCTAATTCAATGACGTTAGGACATTTTTAGGTGTAAATGACATTGTATTATACGTACTAGCACTGAAACACCATTAAAGCCAGAGCTTAATCATTTTAAACCTAAAAATAAAACCTCCCTGTCAGAAAGAGTAGTATGGAAGATGCAGAGTCATATTTCAGAGACAAAGATGTGTCAGTGTGTCCTTAATGACGACAATATGTCTATAGCACATTCATACAAGCACCAAATGATATCAGCTCATAGCTGATGACCCTATCAGGAGAGACAGAGAGACACTTCCAAGTACATATTCCTCATAATTAATAAATGAAAAATGTTACTGCAGCTAATCAATAGTGTAGTTAGAGGGAATTGATCGGGCTGGGAATCTCTTCTCGGCGGCTCAGATTTTCCCCCTATTCAAAACAAAAGACTCTCCTGAGAACCATCTGACTGACAGAGCGTCAGCACCGAGCCGTCCTGAAAACACACCGAGAGAATTAATTATCATCAGCACACAACTGATCTATCATCAGAGCCATTAGAGGAGGGACACACACACACACACACACACACACACGAGATCGGCTCCAAACCTAGTGAACCGCACGGCTGTCTCCTGCCTATACAGGCAACATCTAATTGAAATGAACCTCATTAGTGATTTTTAACATTCTACATAGACAACAACTCACATGCATTACACAAATAGTGCTCGTCGCACAGATGATAGATAGATAGAATGATAGACTGAATGACTGAACGATAGATAGATAGATAGATAGATAGATAGACAGATGGATAGATAGATACATAGATAGATAGACAAAATGACTGAACAATGGGTAGATAGATAGATAGATAGATACATAGATAGATAGATAGATAGATAGACAGACAAAATGACTGAACAATAGATAGATAGATAGATAGATAGACAAAATGACTGAACGATAGATATATAGATATATAGATAGACAGATAGATAGATAGATAGATAGATAGATAGATAGATAGATAGACAAAATGACTGATAGATAGATAGATAGATAGATAGATAGATAGATAGATAGATAGACAAAATGACTGATAGATAGATAGATAGATAGATAGACAAAATGACTGATAGATAGATAGATAGATAGATAGATAGATAGACAAAATGACTGATAGATATATAGATAGACAGATAGATAGATAGATAGATAGATAGATAGATAGATAGATAGACAAAATGACTGATAGATATATAGATAGATAGATAGATAGATAGATAGATAGACAAAATGACTGATGATAGATAGATAGATAGATAGATAGATAGATAGATAGATAGATAGATAGATAGATAGATAGATAGATCAGTGGTTCCCAAACCTGTCCTGGAGGCCCCCCTGCCCTGCATCTTTTGTATGTCTCCCTCATCTAACACACCTGATTCCACTCATCAGCTCGTTAGTAGAGACTGCAAGAACTAAATTGGGTGTGTCTGATTAGGGAGACATACAAAATGTGCAGGGCAGGGGGTCCTCCAGGACAGGTTTGGGAACCACTGAGATAGATAGATAGATAGATAGATAGATATAGAGAATGACAGACAGAGAGACAGAATAATAGAACGATAGATAGATAATTAGATTAATATTTCATTAGGGTTATGTTTAGTGAATGTTTTTAAGCAATATCTATATTTGCACAAGGCTGTAGTGCTCTATAATGAACAGAGCTCAAGCGTGTTTTGGGACGGTTGTATATTTTTCAGTCTCTCAAAAGAAACACTTGTTCTGCTTCCATACATAGACACCCTCGAGGCTGTCTGCGGTTCACAGGTTTAAAGATGTGTTAATAATATCCTTCATCTCTGTGTGTGGGTGTGTGTGTGTGTGTGTGATGCATATTGATCTGCTATACTCACAGCTCATGGTCGGACTGGTCCATTTTTAAGCCAAGACGCAGACTGATGGTGACATACAGTAAATGGACTCAACCTTACACCGGGTCAAGGAGGACCAGAGACAGCTCAGAGGAGACAGACAGACCCAGTGTGTGTGTGTGTGTGTGTGTGTGTGTGTGTGAGACAGGGTGCACTCAAGGTCATGTGTGCCCATGGCTACTGGAGCACAGAAATGTGATGTGACTGATAGCAGCTGTAGCTCAAAAGTGTCTCTCACACACACACACACACACACACTGATCTGATGGGAATTGACAGCAGCACTTGATCCCTGTCTGCTTTTCTGAAGACCATCTCCCACTCAGGACCCCAAACAGAGCTGCCCAGCTCACTGCCTTATGAGGAAATAGTGGCTGGATTTGGAATCACACAAATAAATGCTACTCTCACTATTTCTGGCATATAAATATAGTTCAAGTAGTGCATTATTATTTGATTTTTTTTAGGGCCAGACAGGAAGAAATCACCTAGCAACCACCCACAACACATTAGTAACTGCATAGCAACAGCCTAAACACTTAGAACACCCTAGCAACTGCATACCAACAGCCTAAACACTCAGAAGACCATGGCAACTGCATAGCAACAAC
This sequence comes from Aspiorhynchus laticeps, assembly GCA_023376895.1. Lineage (NCBI taxonomy): Eukaryota > Metazoa > Chordata > Actinopteri > Cypriniformes > Cyprinidae > Aspiorhynchus > Aspiorhynchus laticeps. The sequence continues at coordinate 35,281,405 of CM041811.1, forward strand.
CTAAAAACACACAGAAAACCATAGTAACTGCATAGCAACTGCCTTAACACTCAGAACACCCTAACAAATGCATAGCAACAGCCTAAACAATCAGAACATAATAGCAACTGCATAGTAACAGCCTAAACACTCAAAAGACCCTGGCAACTCCATAACAACAGCACAAAAACACCCAGAACACCCTAGCAACTGCATAACAACAACCTAAAAACACTTAACACTCTGAATGCCCCAGCAACTCCATAGTAACAGCCTAAACACTCAGAATACCCTGGCAACTGCATAGCAACAGCCTAAAAAATACTCAGAAAGCCATAGCAACTGCATAGCAACAACCTAAAAACACTTAGAATAACCTAGCAACTGCATAGCAACTGACTAAACACTCAAGACACCATAGCAACTGCATAGCAACAGCCTAAAATACTCAGAAAGCCATAGCAACTGCATAGCAACCACCTAAACACTCAGAACACCCTAGTAACTGCATAGCAACAGCCTAAAAATACTCAGACAGCCATAGAAACTGCATAGCAACAACCTAAAACACTTAGAACAACCTAGCAACTGCCTAAACACTCAGGACACCATAGCAACTGCATAGCAACACCCTAAACACTCAAAACACCCTATCAACTGCATAGCAACATGCTAAAATCCACTTAAAACACTTCAGTAACTGCATAGCAACATCCCGGCAACAGGCAAACAACATCAAATCAAGCTATAATTATTTTATCAACACTAGCAGCTTTTTCTTCATTCTCTGTATTGTTTTTTGCTGCTGATGCTTAGCCAGAGTTGATGCTGAGCCAATTGTGAATTAAACAAATCATGCCAATAAAGCACTTTAAAACTGATTTAAAATAAATGTAATTCATAAATTGATAAATGGTCCAGTTCTGCGTACCTCCACACGCACACACACATTCCCATTACAGACACATGCAGGCTGGTGACGCCCTTTTGCATGAAAGGAAACCACCTTTCCTGTCAGCAGAGCCTCCATTAGCAGTAATGTAGGAGACAACAGGTCTGACTGCTCACTAATGGAGACTCCAGCCACACACACACACACACTGTCTGCCCACTTTTTCTAACACTCCCTCTGCTAATTAAACATGCAGCATTAAGACCACAGCACTGAGAAACAGGAAGACAGTCCTGTCGGTCTCATTCTGACTGTCTCACTCACATAAGACAGACAGACAGACAGACAGACAGATAGATAGATAGACTGATAGACAGATAGATAGATAGATAGATAGATAGATAGATAGATAAAATGCCCAAGTTCTCATCTTACGTTTCATATTTCATTTAAAAGCATTTTTATATTTATGCAGGTAAATCACATCTGTGTGTGTGTGTGTGTGTGTGTGTGTGTGTGTGTGTGTGTGTGTGATGACATTCTACTTCCTGCTGCCAGTGAATGTGTGTTCACATATCTTATTTCTTCGACTAGTTCATGTGAATTAATTGTTCATGAGAATGAGGGGAGAGATGTTTTATTAAATCACATTCCTCCTGTAGCTACATAACCACGCTGGCAAATCAATAAACACTACAGAACTAGTCCCAAATCTAGACCACAACAAGGTTACGTACAGCCAAACAACACATTTACTGAACGCTGTCCCAATGAGGACATATGATAAACTTCTGCATTACATAAAGCTGATTATAATCCACACAGACACAAATCTTATAATAAAGGTTAATCATGCATTATTGAATTTTTGTTAAATAATAATTTTTGATAATCAAGTTGTATTGTTGGTAAAAAGCATGAAATGCATCCAGTTTGGGGTCGGTGAGATTTTTTTTATCGTTTTAAAATAAGTCTCTCCTACTCACTGAGACTGCATTTATTTGCCCAAAAATAAAGTAAAAACTGTAAAAATGTGAAATAGTATTACAATATAAAACAGCTGTTTTCTATGTGAATATCTGTTAAACTGTATTTGATTGCTGTGATCAAAGCTGTATTTTCAGCATCATTACTGCAGTCTTCAGTGGCACATGATCTTCAGAAAACATTTGTTCCTCAAGATATATTTCTGATTATTATCTATTATCTTGAAGTAATATTTCAATTAAAATAAACCGTTATTTTTCAAATGTAATAATATTTCACTATTTTGAATTCAGAATTCAGCTTTGGTGAGCATAAGAGATTTTTAAACATTAATCTTTAAGAAAAAATTATATGTGTGTGTGTGTGTGTGTGTGTATATATACAGTATATGGAAATAAATGATATATTTCATGTCAGACTGGTGCAGATTTCACTTACAGAAAATATGATGGTATTACTATAACTTAATAGAAACTGATACCATGCAATTATTTAAAGTAGCTTTTGTAAAGCTTGATTAATTGATGGTCCTAAAGCCTACAAATGAAATGCTTCTCTATATGAGAAAGAATCTCGAGAGGAATGCATAGTTTCCATTGAATCGTTTGGGAAAATGCAGCAAAAACACACCAAAACTCTGCTGTGCAGACAGAAAAGTTTGTGTGTGTAAAAGGGGTGAATTGCAGACATAAGGTCGAGCTCTTCAAAGACACGCACGGTCGGCTTCTTGTAAGCGGGCTCTTAAATGGGCAGCCGTGTGGAGTGGCCCTCACATGTCTGTCTGAAGGACCAATACACTCTCCTCATCTGAGATTAACCATCTCAATTTACTGGCCAGTCACACCCCGTCACACACACACACACACGGCCATCGGTTGTTCATTCACACTCTCATAGCTCCATAATAATCACATGCACTCATAAGCAACTAGCAATTTCCTGCACTCTCGCTGCCTGTGTCCTCCTCTCCTCAGAAGGGTCTTTAAGGACCCTCAACAGACGCTCTCCCAGGGGTCAGAGTTGGCCCCTGATTCCCAGCGCAAACCCGGGGATCTAACGGAGACACTGCGGAGGCTGTTAGCGCCCTGGTAAAGCTAGCGCCATCGATCCGGTGGTCTGGTCTTAAAGAGCCGACTCGATGCCCAGTCACAGTCACCGGTTATGGGACAGAAATCAAATCCTTGGGAAGGTACAAGACCTTTAATGGACTCAAATAATGCAGGCTCAGAGGGTTCCTCACACACACACACACACACACACACTCGGAGAAGAATAAAACACGATTCATTTTGATATTGTAAGCTCGTCCGTCTTTTATGTGAGGCTGAAGTCAATTCGGTTCAATTCTGCATGCGTGTTTTTTTGAAGCGGTTCATCGATAAACGCCTGTCGGAGTGTTTATTCAATATCACTTCTGGCTCCGATGCTCAGAATCACCCGCTAACTCATTGATAAATGAGACATCAAATATTTATCAAAACAACTCGGTTCACCGTTTAGCTTTTTAAGAATCCACTCTCTCAAGCGTGTTAAACGCTGCGTCCTGCAAATCGTTTACAAACGCGTTTTTCCACACGGTTAGAGCACTTTCCTTGGTCTGCTTCCAGAACGTCACATTTTGTTGAGGGCCTGCAAAATAAAACAGCACATAAATGAAGTTTAGCCTGTTTTTGAATGAATATTCATATGCATAAATTATGAATTATAACATATATTTAAAAAATAACAGCAGTATACCGGACTCAACATGTAAGGGACAAACCTACAAAAATGTTCTTTAAATCCAAGCAAAACCTTAAAGTGGTCTTCAGACTAGGAAAAAGCCTCATGAATTTGCCAAATAATAGGCTATTTAATATACAATTAATTTACAATAACAAAACATTATGGCACTCTTCTTTCATTTTACAAATGTTTTTCCACACGTTGAAAGAACTTCGGTCCACTTTGAGAAAAAGTCAAATTTTGATGAGCGCCTGCAAAATAAAACAGAACATAAATTAAGTTTAGCTTGATTTTCATGGATATTCAAAACAAAAATATCAAAAAGATTTTTATAGAAAGAACCACGGCACTAAGCAGTATGAATGTGTTTCTGACTAGAAATGTAAAAGATTAAATTATGAAAATGTTCTTTAAAACCAAATTAAACCAAGTCTTCCCTAAAAACGCCTCATGAATAGGCCAAATAATATTTAAATTATAATCAAACATTATGACACTCTTCTGTGTTGTTTAGGAAGAAACTGTTTTGACAAACTTTATTATTATTTTCTTGGAGAGAGGTCTGGTCTGAAACGGGAAAGAGAATGACTATAACAGACTTTATAAAACGTGTGAACATTAGAAATCTGTGAAAAATGAATTAATAATTTCTCGTTAACAGTATAACCTGTGACGTTCCATTAAGACAGTCGAAAAATAAAATTTAATAGAAATATACCATGGTAATATGCTTCGTTTGAATCAAGCTTCTTTCAAAACATCCTTTTGAAGGAGATCACGTGTTTATGATGATTTTACAGGAGTAGGCCTATTATATAACAGTATAGCTATTTTGATATAAACTGTGGAAACTAAAGGCAAATATTTGTCAAGGAAAAGTTATCTTTCTCACAGAATCTCACCTGAAGAAGAGTTTATGAACAAAAATCGTTCACCCACCGCTCATCCGCGATTCCGCGGGAGTTGCCACGGTAACAACACCTCCGGGGAGCGCGGGTGAATCAGATTCCGCGGGAGTTGCCACGGTAACAACACCTCCGGGGAGCGCGGGTGAATCAGATTCCGCGGGAGTTGCCACGGTAACAACACCTCCGGGGAGCGCGGGTGAATCAGATTCCGCGGGAGTTGCCACGGTAACAACACCTCCGGGGAGCGCGGGTGAATCAGAATCCGCGGGAGTTGCCACGGTAACAACACCTCCGGGGAGCACGGGTGAATCAGATTCCGCGGGAGTTGCCACGGTAACAACACCTCCGGGGAGCGCGGGTGAATCAGATTCCGCGGGAGTTGCCACGGTAACAACACCTCCGGGGAGCGCGGGTGAATCAGATTCCGCGGGAGTTGCCACGGTAACAACACCTCCGGGGAGCGCGGGTGAATCAGATTCCGCGGCGTTCTCACGCGAAACTGTCGAGAATAAATCGCCTTTTAGTACTTTTAGTACATTTCAATTTCGCGGGAATAAAAGCTTAACGTGAGCTTAAGATGAAGAACAGATGTAAAGACTGAGGGGAAGTGTGCTGCGTTTTAACGAGACGAGCCGTTAAAACGCGTTTAAAATACAGCGCTCTTGAACTTTTACTCCACTCCACTGATAAAAGCTACAAAAGTCTCAAGGAAGAAAAGAGAAAAAACCTTTTAAATGTTTTAGAGAGATTGATTTAAAGAGAAAATCCCTCCTTTTACATGTTCGAATCTATTGTCTTTTGTGAAGGGAGTTGCTCCTCAGAGCTTTCATTTAACACTCAAAACACAGGAGGAATATTAATCAGCCATGGACTTACTTTCCTGTGAGATACTTTCTTTTCTATTTTTTACTAAAGTAGTTACACATGAGATCATTTTACAAAAACCTAAGAGTTTTGCATTGTGGCTTCAATGTGGCTGCATTGCATTCAGTCAGTTAAATTTTCAATAATTCAACAGCCCATCAATGATTTCTCACTTAATGATCTCTTCTGATCTTCACACCAAACCGTCTTTGATTCTGATATGTGAATGACCAGCAGAACAAGAGCGGCCTTATTGATCAGACCAGAGCTGATCAGACAGAGTTTCTTTGGAGATCAAGCAGTTCAAGAGGAAATACCTCTGAGAAAGATTTGTGACATGAGCATCTCTATTTTGATTATTAAAATCTGCATTCAGGTAATGACAAACACGTATATGTATTGTATTTGTAAGACTTGGTTCCAATTGCTTTAAAGAAATAGTTCGCCAAAAAATTTAAATTTGTTCATGTTTTTATCAGCTGTTTGGACTCTCATTCTGACGGCACCCATTCACTGCAGAGGATCCATTGGTGATCAAGTGATGGAATGCAACATTTCTCCAAATCATGATGAAGAAACAAACTCATCCTAATCTTGGAAGGCCTAAGGGTGAGGACATTTTTGGCAAATTTTCATTTTTTTGTGTGAACTATGCCTTTGAAAAATTTTAACAATGGGCAAAAGTTTATTTGTGTACCACTCTTAGTTATTTTAGCTCAGTTTCTTGCATTGACATGGACATATGACTAAAACAGCACTTTGCCACCTCAGCAAAATGGAGTACAGTCACACACACACACACACACACACACACACACACACACACACTAACCTACTACGATAAAGACCAGATTGGAGAGAAGGACCAACAGCAAAGGAACAATACTCTAAAGGTTTATGTGCAATTTTACAAACTGTTCCACAGTGTGTGATCTGAACAACCCCCTCATCTCATATATCATAGAAACTTTAGGCTGGAACTTTTGACTTGGTCTTGAGACCCAGAACACCCTAGCAACCACATATCAACATCTTGACAACCAGCCTCAGCATTGTGGCAGAAAGTTTTGTATGTACCACAGTACGTCTTGATCAGAAGAAAAGCGAATAAAGCCAAGCCAAGCTTAATGTGTGATTGATTTCTGGACAGATTTCTGCCCATTGTTAAGATTTTTGAATTCACTTACACATGCATCACATTCAATAGGTGCTTGGCAATCAATCAATCAATATATATATATATAAATTAATCAAAAGTGCCAGACATTTATAATGTAACAAAATATTTCCATTTCAAATAAATGCTGTTCTTTTGAACTTTCTGTTGAACTTTCAGGATTTTGTGAATCCTAAAAAATGCATCACGGTTTCCACAAAAATATTGGGCTGCACAACTGTTTTCAACATTAACAATGAAGGACATTGAAGGATCATGTGACACTATGAGTTATGATGCTGAAAATTCAGATTTTGATTACATGAATAAATTACATTTTAACAGATATTCACATAGAAAACTGATATTTTAAATTGTAAAAATATTTCCAATTTTACTATTTTTTGGAGCCTTGATGAGCTTAAAGAGACTTCTTTAAAACAATAGTAAATCTCACCGCCTCCAAACAGGATGCAATTCATGTTTTTGTCCTAATCAAAGATTATTAGTTAACAAATAATCATAACCATTAATTTCTAAACTCCTGAGGCCGATCTGTATGTGTATGTGTATGTGTGTGTGTGTGTGTGTGTGTTGGCGTTTAGATTCCAGTATTTTGGTCTCTGCATCTGCAGTTTACCGCATCTGAACAGGAACCAGATACTTCATCCCTCTCGGCGCAAACACACACAAGATCGATCGACGCGGCGACGCCACATGCCATCCTGCGCTGAAAGAGACGTCTCACACACACTGGACGAGGTTTGTGAAATATTCATAAAATGAGATGAACTTAAAACTCAGAGGAAGAGAAACTCATCAGCGTCTGTGACAGAATCAAAGCCCCTGAACACAAACACACGAGCAGACGCCATTATCAGACCATCACAGGGGGAAAATAACAACACTTCCCTCAGACGGACAGACTAATGACATGCAGATTTGAGACACTCGGAGAGGGTCTAATATGATGTGTGTGTGCGGTCGTCGAGGGGAGATAATTGCCAGTGTAGCATTAGCACTCTAATCCTGCAGACGGCTCAGAGAGAGAGACATAGAGAGAGACACAGAGAGAGAGAGAGAGAGGTTCACATCGCCATTAGCCCAGGAAAAGTGTAATAGACAACAATTAGGATGCTTATTTCCTGTTGTTTCCTGTTGGCCCAGCGAACCGTGGCAGCTGTCCGCTTGATACCTGGATAAATAATTCACTGCTGTCTCGTCTTATAAAGGAAGTGCATTTTTCAGACTTAAGTGCAGCTTTAGAGCAAAGACGATCCCGAACGGCTCGCAGGAAAGACGCCGGTGCTTGTAACTCTGTCGCCTCTGTCTGAGGCCAGAAACATGAATGAACTAGTAAGAGAAAGTGAAACTAGACCATATCTGTTAGCTTTGAGCTCACCTGTATGTGCTAGGCCAGGGGTTCACAAACATTGAACCAACTTTGAATCTTTCATAACCTCAAAATATGAGAGTGGAAAAAATAAATACATACATTTGAAAATTAGAATTTTACATTTAGTCATTCAGCAGATGCTTTTATCCAAAGCGACTTACAAATGAGGACAATGGAAGCAATCAAAATCAACAAAAGAGCAATGATATGCAAGTGCTATAACAAGTCTCAGTTAGCTGAACACAGAACATGTAGCAAGGATTTTTTTTTATTATATAATAAATATAATATAATGCTAGAGTTAGAGTAGTCTCAGCCTCAGACGTCACGCCCACGGACCGTTGGCTAAACGTCTGATGCATATGGCACACAAAAGTGGAAACACTTCAGGAGTGTCGAAGTCGTCCTCTGATTGGTTGAATTATACAGGATGTCCGGGAGACGAGTGTGTCGCGTTCTTTAACGTTCCGCCTGGAAACACAGATGCCGTGACGCCAAACCCCCTCACGAAAGAAGAAAGCCGTCGTGTTTACAAATGTGATGACGAGCTCTTATCAGGATCAACTAAACGCTGGATTTTCAAAAGTATGTGAAATATTTAAAGTTCACGGCATAGAATCTATAAAATACGTCTGAGAGTTTCACACACCGGTCTGTTATTGTGGCGACATTTTCACGCCCCGAAACGTGACGCTGAACGAAACGAACTGTGATTGGTTGTTTGACGTGTCAGTCAAACGGCCTCATGGGCGGGCCTTGGCCAATGAAAGCTGCCATCTATTCCAGAGCTTCAGCCGTCAGTCTGGAGGTCTGGCTACACGAGACTAGGGTTAGAGGGTCAAATAAAGATCAAATAAAATAAATTAAATAAAAGCATTTTATTTTATTAACATTAATATATCTTATTCTTATTGGAATATTACACACAATTATTAATTATTTATTGTGAGGTGTAATCTGGTTAAAAGATGGCAAAAGAAAAGTCACAGTATTTTTAAGCTTTTTTAAAAATATTTTATTAATATTCATATATCAATATATACATATTCAAATATAAATCAAGAGATATAATAAATAAATATAAATATAATAAATAAATATTTAATTGTGAGGTATAATCTGGTTAATTTCATAGTTTATGAATATTTATTTGATTATTTGGTTATTTTATTAATATATTTATTATTATTATTATTTATATTTTATTATACAGTGGTGATCAAAATGATTATAACACTAGTATTTATTTCTATCGATTGCTGTAGTGTGTCAGTAGGAAATATCGGTTTATATTTCCAAACATTCATTTTGCCATTAATTGTAATAATCCAGTGAGCTTGTTTTTTGATAATCCAGTGAGAACAGCCAGTGCTCCACACAGAGATCTGATCTGATCATCATCCGTCTGTCTGGAGTCACATGAAGAAACAACAAACTGAGACTCGATCCAGAAGAACTGTGTCTCAAGACGCTTCAAGAAAGCTCCTGCAAAGCTAAAGTACTGTTAAAAGTTTTAGGCACTTTTGTAAAAATGCTGTAAAATGAGGATGCTGTCAAAAATAATATCATAAATAGATTTTCTTTATTAATTAACTTCTATTAACTAAATTAAATCAACATGTTGTTTGAGCATCTTTGCCCTCGGTGCTCTTGAGCAGAGTTTCTCAGGAGCTTTGCAGGAGGTTTCTTGAAGCGTCTTGATCTAGACGTTGCCACAGTTCTTCTGGATTTAGTCTGTCTCAGTTTGTTTCTTCATGTCATTCATTTACTTTTTTTTATTTTATTTAGTAATATATATTTTATTAATATTAATCTATTAATATTAATCCATTGTATTAAAATCAATAGAATATAATACTATATCCTATTGTATTAATATATAATATTATTATTTGAATATTATGATATATATATAGAATTGTATAAGTTAAAAGTCTGTATTTACAGTATATACAGTATGTATTACAGTAATAATTATATTTTACTAATCTTCATATTTATCATATTCTTATAAGATTAATTAAAATAATAATATATTAGAATATTCAATTAAGAATTATATATATATATATATATATATATATATATATATATATTAATAATCATTGTTATATATATATATAAATAACAATGATTATTAATAATATTATTAATAACCTAAATATAATGTTTAAATGTAAAATATGTCTCAAAATGAAAATATTGTATCAGTAAGCAAAAGTAATGTTTTTAGACACTGAAAATAATTACTACAAAAATTAAATACATTAAGAATATATATAATTAAATTTAATTACAATTTAAACTATAATTAAACAAATCAAAAATATAATAAAAAAATATATAATTAGATATAAAATTAATATAATAATAATAATAATATAATTAATTTGAATTAAAAATAATTAAAAAAATAATAATCTGAAAAGAGAGAAAGAAAAAATGTAAAGCAAAAGTACTTCTGAAATACAATAGGCTGGAGTGACCAAAAAAAATATTCATAACATGATGTTGATTTGAGAGGCATGACCAATTTTTTGTCCAATTAAATGCTTTCTAGAATAATAATGTCCCGCCCTCTTATTACACCTGCTAAAGACTAGCAATATCAAATATGAGATCAAGTTTCACAGCTGTGGTGTAAACTAAGGTCTACTGGCCACCAAAAAAAGTACAAGCACTTCTATATTCAATATCAGGGGGAAAAACTGCACTCATAAATTCATTTGATTGAAAACTCAAACACAATCTGTAGCGACTCCTGACCACAAACTACAATACCCAGCATTCAATCTGTCCAAACCAGACGCGTCTGAACATCCAGATCTTCATTAGCGGCTTTGCTGCTTTGAACATCAAGCCTCATATTCAGAGCGCAGGTTATTAAAATGATGTTTACGCCACAGCGAGATAAATGGCCGTCATGATTAAAATATGCAGTAAGTAATCACATTGTCACAGCAGCTATTTGCATGTTCAGCAATCAGGCTGGAAAACCATGAATAATATTTTGCACATAAATGTGATTGATGAGTTTTACACGCTGTGTCACGATAATAGAGTGAATTCCAATACGGCTCAAAAATAGCGAGAAAAGTCAATGCACACACACACACACACACACACACACACACACACACACACACACACACACACACACACACACACACACACACACACACAGAAGCACTCAGCGTGAACTAGAAAACCTCCAGCAGCAAGCATTGTCCAGCAATGATCCCTAAATAGTGACCCTGCGCTCTTCACAGGGCATGATGGGATTACGAGTGCAGTTCATTTAGAGGTTAGAGGTACACCCCGCCCCCATCTGAGATCAGCTGACCTCTCAACTCTGACCTTTGACCTCTGAGTGGACAGAGGAAGTGGAGAAGAGGTCACTTCACTGAGCTCCTGTGGTTAACAGATTAAAACAAAGAAACGACGCATAACACATGAAAAATTATCAAAACAATGCATAAGGTATAATCTGGCTCATTTGAATTTTATTCTTAATTATATATAATATTCTTAATAATAATATATAATTATATATATATATAACACACACACACACACACATATATATAGTAAGGTATAATCTTTTAAATATTATGTACTTTTATCAGACACTGTATCTAATGCCTGAAAATATTATATTTATATAATATAATATTTAAAAAATATACATTATAAAATATAATATATTGTATATTGTGAGGTATAATCTGGTTCATTTGAATTTTATTCTTATTAATATATATTTTATCAATATATCGTTAATATATATTCTATTCTTATATGTTTATTATAAGATATAATTGATTGAATACTGCAAAATATATTTAATTTAATTCTATATTTATATTATATTATTATAAAAAATGTTTTTATTTAAATATTATGTACTTTTTTCAGACACTGTATCTAATACTTAAAAATGGCTATATTAATTATTGTATATAATAATTTTAAAATATATATTGTGAGGTATAATCTGGTTAAAGACTGCAAATGAAAAATCACAATATTTTTAAGTATTTTTATATTTAATTTAATAATATATTTTATTCAATTATACATTTTAAGTATTGCTATCTAATGACTGAGCGTGCCTATAGAGAAAATGAAAAGTAAAAATACTTTCAAAACTCAAACTAAATTCACTGTCATGAAGGTCCTGCTTTAATGCTTTCTCTGATTTCAATTGATGCATATTCAAATCTAATGTGTCAATTTTGTTTTTGCAAATTAATATCAAAACATGCAGACAAATAATATTAGCCATTATTTTGGTTATCGGCCATAACACCAAAATAATTAGTGGCTATCAGTATCAGTGCATCTCTCATCTCTCTCTCTTACACACACACACAGGTTTCAGTGGTGGGTGGTCCTGGCTGAAGTCTGTTGGGGGCGGGGCCTGTATGCTAATTAAATGTGACCCCACACGTGGAGGTCACGCCCCTAACAGAGCGGCACAAACTAAACGGTTCAGCTCCGCCTCCTAATCTTATATTTCAACATATGCACACATTCACATCAGCATTCACATGAAACACACACACACACACACACACACACACACACACACACACACACACACACCTCTCATGACCTCTGACCTCCCCATCACTGTATCCCATATCAAAAATCAAATGATCCCTCATAATGCAAGTACACATTTTATGATGTGTCATGATAACATGCAGTGAAGAGAGATTAATATATAATGGACATTAATGCTTAGGCAATGCAAAGCTAGTTTTTACTACCAGTAATCCAAATTTGAGTCAGAGTGGGATTTTTTTTTTTTTAAATTAACTAAATTATTAACAGATTTTTTTTTCTATATTCAAATACAAAATTATAATATATAAATATTTTTTATATTTTTAATAACATGAAAATATAACAAAATCAATCAATCAATCCATCCATCCATCTATCTATCTTATAGTTCATAGCTAGATTTATATAGTTATAGTCCAACAGACAAAATAATAACTGAATTTACATAAAGTTCAAATGTTTACATATGCTTGATTCTTAATAATGTCTTTAAAAAATAAAATAAAAACACCATTTTAAATGACAATTTTGCAAAATTTTCTTCAAGGTGTATGTAAACTTATGATCTGAACTGAGTATATAACACAACATATAGCTATTCAAATATTCAGTTTTTATGAGTTTTGTTCAGGATGCTGCTGATGTATAAATATAAAGTCTCTTCAGGGATCCAGCTCTTCTTAAGCTAAAGTCTCTGTAATGGCAGGTTTTAAACACCAAGCTGTCGTCTCAGTCACTTTTACTACATCACAGGCACACTCAGGTCAGTAAGGGTTCTTTCAGTGGACAAATAGAATTACAGAGCGACATCTGCCAGTCATAAAGCCCCCGCTGCACTGACCACAGCATCACCAAACTAAACCTGCTGGACACCAAACTCCAGCTGCTGCATGAGACACTAAACATCACAATTAATCAGTTAAAACATTTGATTTACATGAAGCATAACATGTCAAAAGTCGATATGAGCTACAAGTATTAAAGGCATAATTAATGCAAAGTTATTGAAAAACAAATCATTCTGTCATCATTTACATCCCCTCACATCGTTGCAAACCTGTATGACTTTCATTCTTCTGTGGAGCATAAAAGAAAACATTTTGAATTACTGTTTTTATTGTTATAATGAAAGTTAGTGGGGTCCAAAACAATTATGGATAAATACATTTACAGTGCCCACTGAGATATTTCCTAAACTATCTAATAACTCCTGACTGCAGACTAATTGATTTTGGTTAAATTGTAACTGAATAAAAATTAAGATATTTATTATTTTTTTATTAATATAATTTTTTAATTATATATTGTTATTATTTAAAAATATTTTATTTCATTAATAATAATAAATATATACAGTTTTTATTTAAAAATATATTTTTATTTAAGAAGATTTAAAAAGAATTTATTTCATTTTTATTAATATTAATATATTATTTTATAATATAACATTTTATATATATATATAAACAATTTATATAATATATTATTTAATTATTAATAATGTTTGATTTAGAAATATTGTATTATGTTTTTATTAATATATTATTATTTAATAGTTGTATATAATTTTTTATATGTATTAATTGAAGAAATAATCTAATCTTGTTAAAAACACTCCCTAAAGCTGTACATGTGTGTGTGTGTATATATATATATATATATATATATATAATTCATGTATACTATTTATTATTTTAATTAATATTTATTAAATTTAATAATAAAATTATATTATAATTATAACGTATGATAATTTTCTTTATCATTTATTAATGTATTTATAAACAAGGTTATTATTTATTATATTATTAATTTTATTTTACAATTATTTTTTAAAATTGTATAGTTAGTATTCGAAAATAAATAAATATATATATATAAACTTACAAAAAAAACCTTCCCTAAAACTGAAGGTATGCTCACACACACACATATGAAACATCTTTGTTTGTGTTTGGACAGCAGAAACACATTGTTTGCAGCCCCCTAGAGATCAAATCAGGTCTTTTCATCCACATGCACACACACACACACACACACACACACACACACACACACACTTTGTCCAGCAGCTTTGCCATCTGCCATATTGCGCGCACACACACACACATTTCCAAATTTTCAGCACAAACATAAGCAGCAGAGCATCCGTGACCGCAGACCCTCAGCATCAGCGCCGTCGCCATGACGACCGCAGCATTGTCCCATGAAAAATGAACCAACGGCACCTGAAGATAAAAAGGGTCAGAAACGAGGGAGAGATGGAGTGAAGGAGAGCGGCGCGATCGATCGACTGTAAGATGCTTTGGGGGGGAGGGAGTGAGAAACGAACGACAGGCACCGCAGCATCGCCAAAGGTCAGAGGTCACCGTCACCTTGAGATATGATGTTGTGCGGCAGCCGTGCTCTGATTGGACGGCTGAACCCGACCCTCCGTCTGCACAGCCGCTGTAAGAGAATTGATTGGTGGTGTGTTAATCAGCTGGACTGATGCTCTCGAGATGCTCTCACACACAACACACACACACTCACTCTCTCACACACTACACACACACTCACTCTCTCTCACACACTCACTCACTCACACACACACACTCTCTCTCTCTCTCCACACACACACAGGTAATTTGAAGTAGATCAACAGGTGGAGAAAAGGTTAACGACTCAGTTTGTACAGACTGACAGCAGTAACACATTCCAGTAATGAACACACACACTAAATACTTCAATACCATAAACACTGCTTTTGTTATCAGAATATCCTTCGTGACTTGGAAATATGCCACATTACAGAAGGAAAATGGGTTGTAAATGAGAATTCTTATTATTTATGGGTCATTTTAATGTTTCAGCACATCCTGAATTAGAAGAATAATCATATTTAGCAAAATATGTGTATGCTGCATTTGTGCACGTTGAGCCCTTCTATTAAACACACACACGAGATGACTGACACAGTGTGTGTGATTGATTTTCCCCCTCGGTGCTGTCGTACAGTGAGAGGAGCAATATACAGAGTCAGAGGTCAGAGGTCACCTGAGATCCTGTCCGTCTCCCGGTGAGCGTTTGTTCTCAGCGTCTTCCTGCAGAGCATTCTGGGTCACAGATTACACCGTAGTCACTAATGCTGTAATTCCTGCATTCAAACACTCACAACACCCTAGCAACACGGCAGTGAGTTTTGCAAGGGCAAATCAGCATTCATTTCTTCAGAGAATGTAAAACTAATTAAAATGCAATATAAACTGCATGAATTAAACAAATGTTA
This sequence comes from Aspiorhynchus laticeps, assembly GCA_023376895.1. Classification (NCBI taxonomy): domain Eukaryota; kingdom Metazoa; phylum Chordata; class Actinopteri; order Cypriniformes; family Cyprinidae; genus Aspiorhynchus; species Aspiorhynchus laticeps. The sequence continues at coordinate 35,297,149 of CM041811.1, forward strand.
ATGAAAGCACAGATTAATTAATGAGTGGTGGAGTAATTGGACGCAGCAGCTGAGATATTGACATGATGTTCTCCAGCGGGAGACCAACAGTAATTCATGATGATGAAGAACAAGGTCTAAAATACTGACCGAATAATAAAATAAGTGTTTTAAACCAGCAAACCAGACCGGCTTTGAGCTGTTGATATCTGAGAAATCAATAAAAAATCTGACAAATGCTTTGAGCTGTTGATATCTGAGAAAAAACATAAATAAATCAATAAAAAATCTGATAAATGCTTCACTTTGAGCTGTTGATATCTGAGAAATCAATAAAAAATCTGATAAATGCTTTGAGCTGTTGATATCTGAGAAAAAACATAAATAAATCAATAAAAAATCTGATAAATGCTTCACTTTGAGCTGTTGATATCTGAGAAATCAATAAAAAATCTGATAAATGCTTTGAGCTGTTGATATCTGAGAAAAAAGATAAATCAATCAATAAAAAATCTGATAAATGCTTTGAGCTGTTGATATCTGAGAAAAAAGATAAATAAATCAATAAAAAATCTGATAAATGCTTTGAGCTGTTGATATCTGAGAAATCAATAAAAAATCTGATAAATGCTTTGAGCTGTTGATATCTGAGAAAAAAATAAATAAATCAATAAAAAATCTGATAAATGCTACTTGAGCTGTTGATATCTGAAAAAGATAAACATCAATAAAAAATCTGATAAATGCTTTGAGCTGTTGATATCTGAGAAAAAAGATAAATAAATCAATAAAAAATCTGATAAATGCTTTGAGCTGTTGATATCTGAGAAATCAATAAAAAATCTGATAAATGCTTTGAGCTGTTGATATCTGAGAAAAAAGATAAATAAATCAATAAAAAATCTGATAAATGCTTTGAGCTGTTGATATCTGAGAAATCAATAAAAAATCTGATAAATGCTTTGAGCTGTTGATATCTGAGAAAAAAGATAAATCAATCAATAAAAAATCTGATAAATGCTTTGAGCTGTTGATATCTGAGAAAAAAGATAAATCAATCAATAAAAAATCTGATAAATGCTTCACTCTGAGCAGTTGATATCTGAGAAAAAAAGAAAAAATGCGATAAAATGCTTGGCTTGATTGATGTCTGTGAATTATAGCAAAATAATTGAATAAATATAATTAAAATAACAAGATAAAAAATAAAAAAGATGTCAACATTTGATATATGCAAAAACAGCAAACTAATTGAATATATAAATTAAAAACAACAAAAATAAAAAAACTAAAATTATTTTGATATTAACATTAGATATTTGTAACTTGGCAAAATAACTGAAATAAATTCAATTAAAAACAATAAAACAAAAAATCAATAAAATGCTTTTGTTACCAACATTTGATAATCTGCAGAAATAAAATTGAATAAATTATACTAAAAACAACAATAAACAAACTAACATCTGATATCTGTAAAATTAGCAAAATAACCGAATAGATTAAAAACAACAATAAAATAAAAAGAAAAAAAATATTTTAAATATCAACATTAACTATATGCAAAAATATCAAAATAAATGAATGACTAAATAAATTAAATGAAAACATCAACATGCTTTTGATATTTGCAAACAATTAACATACATTAATAATCCTAAATATAAATGCAAAATAAATTAATAAAAAAATTAAATGAAAACAACTAAATATTATTGGGATCAAATGTTTGAGCTGTTGATATCTGCAATAAATAAATAAATATTGATTGAAATAGATATTGACATTATTTTCTCCGGTGAGAGACGAACAGTAATTAATGATCATTAGTGAAATTTTGGACTCCAAGATGAGCAAGAAATTTCACAGATTATCATTAATTACTGATGAATGTCAGTCACTTCTGATCTGATCGGCTCTATAATCTTCATCAGTCCTGCTAATTATCAGATGAATCTGAATGCTGTTGATTTGTCGTCTCTGGGCTTCAGCGTGAGCTTGTATTTTCACATTTAACGATGAATTCTCTGGCAGCGCTGATAATGAAGACCTGCATCTGTTCTTACTGTCTTTCTCCGGACCCTGAGAGGAATCAAATCTCCACAAAACGGATTTATTCACTCTCAGAAATAACATTAGGCTGGACAGGAGACTCTCTATTAGAGTGAAAAGCACTGAAGATCTGCTCACATTCAGAGACCAATCCAAACGCAGCGTCCCGATGGACTCCTTCACCTGTTGTGTGTCCTACAGGACAGTCAAATATCTGCTGACTAACAAACTGAGCCGTTTGAAATCAATAATAATACATTTAAATCAACAAAATACAACAACATTTTATTAGTAATAATAATAAATAAATGAAAAACAAAAAACAATATCTGCAAAAAATAGCTAAACAGACAAAAACAATCAAAAAATTGTTATAAAACGTCTAACTCTGAGCTGATATCTGCAAAAAAAAAGAATTAATAAATTAATTTCAACAATAAAATGCTTGTGATATTTGCAAAAAAAGCTAAATATATAAATAAAATAGAAAACAAGAACAAAACATTGTGATAAAATGTTTAACTTTGAGCCTTCAAAAAAGCAAAATAAATAAAACAATAACAAAAAAATTATAAAAAATATTGGGATGAAATGTTTGACTTTGAGCAAGTGACATCTGTAATAAATATGAATAAATTAATGAATTGACTGAAAACAACAAAATAATAATTTGAGCATATGATATCTACAAAAAATAGCTAAACTAATAAAATGAAAACAAAAAATAAAATGGCACTAAAATATTTTTAAAAACTGCAATAAAATTGAGCAGTCCATATCTGCAGAAAATAGAAATAAATAAATGATAACAAAATAAAAATAGCAAAAAAATAACAGAAAAAAAGGTAAAAATTTATTTTTTTGTGCTTTGAGCTGTTGATATCTGTGAAAAATAGAGAATAAATAAAGCAACAACAATACAATTTTAAAACCATAGTGTCAAAAAAAGTTAGTTCTGTAATATTAATTTTCTGTGTCTAGAAGAGTTGTGTATGACATGAGCAAGAGTGACTGCTGCATCTCTGATACTAACACAGATGTGACTCAAACACCACGGCTGATTCTCACGTTTACCTTTATTAACACAATTACACAACAAGATTTATTATCCAGTAACAGCGTTAAAGCACAGCTTGATATAGTGAATGTTGTACCGTTATTTCTCTCTCACACACACACGAGTCTTGAGCGTTTCACATCTAATCTACAGATAAAGCATTTTTATTTATGTCCATTTACACAACGAGTCACGCCAGAGAGAGAGAGAGAGAGAGAGAGAGAGAGAGAGAGAGAGAGAGAGAGAGAGAGGGGGAAATAACTAATATATGCAGGAAAAAAATCAATCATCCTATGATTAGAGTTTTGTGTCAGTTCACGGGACGTTCAAGGACTTTACCATTAGTCTAAACACTCACATAAAAACCACACATGGGAAAACCAACCTCTTACACACACACACTCACACACACGCTCTCACTCTCACACACACACACACACACACACACACACACACACACACTCTCTCTCTCTCACCACACACACACACACACACTCTCTCTCTACCACACACACACTACACCACACACACACACACTCTCTCTCTCACTCACACACTCACATCACATCACTCTCTCTCTCTCACACCACACATCTCTCACACACACACACACACACCTCTCTCTCTCACACACACACAACACACTCTCCTCTCTCTCACACACACACACACACCTCTACTCTCTCTCTCACACACACACACTCACCTCTCTCTCTCCACACACACACACACACACTCCTCTCTCTCACACACACACACACACACTCTCTCTCTCACACACACACACACACACACACACTCTCTCTCACACACACACACTCTCTCTCTCACACACACACACACTCTCTCTCTCTCTCACACACACACACACACACTCTCTCAATTTCACACACACAAACACTCTTCTCTTCACACTTTTCTTCACACACACACTTCTCTCACACACACACACATTCTCCACTTCTCTCTCTCACACACACACCTCTCTCTCTACAACTACACACACACACTCTCTCTCTCACACACACACACCACCACACACACACACACAGAATCAATTCTCTAAATGCAGCATTTTAGGACATTAGACGTTATTGTTTCATAACACTTATTTTTCATCTTTGTTCAGTTATTCCAACTACACATTTAAACTAATCTAGGAAAGATTATTCTCAGATGTTATGACTGTTTGACATGCTTAAACTCATTTATTCAATCTGTTATTTGCATCCTGATAGAAGTGACATACAGTAAATAATTCTGGTAGGAAAATGTTTATTGTATTTTTCAGACATTGAAAAGTTAATCTATGTTAACTCAACAAATGTTTTTTATTTTGATTACATATTTCCAATAATATTTCAAATAATACAGATAAATTAATTATATTTGCGTTTTAATAGAAAATGCATTTGCCTATTATTTAGTTAGACCATTAAGAGTTAATTATGTTTCATTAATCATTATGTTTTTGTATTTTGATTACAGTTATTTTCAATAATATTTTTAAATAATCTAATAAATTATATTAATATTTATGCTGTTTTTAATTCTGTATAATTCATTTTATTTATTTATTTAGTTTATTACTGCATTACTGTATGAGAATGATGTTTATATTACAGTAATAATTTGGTCCTGGAAATATGTTTGATTGTCATGAAAAATACAGCACAATGCAAAAAAGCTTAATAATCCTAAAATAGTTACTCACACAAATTCTATATATATAATTGATTGATAATTAATTTGATTTAGGGATGAAATACAGAATATATTAAGCCAGCAGTGAAAATAATAAATTATAATTTGCATAATAAAAATGTAGCCTATTTTAATATTTAAGACATTACGATTTAATTTTCATTACAAAAAAAATAAAACACTTAAATTATATTACAATTTGCTGATATAAATGCTGAATGCTATAATTAATTTGACTTATTTGAAATCTATATTGAAGTATGATAATTACTTTTTTATATTACAGCAATCAGAATTTGATCCTGAAAATATATTTAATTGTTATGAACACTGCACAATGCAAAAAACCTTAATAATTCTAAAATAGTTGTTTATGCAAATATCAAATTCTTTTTCGTTGTTAATTTTGGGCTGAAATCCTGAATAAATTGAGCTAACAGTGATTTCTGAAAGCTGCAGATGCAGATTTAAATGTATTTGACATGACAGCGTGTCTGTAATATACACCTCTATCACAGCAGACGCAACTGTTCTTAAACGTGGATTTCAGTGCCAGTGACTCACAACAACACAGACAACAGCAAACCGACTACAGCACGAGCACAAATGAAAAGAACTCCTATGATACACGATATCACGATATGATTCGAGTCAGTACGAATGAGGATTCTGTGATTATAAATAACGTCAGCGGGGGGGCGGGAGCTTTCGAGTAAAATGTGTGTTTATATAGCTGGAATGATAAAACGGCTTCAGCGAATCAACCGGAGAGAATTTGTGCAAATCAAACAAAAATACAACTCATATAAGCTTCGTCTGAGCAAAACCTCGCTTGACCGTCAAGCACAAAAACACCTTTTAGTGACCTGCAGTCCTTTATCATCTTCATAAATAGTCAAAAAAGAACAAAACTTAAAAAAAAGAAAAAAAAAAGAAAGGAAGAGTGTAAACTAGTTAACAGCTCAGCTGGGAAGGTCAAAGGTCACGCGACCCCTGACCCCTCAGACCATGAAGCGGTGCTCCTTGCCGTCGTGGGCCATGAGGATGACGTTGCGGTTGGAGGTCCAGATGAGCCGGGCCAGTTTGAGGGTGTTCTGGGATCCGGGCGACGCCGGCTGGACCGGAGGAACCTGATAGGTTTTGATGCAGCGCAGCTGAGGAGCCGAGTTCAACATCCCAATACTGCCTAACAGAGACGTGTTCATCTGAGACGGAGAGAGAGACAGCAGTCAGTGACAGACCTGTACTCAATACTGTATATATACTAGTGCTGTCAAACGATTCATCACATCCAAAATAAAAGTTTTTGTTTACACAGAATATGAGTGTGTACTGTGTATAGAAATACAAACACGTGTTATGTTTATACATTAAATATATTTATATATAATATGTGACCATGGACCATAATTGTCAATTTTTTGAAATTGAGATTTGTACATCATCTGAAAGCTGAATAAATAAAATTTTCATTGATGAATGGTTTGTTATGATAGAACAATATTTGGCTACTCTTCAAACTATTTGAAAATCATCTTTAAAGTTGTACAAATGAAGTTCTTAGCAATGCATATTACTAATCAAAAATTAAGTTTTGATATATTTACAGTAGGAAATTTACAAAATATCTTCATGGAACATGATCTTTACTTAATATCAATAATTATTGAAAAATCGATAATTTTGACCCATACAATGTATTTTTGGCTATTGCTACAAATATACCCCAGCGACTTAAGACTGGTTTTGTGCTCCAGGGTCATATATATATATATTAGGGCTGTCAGTTTAACGCGTTAACTTAATTAGTTATGAAAAATAAAAAAATAACGTGATTAAAATATTTTAACGCACTGGCCCCGCCCCCAGACATGTTCATCATCTTACATTTCATACAGTTGACAAATATGATGCAGGGCAACAACTCCATAAATGCAGTTATGCTCTAAAATTCAAGATGTTGAGGCAATAATGCTTCAGTATGAGTTTTTGGTCTCATATTTATATCACATGATATGTGATATCACACCAGCAGCGAGAGCAAAAGGCCTATCACACGAGTGCTGTTTTTATGTCTGAATACCACGAGTGCAAATATGATTTTATACAACAGTTCAGTAAATAAGTTAATATTGTGTTATATTTTAAGCAATATATTGTCTGATTTTGCTCAGTTTTGCCCTCAAAAATATGACCTATAAAGCCACAGCAGAACTGTTGTGCATCTGTGAGCAACGCAGCAGTGTTTATTTTCTGAATGAATCCACGTTTTGAAGGAATCGGGTGAATCAATGATTCAAAGCTCCATTCATAAAGAGAGACGTTTACTGAATTTCTGAAGGAACCGGACGTTTGAACGAATCGAATGAATGAATGACTCATGAAGACATTTACCGCCACCTGCTGACAGTTTTAGTTTCTTATTTAGAGTATTATTTCATTTAAAAAAGGGGGGGGGGATTTAAAGGGATAGTTCACCCAAAAAAATAAAATAAAAATTATGTCATCATTTACTCAAACCTGTATGAATGACTTACTTTTGTGGAACATAAAAGAAGGTATTGAAGACTGTTGGTAACAAAGCTGTTTTGGTTACCAGTGACTATCATTGTATAAACTTCTTTTATGTTCCATAGTTTATGTTAGGCCATTGTAGCCTAAACGTTTATGTGTAATAGATTTTATATAGAATCAAATAAAATATTCCTTTCTAAAGTTACTATTTGAAATGTCTACTTAATACTTTCTCATTTAACACAAAAATAGCTTTAAATAATATTTTGGGGTATTCACAGCCAAATGTAATTTGCGATTAATTACATTAATCGACACATCATGTAATTAATTAGATTAAAAATTTTAATCAACTGACAGCCCTAATATATATACATCAGGTTTCTGCATCATTCAGAACAGAACTCAAAATGTCTTTACACTTCAATTTAGCTCCTGGAAACAGGAAACAGGTTGCAATCTAGATGCAAAATTGGAATTCAAATTTTAATATAAGTAGGATTAAAACAATTTGAACTTCAACTTAAAAAAAAAATTATAGAAAAGCAAAAATTGTAGATAAACCCTTGTTTGAAAAAAGTTGAAAAATATTTGACATTTATAGGTTTATACGATGGATGGATGAATAGAACAATGGATGATGGATGGAGGATGGATGGAACAATGGATGGATGAATAGAACAATGGATGAATGGAACAATGGATGGATAGAAATATGGATAGATGGACAGAATGATGGATGAATGGATAGAACAACAGATGATGGATGGATGGATAGAACGATGGATCGATGAATGGATGATGGATGGATGGATAGAACGATGGATCATTGAATGGATGAAGGATAGAATAATGGATGATGGATGGATGGAACGATGGATGGATGATGAACGAACGATGGAAAGAATAATGGATGGATGAATGGATGGACAGAATAATGAATAATGGATGGATGGATAGAAAGATGAATAGATGGTGGATGGATGGAAAGATGGACAGAATGATGAATGGATGGATGGAAAGAAGGATATAATGATGGATGGATGGAAAGAAAAATGGAAAAAGGATATAATGATGGATGGATGGTGGATGGATGGAAAGATGGACAGAATGATGAATGGATGGATGGAAAGATGGACAGAATGATGAATGGATGGATGGAAAGAAGGATAGAATAATGGATGGATGGATGGTGGATAGATGGAAAGATGGACAGAATGATTGGTGGATGGATGGAAAGAAGGATAGAATGATGGATGGATGGAAAGATGGACAGAATGATGAATGGATGGATGTAAAGAAGGATAGAATGATGGCTGGATGGATAGTGTGATGGATGGATGGTGGAGGGATGGAAAGATGGACAGAATGATGAATGGATGGATGGAAAGAAGGATAGAATGACGGATGGATGAAAGATGGACAGAATGATGAATGGATGGATGGAAAGAAGGATAGAATGATGGATGGATGGAAAGATGGACAGAATGATGAATGGATGGATGGAAAGATGGACAGAATGATGAATGGATGGATGGAAAGAAGGATAGAATGATGGATGGATGGAAAGATGGACAGAATGATGAATGGATGATGGAAAGAAGGATAGAATGATGGATGGATGGATGGAAAGATGGACAGAATGATGAATGGATGGAAAGAAAGATAGAATGATGGATGGATGGATGATTGATAATCTTAATTTTTATGTTTTTTATTTATATTATTTATATTTACATTGATAATCATATTTATATTTTATTCTTTATATTTCCTATATTCTACTGTATATATTTCATATATTTTTTGATATTTGTATTGATTCTTTGACACTACATGCAACGATTTACAGAAGAATTGATTCAGCTTGAACTGAGAGAGAGATGCCGGTAATCACATGATCACATGCTGCAAAAACAGACAAAAATCTGAACAAATTTGACAAATCTGAACATGAGATGGTGCCATGTAAGATAAGCGAAACACATACACACACACAGGAAGCTCTAGAGTTCCCACACACTGAGTCAGTCAGTCTACACACACACACACACACACACACACACACACACACACACACACGGTGCTCCAGAGAGGGTAGGGCTTCAGCGGTGTCAGACGGCCAGTCGCCCTCATCCCAGCCGGGGCGAGCGAGAGGCGGACGCCTGCAGACCCTGGAGGACTGGAGAATTCATTAGCACACACACACCATTCAGACGGCCCGGTTTAGCCTTACAGTAATGATACCATTAGCCTGGAAGACATTCTTACACACACACACACAGGAAGAGAAGAGGAGAGAAGACGACTCGACGGTGTTTCTGAAAGACCTGCTCAGGACAGACGCTCACGGGACGCCTGTCCAAAGATGTTTAAATAGTTTCAGATGAAGTACATCACATCTAACCGCAGGACGCTGCTTCACATTTCATGTCAAATACCTCCATAAAATAAACTACTCTGATAGTTCATTCATTTCTGAATTTTTATATTACACTTTTATTTTTTATATTTATATGTATATTTACATGTATTTTTATTTTTTTTATTTACATTTACATAATTGAACTTTACATTTATATTATGTATTATTTTTTATATTTATATAGTTTATATTTGTGTTATTTATTATGTATTATATTTGTGTTGTGCTAATAACATTTATATTTGTATATTTATACATGCATTTACATTAATATTAGTTTAGATTTACATTTATATTTACATTTACATTATTTACCTTTACATTTATATTTTTATACTTTTTTTTTATTTATATGTATATTTACATTAATATTTTTATATTTATATTAGTGCTTTCAAGCGATTAATCGCAATTAATCACATCCAAAATAAAAGTTTTTGTTTACATAATATATGTATGTGTACTGTGTATATTTATTATGTATATATAAATACACACACATGCATGTATATATTTCAGAAAAATATGTTATTTTTATATATTTAATATATTTATTTATAATATAAATTATATGAATATAAATGTAGACATGTAAATATTTTCAAAATATATACTGTATGTGTGTGTATTTATATATTCATAATATATATACACAGAACACTCACATATATTATGTAAACAAAAACTTTTATTTTGGATGTGATTAATCGTTTGACAGCAGTAATATATATTTATATTAACTTTAATATTTACTTATGTTTTTATATTATATTGGACCAGCTGGAGTTTGTTTATTAAGTGTTATATTATTTATAATTATATTATTTATATTTAAATGTTTAGCCGCTCTTAGTCTCTAAATGACAAATTTGAAATCCTTTTTTTAATCTTTCAAGCAAGGGTTTATCTAGCTGACATTTAAAGTTTATCGACCATTTTATGCTTTTCTTGTGAAAGAAAGTTATTTGAATTTCAAATTATTTGAATTCTACTTCTTTACATTCAATTTTGCATCCTGTTTGCAACCATAAGTGACTCTTTGAATCTAGAGGTCAGAGGTCAGGGGTCTTCACCTGCCAGAAGGAGATGTGGCTGTCAGCGTTGGAGTAGGTGGACAGATAACGTCCGTCCGGTGCGAAGGACACCGCCGTTATGGGTCCTTTATGTCCGTGAATATGCTGTGGAAATAACAACAGGCACAGGTTTAGACAGCTATCTCTGGATCTCATTCATGTTCATCTCCTGTAAGAAAACCCATCTCTTCCTGTTCCTGATGCTTCATGTGGAGAGGTTTTGAACTGTACTGATAGAAAAGACAGCGAGGTCAGCTGAAGAGTGTGTGTGTGTGTGTTAAGAGCTTTATGAGCCACTCTGAATCATGGGAGGGGGTCCTACAGCTGCACTAGTGCATTGTGGGATTGAGACGGGTACCACTGTGAAGAACTGCCAGCAGAGAAGATGAGAGACAGACAGATGGAGAGAGAATCTGCAGACGACTCTCAATATAGTGTGATTTTCTAAATAAATCAATAAATACAAAAACTGTATGCAAACTTTAAATAAAATAAATTATAAAATCAATATGTAATTGTACAATATAAATATATTATCATTATATAGCAATCTATATTTCAATATTATATATTTACATATAACATATAGAGCATAGTGACTGTCCCGAATTATAAATTAATAATAACATAACAAAAATATAAATATTGTAAATAAAATACTAAAACAAATATATAATCGTTTAATATAAATATATGATCACTATAAAATATACAAATAACACATTATCATTATTGCTATATTTACAAGCAACATTACATAAAAACATCCACAAATTAACAAATACAAGCATTACAAATTAAAATAATAAAAATGTATGATAGTATAATATCAACATATATATTATCACTATAAAATACAACAATAGATACTGTTATACCTTATTATTCTTGTAATAATTACTTAGAACATTACATAAAATATGCCATAAATACAGTAAATGAAATAAATAATAAAACAAATATATAATTGTATATATTATTTCTATATAATAAATCAATATTTATTTCAATATACATTATATTTATATTAGTATAACGATTTATATTATCAAACGATTAATCGCATCTAAAATAAAAGTTTTTGTTTACATAATATATGTATGTGTGCTGTGTATAATTTATTATGCATATATAAATACACATGCATGTATATATTTCAGAAAAATATGTTATGCTTATATATTGAATATATTTATTTATAATATAAATCATATGCATACAGTGCCTTGCGAAAGTATTCATACCCCTTCGTTTTTTTCACATTTTGTTATGTTTGCCACAAGTTTTTATTTTTAATAAATTTGCAAAGATGTTAAAAACCTGTTTTTTGCTTTAAAATTATGGTTTATGGTGTAGATTGATGTGGAAAAAAGTCATTTAAAGCAGTTTAGCATAAGGCAGCAACATAAAACGTGAAAAAAGGCACTGTATAAATATAGACATGTAAATATTTTCAAAATATATACATGCATGTGTTTGTATTTATATATACATAATAAATATACACAGTACACATATTATGCAAACAAAAACTTTTATTTTGGATGCGATTAATCACGATTAATCGTTTGACAGCACTAATTTATATATAACTTTATGATAAAATTAAAAACAAAATCACAAAAAAAGCCTTACAAAAGAGTATTGTGGCATTACTGAATGATTACCATATTCATATACCAAGATATGTATTATAGATGTTATTCCAAGGCACCCATATTTACAGATCATTCAGCAACATTTCTGGCATGTTCTGTACTCACTTCATGTTATAGTTATTTATTCATTATAGTAGCATTATTTTATTAAGCAATTATTGCCTTGATTATAGCATTATAAAACATTTTAATAATAACATTTTGGTCATCTTTCCTGTCTAATTTAAGATGTTTTCATGACTAAATTAAGTTTAAAGTGTTTTTCTGAGCCTGAAAGCCAGACCTTCAGATGAACACAGATGATATTATCATAAAACACAGTAAACACTGTTTCACGTTCCAGGACAGCAGAGCATCAGACGTCTGTAAACGAGTGTTTGATAGAATCAGACTCTGAATGAACGGCGTCTGTGGGAATGATAAACAGCTGCTGGAACACAATAACCCATCCGACCTGTCAGAGAAAGCCCTCATAACACCGCCATTAGATTAGAGATATGAGAGCAGCACGCTAACACAATCTCTCACGATTAAAGATCAAACAGCCTCACCATCTAAACCTGACAGCAGAAATACAGGCACGGGACGCCAGAGATATTGTCCTGTCAGATCACGACAGCTCACCCAAAACTCCAGCAGACAGAAACACACAGTCAAGAGCCAGTCTCTTCAGGAATATCTCCTCTGTGTGACTTTCTGTGTGCTTTAACATCCACCAAGAAGGGTTATTATAATCAAAACTTAGACCACAAAAAATCAATCAATCAATTCTGTTACTTGAAACTTAAATATAAAATCTTAAACTTAGCTACATTCCTAATAACTAAAACAATTAGTAATTACTATATGGACATGTTTAAAAAAACTAAACAAAACAAAAATACTAAAACTGTTAATAAAATAAAAAATCTCTTAAAGTTGAACTTAAATATAAGCAATATATATATATAAAAATCAAATGTATTTTATTTCAGCTACTTTCAAAATTACTAAAACTAAAAAAAAAATAGTAATTACTATATGGCCACATTAAAAGAAATAAATAAAAAATAAAAATCACAAAAAAACAACAAAAATACTAAAACTGTTACTAAAATAAGAATGAAAACTTTTTTTTATTATAATAGTACCTCATTGATACTAAAGAGCACTGCCATGAAGAAAAAAAAATACATGCACATGAAATAATGATTTAATTTTTTTAATAAATAATAATAATAAAAATTAATAAAAAAAGAGCAGGGCCCGTATTCATGAAAAATCTTAGTGCTAAGAGTTGCTCCTAGTAACAAAATTCTAAGAAAATTCTTAGAAATGTGGGTGTTTCCTCTTAAATTTAAAGAAAAGATCCTAGTAAAGAAAAAAGTAATTCAGAAAGCATCTTAACCCTTAAAAGAGGTCTTAAGGTCCGAAATTGTTAGGAGTACGGACGAGGACTTTTAAGAGGCTTAAGAGTTTCTTTAGCAGCGGAGAAAATGAACCAAACATGAAGAAATGTGTTGCACACAATGCATGACTGAGTTAATAAGACGCTACACATTAGATCGTGCAGGGATCATGTTTGTGACAGATCTTATTAAAGACACGCTAACATCGACACCGCGCTGAAATGTCATAGCGCCAGAAATGGACGTAATCACATTAACTACATTAACATATTTGACAACGGGAAAAATGCAACTATGCAGCAGTTATGATTTGGGTCTGTTACAGCACTTTCAGAACCTTATTGTGTCGCTGTTCATTTCCTATGAAATACGTTAAGTATGACAGCATGGTAAATAAAAAATAAAGAATATAATGTGTGTGTGTGTGTGTGTGTGCGCGCGCGCGAGAGAGAGAGAGTACGGTAAAACAGGAAAAATGAAGACGACAAAGTGAAGGCTTATAATAGACCCTACTCTTAAAAGTGCTCTTTTATTTCCTTCTTGGACAACCAACCAATCACAGTCTTCAAAAGACTGTGTCATAGCTAGCAACGGGGTCAGCCCCGCCTCCTCACTAAGATAACAGTTTTTGTCTCTTCCTCGCTCAGAGTTGCTCTCAGATTGGTCCTGAATCACTTTTAAGCTAAGACTCCTAGTTAGAAATGTTTAAGCTAAATTAAGAGCTCTCTAAAAGGATTCTTAGAATCTTTAAGAATACGGGCCCAGGTGTCTGGGATAATGATCAATTATGCAGTAGATACCTAAAGCAAATATACCAAAAACATCAAACTAAAAATTAAATCATTTAACTAGGTTCCAATGTCTTAAACAGCAGTGATTGTAATGCAGTTTAAAAATAAAGTGGTAAACTTTGGATTAAGTTTAGGTTTTGTTGTATGCAATTTAAAGCCTACTGTATCATATTTGATATGAACATTTCTCTAAAACCTGTTTCACACTGAATCTACTCCATGTCTTCTGTCATCTGATTGATAGTTTAGAGTTTTTGTGTAATTAACGTCCAGCTTCAGCTGCTGCTTCTCGTGTCAAATCTTGACTGATTTTGATCAAGTAAGCGTCAGAATAACTGCAGTCATATTTCCAGATGAACTCTTACTGGACTGAAGCAGCTCAGCTTTACTTGATTCTCCATCAATCATGTTTTAGTCTCAAATCTGATCCTCAGGATCTTTTGAGGAGCGTTTGTTTCCAGAAGCTTTACTTTCACTGTTCCTCAGCGGAGGAATGATCTTCATCTCACATCTTCTGAGGATCTCTCAGTCAGCATGGCATTGAATTATATATTTGGATCATTTCAATCTCATCTTATTATTGGAGACACAGAGTGACGACTGATATTTAGATCATTTTATGTCAGTATCTGCTGTACTGTTATAAACATCTCATTGATTTACATTACAAGCATCAGAATTGCATATCAAATTGCATATTTTGCTCAGTTTATACACAACATGGTTCAGGCTGAATTAACTGCAGAAGTTTCTTATTTGTATCAATCAAACGATCACTTCCTGTTTAAGTGGGCGGAACAGAATAAGCTGCAGTGTAAAGCAGACTTTATGATGAGACGACATATATGAACTATATCCACCAACACAACACAACAAACACACAGGAAGAGATGTGCTGCATCAGGAAACACTGACAAAACACACACACACACACACACACACACACACACACACACACACACACACACACACAGCGTTTAATTAGTAAATGCAGGAGACGCCTGATGTCTGACTGACCACTTCACAGATCAAAGGAAGGACAGATGGCTGTGTGGACCGGAGACACACACACACACACACACACACTCTATGCAGAGTCCCCATGAACCACATATACAAGTAAGTGTGTGTTTTGTATTGTAGTGTGTGTGTGTGTGTGTGTGTGTGTGTGTGTTTGAGACAGTTAGATTGGGTCTCACAGCTGAATTGATTGAAGGATTGATTTTAGGCTGTTTACAGTTCTCCAGAATCAAATCTCTGTGAAATCGCTGTCTGGGGACCTGGCGATCAGATCATATGCACATCCCATAATGCTCTGGCCACGGAGACGGACATCACTGATCACATGATCTTCATCAGGGTTTGAAACACAAACGCTGATCTGAAGACAGTGACGTTCACAACCGTGTGTGTGTGTGTGTGTGAGAGAGACACACACACACACATTCTTTTAAATATGTTTTTGTAAAAATAATAATTAATAGCCATTACTCTACAAAAGTTTGGTACGTAAGGTGCTTTTTAAAAATAAATTAATACTTTTATTCATCAAGGATGCATTAAATTGATCAAAAGTGCCAGAAAATACTACAAAAATACAACTGTTTTCAACATTGATAATAATCAGAAATGTTTCTTAAGCAGCAAATCAGCATATTAGAATGATTTCTGAAGATCATGTGACACTGAAGACTGGAGTAATGATGCTGAAAATTCAGCTGCGCATCACAGAAATAAATTACAGTTTAACAGATATTCACATAGAAAACAGCGATTTTAAATTAGAAAAATATTTCACTATTTTTTACCTAATTTTTGTTCAAATAAATGCAGCCTTAGTGAGCAGAAGAGACTCTTTCAAAAATCTCACCAACCCCAAACGTCTGAACAATAGTGTGTGTGTGTGTGTGTGTTATATATATATATACACACACATACATACTTACAGTTTGTATAAATTAATATACATTTAAAAAAAAAAGTATTTTAATACCAAGAAAAGAAAAGTAGTCTGTCCACAGATTTGACTGTGTCTAGGTCTGTCTCTTATCAACTCAACCCAGAGGCAGTGTGTTTCTATGACAGAGTATTACTGACACACACACACACGCCGATCATGTGACCTCAGCTGTGACATCACGGTCAGCTGGGCTCGTGTTCACGAAGCTGGACCGGATCGATCACACAATCTGTGTCTCTGTAGGACAGTGCTTCCCATCATGCACCTCTGCCCTCTGAGGGACACCTGCTCACCAGGTGAGCACCCATCCACACTCGCCGCTCTCTTACCTGGCATTTTCCTGTGCGAACGTCATAAAGAGCCACTGAACCCTGACGGGCGCCGACAGCGATACGATAGCTGCGATCACAGTACGCCACCATATAAAACCTGCAGAGAGAGAGATGAGAGGAAACACACTGATACTGATTCACTACTGCAGCACATGACCATCTCCACTGCGAGAAATCAACTAGCATTTTAATCAGCTCTTTATTTTTACTACATTAATGCAAATAAGAATGATTTTAATCAACTTATTTTTCTACTAAATAATTTGTAAACCTAATTAATTTAAAATTCCTTAATTTAAAATTCATTTTAATTTTACTTGTTAGTTTATATTTTGTTATTAAATTAAATTTGTAGTATACAATACTACAATCAAACAATACTTCAATCAAAAATGCAAAACATTTTTTTGTTATAACTGAGTCATAATAAATAATAATCAACAATACATGAATAAAGAGATATTATTTTAATTATTTTATTACATTTTTATTAATTTCAGTGGGATAAATCAACCACAGTTTTAATGATAACAATCAACACATTACTTAATTTATAAATTATTTTAATTTAAGAATTTTAATTTAGTTTTCCACAAAATAAAAATTATTAAGTAACTGTAAATTATTTTTATTAAGTTACATTTTTCAATTATTGACAGTTATTACTTAATGTTATTTTGTATGATTAAATTACATTTTTAGTATACAAAATTCAATCATCAATCCAAAATGTATTTCCAAAATGAAATTAATTTTACCAAAATTAATTCTGTAGACATTTAATTAAAAATTTAAGTTTTTAGTATAAAAAAATGCAAAATCATTGTTTATTCGTCATAAATAATAAACAACAAGTTATAAGTAAATAAATACATATTATTAAAATTATTTTCTTAAACACTTGCATTAATTTTTTCACAAAATTAATTTTAGTAGACATTTTGTTTATTGAAAGATTATAGTTTAGTACACAAAATTCAATCAAATATGCAAAACAATCACTCATTTCTGATATAATGGAATGGCATATTAAATTAACACATTAGCATACTAATTATTGAAAAACATATACCTTAGGATGCAAATTGGGTTCAGCCTATATGAGGACTTTAATCCATCAAATATGCATTAATCACTGTCACCTGAGGTTTGACCTCTGACCCTTTAAGATCAATGAGCTGCTCGTTTGAGCCGTCATCAGTTCTAGAAGGCTTTGTTAGTAATCAGTGCCGGGGAGGATTGAATCAAAAGTCACTGTTACTAATTACTTTGACCAGATTATAACAGATTTAACTAACGACTCAATCTGAACATGAACTGTAGTACTAACTGCTTTACTCAGAAGTTCATTTATACAGTCTAAAATAATATAGAACTTAAATAACAGTAAAATAATTGACCATATTTAATTTATCATTATAGCAGTTATATTATTATATAGTTATATTAACTAAAATTGACACTATTTAAAAAGATTTTTGTTAACTGATATAGTTGAAATAAAATAAATGATAAATATTAGAAGAACTGAAATAAGTTGAAGTACTAAAATGACTAATGTAACTCTGAAAGTGAACTAAAACAAACTAAAACTGAAATTAAAAATAAAAATAAATGAATGTAGAAATATAAAAAAACTAAAACTAATAAAAAATAACAAAACCATGTGAGAAAATGACAAATTAACTAAAATTAAAATAAAAAAATATATAAAAGAATAACAATATATAATATATTTCAATAGATAAAAATAAAATGACAAACAAAATGACAAAGAAAAACAAAAACTCAAATTAAAATAAAAAAATATAAATAAAATGATATTATTGTAAGGGATGTACACACAAACTGATAAACACACACTGACCTGCAGATGGCTGGGAAACACTCGGACAGGCCTTTCTTCTTCACCAGAGATCCTTCAATGCAGTACATGATGATGTCCATCACCTGCAGGACACAGTGTGTTTACATCTGCATCAGTCAGCTGACTGACAGTACTGACATTAAAACTCTGGACTCTTGGTAGTTCCTAGGATAGCAAAGTGCACTAAAGGAGGTAGAGCTTTTTCATATTTGTCTCCCAAACTCTGGAACAGCCTTCCTGATAACGTTCAGTGTTCAGACACACTCTCTCTGTTTAAATCTAGATTAAACACACATCTCTTTAGCCAAGCATTCACATAATGTATCTCATAACCCTGTACTTCAGTTACATCTGATCAAATGCACATTTTCATCTTTTGCTTGGTTGGAACAGCAGCTATGCTAATTTTTCTCTATTACCTTCTCTGTTTCTGCCACGGGTTTGGCATCCCGAGGTAACTAGGAATTACAGTAACACTTTATAATAACTGCACACTATCAATCGTTAGGTAAGCATTAGTAAATAGTCAGTTCATCCTTTATAAAGCATTGTCCCAACATTAATAGTCATTAGTAAGCAGTTTATAAATACAGCTATAAATGCCTTGTTCTACTACAAAGGAGATTTAAAGACTCAGTTATCTTCCAAACAGAAAAAATAAACAAACACAACACGGAGGGATACAGAACAGGAGTTTTGTATCCCTCTGTGCTGTGTTGAACTTTTCTGTTCAGAAGATAACTGAGTCTTTAAATCTGCTTTACAAAGTTTAAATAGTCCTCACTTTAGATGAGCTCACAAAGATAGATACTAAATGTTTTATAACTACCTGACTTAATCATGAATTACAGCAGGAATATGTGTTAATAAAGCATTTATTAACACACTGCGCAACTATTATCATGTGTCTAAATAATAAGATTTATAAATGTACATTTAAATAGTTTATTAATCATTTACTTACTCTTTCTAAATGATCGTATGAACCACTGACAACTGCTAAATAACTGGTTTATAAATAACGTAATTTAGAAATGATAAATTGATTGTTAATAAAGTATGAAAATACAATTATTAAACATTACAGATAAGCTCAAGAACAAAACATTTATAGCTGTATTTAAAAACTGCTTACTAATGACTATTAATGTTGAAACAATGCTTTATAAAGGATGAATTGACTATTTACTAATGCTTTACTAATGATTCATAGTGTGCAGTTATTATAAAGTGTTACTAGTGTTCACCGTCTGATTACATACGTCATTAACTGACTGCTTGATTTTTACTGTACATTTCTGCCATATGGACATCAGCTTGAGATAGTCACCACTGATAAGCTATTACTAAATATAATGTAGAAACTTGAATTTTCTGTAAAGCTGCTTTGCAACGATTTGCATCATGAAAAGCGCTACACAAATAAACTTGAATTGTTTCTGTTTGAGATGACTTCAGTTGTGCCGAGGATCCTTCAGCAGGACAGCAGCTCTGTATAATCAGCAGATATTGTGTGTAAGGTGATCTCTAGCTGTGTTAGCGGTTAGCGTGTGTTTGTGTACCTCCACCAGCAGGTCCACCACATCAGACGGCATTTTCTCGATGAGAATCTCCATGACGCGCAGGATTTCGGTTTTGGCACGAGCGAGAGTCGTGGTGTGAACGTTCTGCTGAGACTGAGAGCCCTGGGACTGCATCGCTGTGTGTCTGTGAACCTGCACACACACACACACACACACACACACACACACACACACACACACACACACAAGAGACTTCTATTACTTTTATACTGACCAAAGGATATTTTCTATCCCCTAACCCTAAATCTACCCCTTACAGAAAACCTGTTTGCATTCTTACACTTAAACACTTTAATATTTTTTTTCCCTCTTAGAGACCGCAGGCCGGTCCCCACAATGTCACAAATTTCAGGTTTTACTATCCTTGTGGAGACATTTGATTCTTACAATGTACAGTAGCATAAACAAGTACACACGCGTACACGCACGCACGCACCACGCACGCACACACAGGTACACGCATGCGCACACACACACACACACACACACTCACAGGTACATGCACGCACACGCACACTCACACGCACACACACACACACTCACAGGTACATGCACGCACACGCACACACACACCACACTCACACGCCACACACACACACATCACATAAATGACAAACAGACTGAAGGAGACATTTCAGTGAGTTTTATGGTTTAATGTTCATATCTGTGTTGTGTGAGTGTATAAAGGTTTGTGTATTTTTGTATGCACCTTTCTTTCTTAGTGTCATTTTTTTATGTTTAGTTAAATTTAGTATAATTTTAATTGTTTTATACAAAACATTAAGAACAATTAAGAACAATTGTTCAATTTTAGAACAAAATTATCTACAAAAGTAATTGTGTAGTCAATGTAAGTCTACATTCAATCAAAAATATAAAAACGTTTACAACAACTGAATCACAGAAAAATCATTTAGATGTCAACTGATTTTGTCATCAAAATTAACTTACTTTAGAATCATTTTAATTAGTTGATTTTACTAAAGATATTGAAAGAATAGTTTTAATGATTAATTTAATTTAAATAATATTAATGAACTAATTAACAGAAAATTTAATTAACAGTTTAAGACACTATTAAGATTTCTATTAAGACACTTCTGACTCATAATAAATGTGTGATGAATGAATAAATGATAAATGTGTGTGTGTGTGTGTGTGTGTGTCACCTCTCGGGCGATGGTGGTGATGAAGGCGGGCGGTCTGGCGGTGGCGATCAGGGAGAGGGCATGCCGGGCCGATCGGGCCGAATCAGCGCCGGGGCTCAGAGGAAGACCCATTGAGATGCTAAACACAAATATAGAGTCAAACCATTACACACACATTATAATGTGAGCCCGGGGTCAATGGAGTCACTCACACACACACACACTGATCTACATCTGTGAGAGGCCCCTTGTTAACAAATCACCCCGTGTGTGTGAGTGTGTGTGAATATGAATCAGGACACACCGAGCGACATGCATGACAGCATGTGATCAAAGTGTGAGCCGTGACTTTAATGTTCTCTGTGACACGTGTGAATAAAACACACTAACACACACACGACAGCCCAAACCCTGCTGACCGACGAGAGAGAGAGAGAGAGAAATCATCATATTATATTATATTATATTTAGTGCTGTCAAAATTATTAATCATGATTAATCACATCCAAAATAAAAGTTTTTGTTTGCATAATATATGTGTGTGTTCTGTATATATTTATAATGTATATATAAATACAAACACATACGGTATATATTTGGAAAATATTTACATGTATTTACATGTCTATATTTATATTCATATAATTTATATTATAAAAAATATATATTTAAAATATAAAAATATTTTTTTTCTGAAATATATACATGCATGTGTGTGTATTTATATAGACATAATAAATATACACAGTACACACACATATATTATATAAACAAAAACTTTTATTTTGGATGCGATTAATCATGATTAATCATTTGACAGCACTAATTATATTATATACTTGCCTGCATTCAGAGAAAAAAAATCTTTAAAAAAATTTGAACTTTTTAAAATAGTTATATTAAATAAAAATATTATATTATATACTTTTATGCATGTGGAGAAAAAATATTTTGGTAAAAAAATATATGCTTAAAATAAATAAATATATAATATATATAATAAAAAAATATTTAATTAAAAAGTTTAGATTAAAAATACATATATTAATATTAATATATTACTCAATATATTATTAATAATACAATATATTACATATCTTTATTAATAATGAGAAATGTAATTAAAAAAACATACATTCTTAAGTAGGAAGCCGATATGAATACAAAGATTGCATTTCTAAGAAGTGTTTCTACTGCATGTTTTGCATGTTTTAAACTGGAGCTTTAAGAGATTTTTCTATCCAGTTTCTCTGTTGACCTTCAGAGACTCTCAAACTACAGATCACATATGAAGCAACACAAACACATTACACAGAAGAGAGAGAGACAGGTAAGAGAAAGAGCTCGGATCTCTGATCCTGAAATCAGCTGTTTCTCAAACTCCATCCAGCGGACGTGTCGATAAATCCTGTTCAAAGCTCAGCTTCTGTGTTACATAAACAATCTAAACACGGCTGTAAATGTGCCAAAGCTCCTCCAGTTTGATGAGAACAAAGAGACTCATCAGCTCCTCTGAACTCAAACCACAGCGGTCATGAAACCCCACAAACCTTCATGATGATGCCTGACCTGCCTTCTACGATTCTACGAGTTTGACCATACACAAACTGCTTTAAAAGGCAAAAATACAAAATATAAAGAATATAAAAATAAGGGTAACACTTTACAATAAGGTGTCCTTTAACTAACATGAACAAACAATGAACAATACATTTATTACAGTATTTATTCATCTTTGTTAACGTTCAATCATTCATTGTTAGTTCATGTTAGTTCACAGCGCATTAACTAATGTTAACAAACACAACTTGTGATTTTAATAATGCATTAGTAAATGCTGAAATTATCATTAACTAAGATTAATAAATGCTGCAGAAGTATTGTTCATGCTTAGTTCATATTAACTAATGTTGTTAACTAAAGTTAACTACTTAACCTTATTGTAAAGTGTTACCAAAATAAGATTAAAGTTTGTTTCTTTAACTTGTAGCTTTACAAGCTATAGTTTCTAAGTAGCTTTAACACTGCTGATGTGTGTGTGTGTGTGTGTGTGTAACTGAGCTAATGAATGAGTCTCTAAAGCCGAGCGCTTCCTCGATCCGTCAATATCTGATCAATCACTTTGATCTCAGGAGCGGCAGCATAAAATATGAGCCACCGGAGAGAATATCAGAGAGGAGAAAAAAACTGCAGTCTTTTCTTTATCTTTTGTTCTGTATGGAGTGATACAGACAAATCACATCAGTTTTTATTTTATTTTATTTTTTTATTTCATTTCATTTCATTCATTTTAACAAAAACTCTGTGATCGGAGATCGTTAACCTTTAGGAAATGTTCCAAAGACCAGATGATGGTTTGTAGTTATTTATAAAAATGTATTTTTTCCCCATAAATTAGGGAAAAAGTTGGTTATTTTTTGTGTGTAAAAGGCTTATTTATCTTTCAATCATGCTTTAGAAATAGTTCAAAGAAAGAGCTAAACACTGTATTTTTGATCAAATAAATAATATTTTTTAAATATATATATTTATATATACATTCTTTATATAAAACATTGAAAATAAAAGATCAAGAGTATTTATGTATCTTCTCTTGATGCTGTAGAAAGTCCAAAGAGATTGTTAAATCCTGGTGATTTAAATAAATACATAAAATACATTTATTATAATATATTTAAATATATGTAAACACATCATATTTCTTTTAAAAATGTGATAGTAAATATTTAATTATCTTTGTTTATATGCACATAATACTTTCCATAAATTAAGGAAAAAAAATAAATATATTTTTTCTCTGCAAAAAGAATATTATACTTTTTCCATCATGCTAGTAGTGGACCAAATATATACGCACACACACACACACAGACACACACACACACACACACACACACACATATACACACACATATACACACACACACACACACACATATATATAGCAAACATTTTGATGTTTAAAACTAGCTACACTTCATGTTAAGTTAATTTAATGTTATATAATAATTAATTTAGCCAGCAGACTATATTTCTTGTCTTCGAATGAACGAACATCAGTGACTGAAGCTGCTAAACAGAAAGAGGAAGCGTCGCTCGTCCCGCGCATCACTTCCTGTCTCTCTCTCTCAAACTAAAGGTCTTTCAGTGTCGCTAAACAGATTTGCCGTTTCAAAAGCAGATAACGTTGCCCTGCTTCAGTCTGGAGGTCAAAGAAGAAACATCTTCATCATCATCATCATCGTTTCACTCAAGACTCACATATACGCTGCAGGTAATCACGGCTGAAAAATGAGCACCATTTGGCTCTAACGGCATTAGCACGCGCTCCACGCAGACATATTTGTACTCATAATAAATTTTTTTGGGCTCGGGTTTCGTCTTAACGAGCGGGTCAGGCTGGACGGTAAGCTCGTTTGTGGGCGTTTGGGCGCGGAGGTGAAGGCCCAGACGAATGGGTTTCCTCTTACGGTTGGAGGTCTCCACCATCCTGAGGACGAGACATCATTACATCATATTAATGGGCTCCAATCACATTACAGCCTGCCTCTCATCTGTCAGCGGAAACACCGGCGCGATGAGCAGAATCTGGAGAAAGCGTCGCAGCAGCTGTGAAGGACTGATGAGACTCTGAACCAATAACCAATGCTGCTTATGGAGAGTGTTTCACAACCCCTGCAGACTAACCTAGGGTCTCATGATATCCATTTTAGGGTTTTTTTCTATTATAAAGCGGATAGTTCCGGTCCTTGATTCTGATTGGTTGAGCCAAGTTCGAAGCTGTTGTAAATTACTCTACAAACATACACCTTTGTTTACATTTGTGTGTTGCTCAGCAACCACAACCGCTTCTGAGGAACTATGTTTGGCGGAAGAATGTTTTTATTAATATCATAACACTTTATTTGCTGTTTTATTTTGTGAAACCTTACTTCGTATGGAATAACCGTTTTATAAAAGCAAATTTATACTCTTTTATATTATTTATAACTTTTATATGCTTCGTGTTTTATAGCTGTTATAAATTCACTGTAAACCACGGCTTCTTGGGCCGTGGTTTACAGTGGCCCAATTTAATTATTAATTAAAATAATTGCTTTATTTTAATATTTCTAGATTCTGTTGTTTTTCCTTTTCAATTATTCTGAATGACATTTTAATGGTTAAATAAAATCTTAGTAATCAAAAATCATGTCTAATTAATTGACATCATAAAACTTACACTATTTAACAACTATTTATTTAGAAAAAAAACAACATTTATTTACTTCCATTTCATAAAATTTTCCCGGATTCAATTTTAATGGTTAAATTAAATTTTAATAAAAAAAAAAAAACCACATCCAATTAATTGAAATCATGAAACTTACACAATTTAACAACAATTTAGAAAAGAATGCAACCAAAATTAAATTTTCAGGGCCCTATGAAATACATTTTATTTTTTCTCAAATTCCAGGTTTTCTGTTATAATTTTTCTGGATTCCATTTTAATGATTAAGTAAACTTTAGTAATCAAAAAGCATGTCTAATAATTTTAAATTATAAAGCATACACAATTTAATAACAATTTGTTAATATATATATATATATATATATATTTTTTTTTTTTTTTTTTAGGGCCCTATAAAATTCATGTATTTTTTTCCCCAAATTCCAGGTTATCTGCTTTCATTTTTCTGGATTCCATTTTTGTATTTATATTTTCTGGTTTCTGTTTTATGGCTAAATAAAATTTTAATACTCAAAAGGCATGTCCATGTTTGTTTTTACTGGATTCCATCTTAAAAATTCTAATAATTTGTAATAATATATTTTTAAAATCTGTAAATGTAAATCAAAAAATGTGTCAAATCAATTGAATTCATAAAACTTGAACAGTTTAATAATTAATTAAAAAAACTGGAATAAAAGGGACCTATGAAATGTTTAACTTTTTTAGTTATTCAGTGATGTCTGTATAAATTTTTCTGGATTTATGATTTAATCCAAATCTATTATCAAAAACGATGGTTATTAAATGAAGGCAAACAAAGTGCTGAGGTTTACTATTAAAATATGGAAGGAAAAATTTTAATATTAATTAAAGAATAAAGTTTTAATTTTTTCATTATTGTTATCACACCGAGTAGTACTGTACAATACAAATATATTTCTGTCATAATTTCTTCAAGTTAAACCGAACTTTTATTTTGATGGGTTGTACTGAAGATCTCAGTTTCTGACGGTAATTTTTCCCAAATGTCCTGGTGGATCTCTCTGGGGATAAAGTTCACTTTTGATTTAATCATCTAAAATACACCAAATTTCCTGAGATTCTGTGTTGTACAGTAAAAACGTGTGCGTCTCACTTGGACAGCTGCTTCTCGGCGTCGGCGCAGAGCTCCAGCAGACCCATGAGAACCGCCGACACGTCCATATACGGCTCCCACACCGTGAAGCCGCGGCCGATCAGATCGATGGCTGTGCGCCGGATGGTGCTGTGGGCTGGCAGCTTGGGGCTGGGCGGCTGGAGGAGGAGGAACGTCAGGGCTTTACCTGAGAGACAGAGAGACAGTTATTAATATCCACACGGACCAGAGCCGTTATCAGGACCGTCTGTATGTCTGTAGGCGGAAGTATTGATGCTCAGCTAATAAAGCATCAGTCACTACACACATCAACATAATATCACATGCATCTGAACATGCTAGAAATTTGAGTGTCAAAATCTAAATCTAAAAATAATCAAAAGTAAAAGTTAAGCTTTTTTCTTACTTTTGTACACAGAATGTGTACAAAGAACAAATCTAACAAGGAAATCAGTAAGTTAAGTAAATAAAAATAACGAAAGCAAATTTTAAAACCATTTAAATAAAACACATTTTTAAAATTAAAAAAATATATATATGGATTTTTTTTTTATATATATATATTATAATATTGATTTATATTATAATATATCTAAAAAGCAAATGTGGAAAATACATATTTTTCATTTAGGTGCTGGGATCTGGAAATGCCAAGCCAACCCTTAAGAAAACCTTAAGATAAATGTTAAATATTTTTGCACAAAAAATATAGAAACAGTATGGTGTAAAAAGAAGAAATTCTTCCGATTTGCCACTATTTCTAGGTCAAAATAAAACACATTAATTCCAGTAAGAGTAAATCAGTAAGTCAAAAAAAAAAGTTTACATAGTTAAATAGCTAGAATAGTTAAATACTTAAAAAAAATATATATATATTTTTTAATATATATATATATATATATAAAAAAAAAAAAATATATATATATATATATATATTTGGTGTCAAAATTAGCTCGTTAATGCAGGAGATTATTTTTTTTCAGATTAACGCGTTAAAAATATTTAACGCAATTAACGCAGGGGCGGGGTAGGGTTGGCCACCCCATTCACAACTGCTGCCTCCGTCTCTTTTTTCTTGAAAAGGATTGCGTTTATTTAGATGCAGAACGTCTTTATGACCACATCAAACGGGAGACGTTTCAGACACGCGCTCTAAAGTCGCCTCCGTGCCAGGCGCGAGTCAAACGAGCGCGGAAAAGATACTGTGCTCTTCACATACATGCACAAAGGTGCCGGCGCGCGCTGTAGCCTGTATCATTTCATATCAAACAGCGAAAGAAACTACGTGCATGCAATGTCCTAGTTATGCCGTCAGTTAAGGCATGAAGTTACCAAAAAGGCGATTAAAGCTGCCTTAAAACTGTGTGCATGCATGCAATATGATATGCGTCACATTTAAGAACATGTCTCTGAAATGGTTTTCAAAACTGTCCTGAGGCACCCCAGCACTGTCTCCCTCATCTAACACACCCGATTCAACTCGTCCGCTCATTAGTAGAGACTAAGGGTGTTTTCACACCTGTAGATCGATTGCTTTATTCCGAAACAGGGATTAAAATTATTACAATGTTGCTTTTTATTCTTGGTGCGGTTTGCTTTCACACGGCAAAGTTTCTAAACGGACCAAAATTGTCACGTGCGAGTAAACTGTCCTCTCATTGGTCAAAGTTCCACAGAGCTGGAATGACAATTAATGATTCATTTGGAAAGAGAGGCAAACAAACTCTCTCTCACACACATACACACACGCGTGCGCGTCAGGATGGAACGCCAACAGCTTTGAGGGCTGCTTGTTGTTTTTTCTAGCTGTCAATATATTTATTAATTTATCATTTTGAGCAGGAGTCCAGGATTCGTCGGCAAAACATTGTTAAAATGCACCTATACGAAGAGAATTAATTAAGACTGCATTATAAAATGAAAAGGCGTGCTTTGATTTTGAATGGTACTGCTTTTAACGGAACTTACGTTATTACCCATTATACAGCGTGATATAGCCTGGTTCGTTGGTTCGTTGGATCGGATTGCTTTCTCACTACAACCGAACCGCTCCAGAGTTCGTTTTCAATCGAGCCGAGACCACCTCGTTCAGGCGACCTCGGACCGATTGTTTTGGCGCGGATCCGAGCGCGATTGTCGTGTTCACATATGCCCAAACGAACTGAACTAAGGGGGGAAACGCGCCAGGTTCCGAAACAAAGGGCCAGGTGTGAAAGCACCCTAAGACCTGAAGTGGGTCAGAAAGCAGCAGCAGCTTTTAAAGCAATAGCAGGCAAATAATAATAACCATGTCTATTAATCCAAGAACAAAAGAAAAAAAGAGGAAATCAGTAACGTTTATAGCTTTAAGGGGTTCATCTATATTTAATTTAGAATTTAGTGTTTGGTAACTATTCATTTTCTGTATATTTCTGCTGAAGGGCACAGGTAGCTAAATATGTCATTTATTGTAATGGGTTTGTGTGAAGATTGTTTTAAGTTCACTTAAATTAGAAGTTAAGTCTAATAAATGTTAAAATTGATAGCTCTCAATTATGCTGTAATGCTGAATGACTACAGTCAATGGTTAAATATTAAGGGGGAAAACAATTTTATAGAGACATCAGTAGTATTGATATCAGTGATGCTGGCCTTCAATCATAAAAAAGATGCCATTAAAGAAATATTAAAAATATACTGTCTTTATGTTGTTTGTACATTGTACATTTGAAGATTGAATGTGAAATTATTGCAATATAAAAGTATATTTAAAAGCTTTAATGTTGGGTGGGATTAATCGCGATTCATTTTAGAAAAATGTGCGATTAATTAGTTATTTTTTTTAATCGATTGACAGCACTAATATATATCTAAATGTGGAAAAAATATTTTTGTTTTCAACTTATTATCTGGAAATGACAACCCAAATATGAAGTTTAATAGAAAACTTTAAAATAAAGGTTACATTTAAATAATAATAATAATAATAATAATAAAACAGTATGGTGTAAAAAGAGGAAATTAATTAATTAAACATTAATTCCAGTATCCCAGTATTTTTGATTTTGTAATTCTTAAATCAGTAACCAACCAACTAATGAGCAAAACAGGGAGTTAAGTAAATAATAAATAATCAAAACAAAGAAAAAAATATATAAATATATAAATTACATAATACATATTTAAAATAAAAAAAAATGTAAAAAATATTTTTACAATTACAAAAAATACAAATAAATGCAGTTTTATTTTGTTTTTTCCATTTAGGGGCTGGGATCTGGAAAAGATGAGGCAAGGCAAGGCAAGTTTATGTTTAGCAGAAAACCTTAAAAATGCTCTTTTCAACAGAAGTCAGTGAATTGAGGTCACATGGTGTTGAACACAAACCCCAAAGCAGTCAGTGTGTGTCTGAATGCGTCTGTCCGTCAGCGGAGCTCTAATGAGGGGCTCCTTCACTCCGCTGCAGGCCTCTATTAGCGCACAACAGCCGCACATGCTGTCTCCATGGCAACGGTCAATATGTGTGGGAGGATGAGGGGGGAGAGGTCAGCACGTGACCCGACACACACACACACACACACTAAATCTGTGGCACATCAGCTGATCTGATCAATGTTTATGTTGTTTGTTATAGATCAGCTGCTTAATAATCACACACACAATGATTGTCTGGATTTATCTGTGTCTGCTCACGAGCTTGTGGCCACAGCAACAGGTCGCCGGGTAATTACCGTGGCAACAGAGAACAATGAGGTGAGCTAATTGATGCAGACGGATTCCAGCCGAAGCTTTCATCAGAAACTGACTTCAGCCGTCTGTGTGTGAGAGAGTGTGTGTGTGTCTGTGTGTGTGTGTGTGTGAGAGAGAGAGAGTGTGTGTGTGTGTGTGTGTGTGAGAGTGTGTGTGTGAGTGAGAGAGAGAGAGAGAGAGAGTGTGTGTGTGTCTGTGTGTGTGTGAGAGAGAGAGAGAGAGAGAGTGTGTGTGTGTGTGAGAGTGTGTGAGTGAGAGAGAGAGAGAGAGAGAGAGTGAGAGTGTGTGTGTGTGAGAGAGAGTGTGTGTGTGTGTGTGTGTGTGTGAGAGAGAGAGTGTGTGTGGGTGAGAACATTACACAGATCGGGGGCATGCTCCACACTGAATTTTTATTTTTGATATTTGCTTTACATGCTCATTTGTAGTTTAAGTTTTTATATATATATTTTTTGTATTACCTTATATGTCCAAAACTGTAATTTTTCACCAAAATAAAAAATAAAAAATTAACATCTTGTTGCAAAGTTTTACAAAAATCAAGATTGAATACAGTATATTTGGTCAAAATCCCATGTTATAAAAGATGAAGTGCTATGCAGGCTATTTAAGACAATATTGGCTGATCAGACGGCAATGCTGACCCAAATGCAAAATGTTTGCCCTCTCTCTTCACCGTTCCCACATCTCAGACCTCAAATACATCAAATAATACCCTTTTCAGACATAGTTTTTGAAGTACAGAGTAAAGAAAATACTATACAAAACTTATTGAAACAACCAGCTCTTTATTTACCCTTGTAAGACCCCCCCCCCCCCCCCTGATAAAACACTTTCTCATTGGATCTAAGCAAATCTCATAGGTGACCTATTTTGATCTCAAAAAAGTGAGTTGTCACTGAAAGGTGAGGAGTTTGCATCTATGAATAGAAAGTTCAAAAAACAGCATTTGTTTGAAATAGCAATCATTGTAACATTATAAATGTCTTTAATGCCACTTTTGATCAATTTAATGCGTCCTTGCTGAATAAAAGTATACATTTCTTTACTTCTAGAAGCTTCTAGAATCTTTGCCATTTCTGTTTTTGATGACAGTGGAGCTGAAACCAAGTCACCTCAGTGTTTCTGTAGGAGCAATAACTGCTCTAAGGGTCTGTAAGGTCAGTTTGCAGTGAGAGAGAGGTGTTTGTGTTGGTCAGCACTGATCTGAACTCCGGGTGTCTCCGTGTGACCGGACGCATCTCGTCTGTCGTTTCAGACGTATCAAACCTCCTGTGCCGTGAAGCACAGCGCGTCCTCCAGCGCTCCGGGATTCGCTGCTTTGTTCCGGAGCGCAGCGCTGAGGTTTAAGAGCAGTGCGGTTTGTACTCTAATCCGGCCTTTGATTCTCAACACCGCGGCACAAATCCATCGGCGTGGAAGAGAGAGACGAGAAACTTTAACCTTAAACACTCGACTGAAGAGCTGCTCTTAAAGTCTCTGAATAAACTCAGAGCATTAAATCTCCTGACGAGCTTTAGTCAGGATTACTTGATTAAAATAATGACTGCTAACGCATTCAACTAATTAAGCTCAGGAAACCTGTCAAGAACATGTTCAGGTTATGTGTAACAAAAAAAAAAAAAAAAAACAATGTAGTTTGAAAAATTAGTGAAAAATTTAGTTTTTTAAATTACATTATATTATATATTATAATTTTTGCATTGTGATATTTTCACAAAAATTAAACATTTCCTCCTAATTATAATTAAAAAAAATAATTAAATAAATTACTCTAATTAATGTAATATGATTGTATATTAATATAATAAATATAAATTAACACTGCTGTACTAACTATAATTTATGTTTATTTAAGCTGAATAAAATCTTTGTAATACAGCATTATTTGCAATGTTATATATATATATATATATATATATATATATATATATATATATATATAAATATTAATTATTTATAAAATTTTACATAACACAATACATGTTTTAAATTAAAGATTTTCCTTTTAATTCTAATTTAAAAAATTAAATCTAAATAAAAATATTCATATTGCTGTAGTGCATATATATTAACTAATTAATCACATTTTTTCTTAAATTAATTGCGATTAATCTCTATTAATCCCACCTAATATTCAAGTTTTTAAATACAGGCTACTTTTATATTGCAATAATTTCACATTCAATCTTCAAATTAACATATAAACAAAGTAAAGACCGTGTATTTTAAATATTTGTTTAATGCCATTATTTTGAATGACTGAAGGCCAGTATCACTGATAAAAAAATACTACTGATGTCTCTATAAAATAGTTTTAACCCTAATATTTAACTATTGACTATAGCAATTCAACATTACAGTATAATTGAGAGCTATTAATTTCAACATTTAACATATTAATTTAACTTAAAACAATCTTCACATAAACCCATTATAATAAATGTAATATTTAGCTACCTGTGCCCTTCAGGAAATATACAGAAATTGAATAAAGTTATCAAACACTAAATTCTAAATGAACTAAATTAAAAATTCTAAATTCTAAATTAAATTTTAAAGACTGAGTGCTGGGCTGCTCCAGGACAGTTTTGAAAACCATTTCAGAGACATGTTCTTAAATGTGACTCAAATATATTATATGCACGCACAGTTTTAAAGGGGTCATCAGATGCCCATTTTCCACAAGTTGATATGATTCTTCAGGGTCTTAATGAAAAGTCTACAACATACTTTGGTTAAAATTTCTCAATGGTAGTGTAAAACAACACCCTTTTTACCCTGTCAAAACAGCTCTTTTCACAGCAACCCATTTTGGTGCATGTTTCTTTAAATGCCTCTCTTCCGTGGGGTGATGAGCTGTTCTCATGAGACTCTT
This sequence comes from Aspiorhynchus laticeps, assembly GCA_023376895.1. NCBI lineage: Eukaryota > Metazoa > Chordata > Actinopteri > Cypriniformes > Cyprinidae > Aspiorhynchus > Aspiorhynchus laticeps. The sequence continues at coordinate 35,330,635 of CM041811.1, forward strand.
TACTTTAGCCACGGAACTGGCTAAATAGCACATTATTAGGAAAGGCAATTTGCAAAGATTCACAAAAAATCCTAATACTCCCTTCTTCTGTAGATGAAACTGGATCACGAAGGATTCGCACGAACATAGACGCATTTAGGCAGATCAGGGATCAGTGGGAGTCGGGAGTAAATGACGACTGCTATGTTCATTATTACATCCAACAACAGAACGCCTCAATCAATCACTTAAAGGGATAGCTCACCCAAAAATTTAAATTCTGTCATCATTTACTCACCCTCAAGTAGTTCCAAACTTGGATGAATTTGTTTGTTCTGCCGAACACAAAGGAAGATATATTGAAGAAAGTTTGTAACCAGGCTGTTTTGGGGCACCATTGACTTCCATAGTAGGAGAAAAAATACTATGGAAGTCAATGGTTGCCCCAGAACTGCTCTGTTTGCCCACATTCTTCAGAATATCTTCCTTTGTGTTCAGCAGAACAAAGAAATTCATACAGGTTTGGAAAGCTACTTGAGGGTGAGTAAATGATGACAGAATTATTCATTTTGGGTGAACTATCCCTTTAATCGGAGACAATTCTGTGTTTCCCTGCACCGGATCGACAACAATGGTGGACAGTTTGTCAATCAGACTTGCGTGGGAGGGGCCTGAAGACAGAACTAGTTCATTTTGACAGGAATCTCAAAACAAGCCTGATTTATAAAGGGATTAATAAAAAAAAAATCTGGGTGGATTTTTATCATTATAGAATGGATGTGTACACACACTTCAACATCTTTATGTTAAACAACATGTAAAGTGAATTTGCATCCGATGACCTTAAGGCAAATTCGCCTTTTGTAATTCACGGACTTTAAGGACCACAACATTGCATGCACGTAGCTTATATCGTGCTTTGATATGAAAAGATACAGGGTGCATGCGATTGAAGAGCATGTGCTGCGAGCACAGTACCATTTCTGTGCTTGTTTCACTCGCGCCTGGCAATTATATTTATATTTGGGATAAGCATTTATTTATCATGATAGTTGTACCAAGTTTATTTAGATTTAATTTATGCTTATTTAAATTGAATAAAATCATTACATTACAGCAATATTAGCACTGTAATATAATAAAACAGCACAATTATAGTAATGAGCCTGTAATGAAGATGAGAATAACTACAAAAAAATGAATATTATGGTAATGCATCATTAAGTAAATTAACACATTCAATACAATGCGATCATTTTTGCAAGGATGACTTAATGAATAATTTACACAGTCATTTTCTAATTTTTTTATTAGCTGAACCTGCCCTTAAACGTCTATTTACACGTCCTGTCTAAATGGGCGGCACTTGGTCAGAATGAGCTGTAATGGACCAGCTGGACGCAGACATACAGAGACATCGAACTACACCTCACTTCCTGTCTGGACAGGAAGACGACAGCCAAATTAGCTGCAAATTTATTGTCCCGTTTCTCGGGCCGGCAGAATGTGTTGAGTCCATTTTTTCAGAGCGGACATCTTTGTTTAAGACTTGACTCGGTTTAAATGGATGAATTAATATTGACAAAACATCAGCCGGGCTAATGAGTGGTTAGTTAAAGCAATAAACATGCCACATTAGAGGATGGGCCACAGGAAGCTAATTAGAGAGCGACGAAAGAGAGCGAGAGAGAGAGCGAGAGAGAGAGAGAGAGAGAGAGAGAGAGAGAGAGAGAGGGGCTTTAAACCATTAGCTCCAACACCCACAAGCTTTTACTGGAAACTGTGTCTCTCTCACACACACAAACAAAAACACACACAAAACACACACACACGCAGCGATATAGAATGATTTGCACAGTCATATATGATGTTCATTTCCAATGGCCTTATTACTGCAGGACCCTCTGCCCTCCTTTCTCTCTCTGTCTCTGTGTGTCTGTCTGTCCATCCGTCTGTATCTGTCTCTTTGCTATTTGTCTGTCTGTGTCTCCATCTGCCTGTCCATGTTTGACTATTTGTCTGTCCGTGTGTCTTTTTGTTTGTCTGTCTGTGTGTCTGTCCATCTGTATGTGTCCGTCTATATGTCTGTCTGTCTATTTCAGTCTATCTGTGTGTCTTTCTGTTCATCTGTCTGTTTTTGAATGTCCATCTGTCTGTGTGTCTGTCCATCTGTCTGTGTGTCTGTCTGTCCATCTGTGTGTCTGTCTTTCTGTCCATCTGTCTGTGTGTCTGTCCATCTGTCTGTGTGTCTGTCCATCTGTCTGTGTGTCCGTCTTTCTGTCCATCTGTCTGTGTGTCTGTCCATCTGTGTGTCTGTCTTTCTGTCCATCTGTCTGTGTCTGTCTGTCCATCTGTGTGTCTGTCTTTCTGTCCATCTGTCTGTGTCTGTCTGTCCATCTGTGTGTCTGTCTTTCTGTCCATCTGTCTGTGTGTCTGTCCATCTGTCTGTGTGTCTGTCTGTCCATCTGTGTGTCTGTCTTTCTGTCCATCTGTCTGTGTGTCTGTCTGTCCATCTGTGTGTCTGTCTTTCTATCTGTCCGTCTGTCCATCCATCTGTGTATCTCTCTATCTCTATCTGCCTATCTATATGTCTGTCTGTCTGTCTGTCTCTCCTTCTCTCTGTTTGTCTGTCTCTGGCCTCTGCTGTGGTCAAATCGAAAGTGAAGTTAAAATCAATGGAGTTGAGCTGGAAAGACAGGCGGCAGATAGAGATAGAGAGAGAGAAACAAAGGGCGTCTAAACAGGGAATGCCTTCAGCACACTGGATTTACAGCAAAACAAACACACACACACACAGCATTACTGTGACATCACTTCCTGTCACTGCAGCGCTGAGCTCGCTTCTCGCTTACTATACAATGTGTGTGTTCACTTTTACAATACTGCAATACTGTTAGTAATGATAAAACTGTGCTTGGAAAATATGCAATATTCTGTATTGCATTTACCAACAGTTACTGGTGGATATTGATTCACTGGCAATTATGATCAATAACCAAAAAGATTGCCATTATTATATGTGATATTTGATATGCTGAGTTTAGAATATATTAATTTATAAATTATATATAGGGTTATTATAGTTAGCTAAAACTAAAACCATAAAAAACTTTAGTTACTTGAAACTAATTTTAACTGAATTAACCCAAATTCTTATTACTGTAATGCAAATATATATATATTTTTTATTTTTTCACTATATTTATACTGAGTTTAATCAAGTGTGTGGAAAAAAATCACTGATATTAGTATCTAGTAGTGACATCTTGATATCATGTCATTCGAAGCTGTGCAGAAACATCTGAAGTTTGTGAAAAAAAACAGCTCAATATGTTCAAATGTGCAACTGTCTAATTGCTCCTCAAAACCCCCGAGACATGCACATTACAAACAATACACACAATAACACACAAACGGAGGGACGTTACGAGCTATCTGCTGCCCCTGGGTACAGACTAATTGAAAGAGTCTATCACACACACACACACACACACACACACACACACACACACACACACACACACAGAGAGAGAGAGAGAGACAGAGACCTGGGCTTTAAGATGAAAAGAGCTCGAAAACTAGAGTGTGAGAGCGATTTCTGATGTGTGTGTGTGTGTGTGTGTTTTCCTAGCTGACCTTGTCACTGCCCTCAGGCAAACAGCTTTGTTTCTTTATAAAGGTAAAGTACGACTCATGTGTTCACTTTGAGCTCAAACACATACACACACACACACACACTGGTTCAGATTCTCCTAAAGGTCTCACAGATGCTTTGACCATCAAATTGACCTTGAAGACAGAAAACACACACACACACACAGTGCCTATAGCATAATACTCATACTAACCAAGTGCAGTTAGACAATATTCCAATGCACTGAACCATTTGCTTCCCAGACTGCACTATAAAAATCAGCTGCACACTAAATTCACGTAACAAAGATTTTTACAGATAATAAAAAATATATTGCAAAGACAAAAGTAAAGTCTGAAAATGAAAAACCAGCAGTAAAAAACTGAATAAAAAAAAAAAAAACAAGTTTGCGAAAGAATATTTGAAAAAGCAACACACGCATCTTCCCTTGTAATGACACGCAATAAGCCTTTCTAAACCTGTTGTCCAACAAAAGAAAACATTATAACTTGTTTTTACTTCACAACATTAGTTGAGTGTTTGAAATAACTTCCTTTTGTGATCTGATGTGGCTTCTTATCACAGAATAAGGCAGAATATATATTCTATACCATAATAAAGGCTATGTCGATTAGAAATG
>CM041811.1:35339887-35372387 GCA_023376895.1 Aspiorhynchus laticeps
CAGACAAAGGACACTCACAAGTTTCACTTATTGCACCGCAGAACTCAAGAGCAGATTTTGTCTTCATTTCTGTCCGTTTATTTTAAAAAAATCATATTATTTCATTTCTTCCGGCCTCACACTAAAAGGTCTAACCTGATTGGCTCCATTAATGTTTTGTGCTCTGAGCACGAGAGGCCACATCTCTGCTGATTCAATTTGACCCCGGCCTCGTCTGATTGGTTCTCAGGTGACCTCTGACCTCTCAGGACGCATCAGCACTCAGAAACAAACCAGCAGCTCTCAAAACATCCACATCATGATCATAGTCAGACACATTCACCTACTAACTTACACGGAGTACAAAAATTAATAAATAAAATTAATATGTAAAATTAATAAATAAAAAAAATGTTTTAAAATATTGTTTTAATATTATAACAATATATTTTATATTATAATAAATGTTTATGTTATTTTGTAATTAAAATATATTATTTGTAAATATAAATTTACCTTACTGAAGACTGTTAAAAAATAAATTTGTTTTTAAACGCAAGTTCAATATTCAATAATACAATAAATATAAATAAAATAAGAAAGACAAAGCAAAAGGTAAAGCTTTTAAAAATCTCTTAAAATAAAAAACAACCCAGCTCTAAAATTTATTTTAAATGATAAAAATACAATTTTTTTTAGAAACATATTTTAATATTCTAAAATTATATTGCATATAATAATAAATGTTTATATTATTTTATTATTATATACTTTATTATTACATAATTATTATGTAATTATATTAACAACCAATATATAACATTTATTTTATATTATAATGAATATTTACATTATTTATAATTAATATATATATATATTTTAATATAAAACAATTCAACAAATACAGACATTTTATAAAATTCAATCTAGAAAAAAAAGACTATAAAAGTTTTTATTTTTTTATGCACTTGTAATTAAAAATCATAAAGGTTTATGTGGGTCCTTCTAACAAAGTCCTTCAAAGTTTGTTCTGATAAAAACAATCTTATGACTTTAATGACTTATACAATTAAAACGGGGTAAATCATGCTTTATAGACATAAGTTAGTGCTGCAATATTGAAAAAAGTAAATATAAACCAAGCATTAAATACTTTATTTAAAGCTTTTTTTTGTTATAAACACAAAAATATCTGCTTAATTACTAAATCTTGTCCCATTTTGTCTATTTTATTTCACTTTGTACATTTAATTACAAGACTTCGCTCTTTGCTTCGCTCTTTGTATGATTTTACTCTTTAAATGTATTTTGTCTAAGTTTTCTCTATATTTACTGGTGTATTTATTCTTGTTTTTTAAGCATTCAATGCAGTAAAGAAGTGTTGCAGCTAAAGAAATCGTCTCCGTCATCAAAGCAAATGAAATGTGACAATAGAAATAAGTGACAGTAATCTGTGAGGAGGTTTCATAGTTTCACTGCCAACAGAAATCACTCACAAACACAGCATAAGTGCATTTCCATGCTTCAGTTATTAGAAACACAGGTTGTGTGTATGAAATCTGATGTGATACGATCATCTTTGTTTAATCAGTATCTGTGCGCTTCTTACCTGCAATATTAAAGACAAAATCAAAGCTACAAACACTGAAATATTGATCATCCTCAGAGGAGCAGAACAACACCTCTGAGTTTCTATATGAAGAACCGCTGCTGCTATTAATATTACAGTCAACACTGTATGAAATACTACACGCACAGAGTCACACTCACACACTCACACTCGCACACACACACACAGCACTTATATGGCGGCTTCAAAAGTATCTATTCACTTATAAATGTGTGAAAATGAATGAAAAACAAGCATCAGTATCTATCTTCATTAACATCACTCTAATGCAGGGTTATTCTAGTTTACTAAAACTAACATTAAAACTATATGATATATTAAGTTCTATATAATGTATATAAATATATATGTATGAATGTATATATATATATATATATATATATATATATATATATGTATGAATGTATATATATATATATTTTTTTTTTTATTCTCAGGTATATTTCAAACCTCGAACTTCATATCTTTTGTTTGTAAAGTGTGTTTATGTGTCTTTCTTTACAATAAATAACACACTTTAATATTTTATATCTCATACTGTGACATTTGAGCATTAAAAATACTGCTGTGACTGTATTTAGAGGCCATATATTGTGAAAGCAATCTGAAAGAAACGGCCTTTCCATCCTGCAGGTGCCTAACATGGCCGCCGTCGATCTGTGTGTGTGTGTGTGTGTGTGTGTGTGTGATCAGCTGAATCAATACCACGGTGCTGCATTCAAGGTGAAACCAAATCAAACTGTGATGAGGAACACAGCAGACAACAACAACACTCTCACACACACACACACACACACACACACACACACACACACACACACAAACTAAAGCATACACATAAATCACAACTGTACACCCTTCAAAGCAGTACACACAGTTGACAAATAAAATAATTAAAATAAGAAAAGTATTTAAAAAAAACTCAGAAATAAAATTATATTAAAACATCTTTAATTTTTTATATTACATTATAATAACTATTTATAACTACTTAAATATATATTTATTTTTATTTAATTATTTCAAAATTTAAATTTACTGTTCAGATTACTTTATAGTTACTTATACCATAATATATTTCTATTTTTAAATAATATAGTTATATAACATAAAATACAATTATTATAATACAAATACATGATTTTACAATTATGTTATAATAAACACTTATTTTTATTATATAATTTTAAAATGTTTTTTGATTGAATTCTGAAATAAATAATAATTTTTTATTATTATTTTCATTTATTACATTTTAATGTATTATATATACACACATCTATATATATATATATATATATATATATATATATATATATATATATATATATATATGTATATATATATACACACACATATACACATATACACACACAACACACACACACACAATATATATATTTACTGTTTAATGAAATAAATTAGTACTTCATTGTACCAGTAAAATACATTAATTTTTTATATATTTTTAATATATATATATATATATATATATATATAAATAAAAGCAAGTTAAGTTTACCATCATACCAGAAGATAAAGTTTAAAATACACCTGGTTAAATGTTAATTAAACTATTATTTCTTTTTTTTGCTTGATGTTTTTATTGCTTTTTCTGATGCATTTAATCCAATCTGATTATTGTCATCTGTCAGTGTTTATAAGTCGGGCTGTTTTCACAATAACATTACTGAGCACATACTGCCATCATTGTGACTCCTGCCATTATAATAGGAGAAAATGGCTCTGATGATCAGACGTTTTGTAATATTTCACGTCGGATGCAATAAGCGACAGAACAAACGTCTTCAGGATGGATTACACCATCTCTGGTTATTGATTTATGAACAGTATCGACGACGTATCTTTAATACCGGCCGATCTATCGTAATGTCATTGCACGTGAATCGCATTTGCCGCTCCAAACAAAATCAGCTAAAAAGGCCGGATGACTGCGCCGTTCCTCCGCGTATTTCCATCTGAAAAACGGCCGGATCGGGCCGGACAGATAATAAAATTATCAAAGAGGAGAAAGCATCAATTAAACAGAGAGAGGGAGATGGAGAACAATGAGAAAGATGCAGCAGACGCTCCTTCACGCTGGGAAACAGATCAATAGCATCATGCACTGCGACTCGCTCCGGCGTTCCTGCGCCAGCCGCTCCAACATCATGGATTATCAGCTCCCATGATGCACTGCCTGCTCCACCGGCCCATTGATCACCGATACGCAGGCAGGTAACATTTGATAGCAGGGGATTGTGGGAAAGGATTGATCTCTGCTGCTCTACAATGCAGGAGCAAGAAATCTCATGCTAGGAAATAAATGCTTTTTTTGCTCTGTGCTTTACGCCCCAAACAAAAGCAAACGCTCGGTTTTGTCAGAAAACACTTCTAGGTGGTTACTAGGCAGTTGATAGGGTACTCTGGATGGTTGCTAGGTGCAAATGCTCAGTTTCGGTCTTTCTGTATTCTAACCAAGAATCAATTCATCCCGAGGAGTCTTATAACTAAAGATGAAGGAGCACTTCTAGGTGATTGCTAGGGCAGTCTGGGTGGTTGCTAAGGTGTTGCTAGGCAGTTGCTAGGGTTTTATGGGTGGTGCAAATGCTCGGTTTTGTCAATTCTTTCTATATTCCTGACCTGATTCCTGGTTGCTAGGGTGCTGCCAGGCAGTTGCTAGGGCATTTTGAGTGGTTTCTAAGCGGTTGCTAGTGTGTTACGGGTGTTGCTAGGTGCAAATGTTCAGTTTTGGTCTTTCTGTATTCCTGACAGAGAATCAATTTATCCTGAGGAGTCTTAAAACTAAAGCTGAAGGAGCACTTCTAAGTGGTTGCTAAGGTGTTGCTAGGCAGTTACTAGGGTTTTATGTGTTTTACTAGGTGCAAATACTCCGCTTTGTAAATTCAGCTTCAGTCTTTCTGTATTCCTGACCAAGAATCTTTTTGTCCCTAGGATACTAGGTGGTTGCTAGGGTACTCTGGGTGATTGCTAAGGTGTTGCTAGGTGGTTGCTACGGTGTTATGGGTGTTGCTGTTGGTCTTTTCTTTTCTTGACTGAGAATCTATTCATCCCGAGGACTCTGGGTGGTTGCTAGGGTGTTGCTAGGCAGTTGTTTGGGTGTTTTATTATTACATAATTATATTATTTTAAAATATGAATTTCCTACTTAACTAAATAATTAATATAGCTACTTATTATTTATAGATTATCATAGTTTCTTATACCAATGCAATATATTTATATTTTAAAATGTTTAACTGTGTAATATAAAAATAAAATTATTATAATAAAAATATATATTATTTTGTGATTACATTATCATACATCATTATTTTAATATGATATAATTATATTACTTTTTAAAAAGATCTAAATTTACTATTTAATGAAATAATTACTTCATAGTTACCTATACCAGCACAATACATTTATATATTAAAATATTACAACAGTACAATATAAAATTTCATTTTTTTTATTATAATACAATTATATTATTATATTAAAATCTAAATAAATATATTTTGTTAAATATTTTAAAGTATACATTTACTGTTTAATGGAATAATAAATGCTTCAGTTACTTATACCAGTAAATTTATTAATATTTTAAAAAAAATTATATAACTGTATAATTTGCTGTATAACTTCATAAGTTGCTAGGGTACTTTGAGTGGTTGCTAGGGTATCCTGGGTGGTTGTCTTGGTCAATCTAAGCCCATGTGATTTCGGGAGACTTGATTGCTCGTTTTAGGAAAGCAGTCAGTCTCATCAGTTAGAAACAAAGAAGCCCGAGTCAGAAGAGTCTGAACGTCTTGTGAAGCATCCAGCGAGTGCAAACACAATTTATTAGCGAGGAGGAAGTGGACGTGACCTTCTACAGCCCTCGCTTCTGAAGGTTAAACACATTTTGATACTTTAAAACACACACGTGATCCAGAGCTCATATCTGGAGATTCCTAATCAACTACAGCGAGAGAACAACTGAGAATACAGAGCAGATTACAACCTTACAACCACACATGCACACAGCACACACTCACACAGCGCGCACACACACACACACACACACACACCACACGCGCGCACACACGTGCACACACACACACACAGCACACGCACACACACACAGCGCACGCACGTGCACACACACACAGCACACGCTCACACAGCGCGCACGCACACACACAGCGCACGCACACACACACAGCACGCGCACACACACAGCATGCGCACACACACACACACACAATCTTCAGAACGATTAAAGGTAGGAGCCATTCATTTAGGCTAAAACACTTTCTTTCATTTAGTCATTTTACACATCCCTCCTGAATAAAAGTACTAATTTCTTAAAAAAAAAAAAAATTACTGACCTCAAACTTTTGAATAGCATTGTATATTGTAACACAACATTTTTTTTTTAAATAAATGCTGTTCTTTTTAACTTTGTATTCATCAAAGAATCAAAGAAAAACGTATCACATGTTCCAAAAAACAATATGAAGCAGCACAACAGTTTCAACACTCATAATAAATCAGCATATCAGAATGATTTCTGAAGATCATGTAACACTGAAGACTAAAGTTATGATGCTGAAAATACAGCGCTGCGTCACAGAAATACATTTTATTTTAAAGTATATTAAAATAGGAAACCAATATTAGAAATTGCAATAAGATTTCACAATATTAATGTTTTTTTCTGTTTTTTTGGATCAAATAAACACAGCCTTGATGAGCAGAAGAGACTCCCTTAAAAACATTAAAAATCTTACTGATCCCATTATTATATATATAATATGCAATCATTTAACTAAATACAATTATAAATAATAAATATAATATAAGGAGTGTTCCTGTGGCTCAGTGGTAGAGCATTGCGTTAGCAGCGCAAAAGGTTGTGGGTTCGATTCCCAGGGAACACATAGTGATAAAACATGTATAGCCTGAATGCACTGTAAGTCGCTTTGGATAAAAGCGTCTGCTAAATGCATAAATGTAAATGTAAATATAAATTACATATATATATATATGTGTGCGTGTGTGTGTCAATATATTTTATTATTTAGTTCATATATAAATATATGAAGTGGATACTAGTGGTTAAATTATACAGTATAGCAGCCATTAAACAGAATAAGGAGTTAAAAACAACACACATTTACCTTATTTATTTCTTAAATATTGACAGTATCTGCAAAATTGTGGTGCATCTCTAATATCAGTAGAAGTAACACACAAAGTGTTTCTTCCTTTTGCATCTTCACAGTCAGTGCTTTTCTTACACTCTCTCCCTGTGTGTGTGACAGAGAGAGAGAGACAGTTCAATAGTGCGACAGACGGTCGGTGTGTGTCCACTGAGACTGGGGCTAGAGTGTCCATGATAAAAGAGTCCACAAAGCGATTGTGACCGTGTCTCTCTTCAATAAGAGCCCTCCTGCTCGCTGGCTTTCACACACGCCGTTATCAATAGGCCGTGGCGCTGAATAGCACAAACACTCTCTATTTGGCTTCCAGTCAATTAAGCTCTAAGCTGTCGGTAAACAGGACTTTTAACTTCCTTCTAAAAGGTCCGAAAAAATTGGAGACACGCGATTGCTGCAAAAAAAGAGACGAGGAGAAAGAAGAAAAATGAAGGCTCATTGTTTGCGGACAAGCGTGAATTACAGAGATTGAGGCCCACACACACACACACACACACACACACACACTCCATTAGTGAAACTGACCAACAAACACCACTAACATTATCAACAACAAACTCAATCAACACATCATGACGGGTAAATCAAGTCCTGTCCTACATTATTATACTGTTACACTCACATCACATTATGGACGTTAAATGGTTTAAAAATGACATCTGATGAAAGAAAAACCAAGCCACATTGACCACATTTCACATTAACAATATTAAACCAAGACACAAACATCCCAACATATTCAATATCAATGTTTGCAGTAATTCAATTTACACTAAAACTCATATTAAAGAAAAATAAATACTAGACATGCACTATGTGTATATATATATTAATATAATATGGTTAGTTGACAAATAAAAATTGGACTGTGTCCTATGATGTGACAGCAAAAATGTAGGAAAAAAAAACTTAGCATACAAATAACATGAGAAAACTGTATCTTCATTCTTAGAGTTACAAATAGCATGAGAGAGGTTTATCTTCAATGTTAGAGGTTATTTTTTATTTTCCGTCACACCATAGGACACATTGATATGTCAACTACCCATATATGTTTCAGCTATTTTAATTGGTTACTTAGATCAATAATATACTGTAAATGTATTTTTCTTTTCTTTCTGTTTTGGTAAAACAACGTATCAACTGGATAAATCTATATTTTTTAAATAATAATAAAAAAACATAATATTTGCCATCATATTATGTAAGCACTTATTAATCTTATAACATAGACTGAATAATTATTACATATATTTAATAATAATAATTATACAAGTAAATTAAATGTATATAAGAATGCATGATTTCTGAAGATCATGTGACACTGAAGACTGGAGTAATGATGCTGAAAATACAGCTGCGCATCACAGAAATAAATTACACTTTACAATATATTCATATAGAAAAGAGTTGTTTTAAATTGTAAAAATGTTTCATTCAAGAATATTTTACTGATTTTATTGAATTTTAAAATAAATAAAATAAAATATAAATACAAAAAAAAAGCAGACTTGGTGAGCTTTTTGAAAACATTAAATAAAATCTTATTAAATTTTACATTTTATTAATAAAAATAATATTAGATAAAAAAAAAAAAAATCTTTACATTCATTACAACTCATTTACATTTTTTGACATGTGCAACATTGCATAAGTTCAATGGGTTACAAATTACATTTTAAGAATGAAAAACCAAACCATTATTTTTCATAGATTAATCGACATCTTGTAAAGGCTCAAGCGTGGCACGTCTGTGGCTGAACAGAGATGCTTTTTGCATGCGTGTCATCTGAAACGTGTGCAAAAGAGAGAGGATTAGACACTAGACGTGCTGCATGGAGACACTAGCGTGTGTGTGCGTGTCTGTGTGTGAGCGTGTGTGAGTGTGAGTGTGTGAGTCTGTGTGCGAGTGTGACTGTGTGTGTGTGTGTGTGTGAGTGAGAGCGTGTGTGTGTGTGTGAGTCTGTGCACGAGTGTGACTGTGTGTGTGTGTGTGTGTGTGTGCTGTCTGTGTCTGTGTCTGTGTGTGAGCCTGTGTGTCTTTGTGTGAGTGTGAGTGTGAGTGTGTGTGTGTGTGTGTGTGGTGGGACAGACGTCCCCACAACTTCCAGTAAGGTAAAGCGCCGGTGGGTTGTGTGTGAGATCGATACTGTGGCTTCCAGCATCAGAGAGACAGACAACACTCTGCAAATATGAAGACGACATAAACTGAGGATATGATCAATATTACAGAGACTACCGGGCTGGTCTGGTGTAGCCTGGTTCAGTCCGGTCTGGCCTAAAACCTTCAGTATCAAACCAGCTTTTATAAAACTGACTATTTACCCTCTAAAGAATCATGTACAAAAGTTTGGGAACGGTAAGACTTTTAATGTTTTTAAAAGAAGTCTCTTCTGCTCACCAAGGCTGCATTTATTTGATGAAAAATCCAATAAAATTGTGAAATAATATTAAAATTTAAAATATCCCTTTTTTACGTGAATATATTGTAAAATCTAATTTATTTCTGTGATCAAAGCTGTATTTTCAGCATCATTACTGCAGTCTTCAGTGTCACATGATCTTCAGAAATCATTCTAATATACTGATTTACTGCTCAAGAAGCATTTCTGATTATTATCAATGTTGAAAACAGTTGTGCTGCTGAATATTTTTGTGAAAACAGTGATACATTTTTTTTTTCAGGATTCACAGATGAATAGAAAGTTCAAAAGAACAGCAATTATTTGAAATAGAAATCTTTTCTAACATTATAAATGTCTTTACTGTCTCTTTTGATCAATTTAAAGCATCCTTGATGAATAAAAGTAGAATTTTTTTGTGTCCTTGCTGAATAAATCTATTTAAAATATTAATGTAAAATTTTAATTTTTAGTTTTCAATTAAAAAAAATCATGCTGATCAATTAAAAAAAATCATGCTGATCAATTAAAAAAAATTAAGCATGAAAATAGCACATCACTGATACGAACCAATTATTTAACAGTAAAACTGATGATGCTGTGATTTCTGCAGTGCAAAAATAAATATTTGACAATACTGTAAATAAAGCAAAGATTATTAGAGTACATTTTACAAGAAAATACTATTCCAGTCTTTTTACATTTAATTTAATAAATAACTTGCCATCTGTTTTGTGAAATTTACTAGCAATTTCTAATTTTTCAATTTTTTTTCAGTATGAATTAAAAGCCAAGTACAAAACACTTGTGTGTTTGATCAGTGTTAGCGCTCACTGCTGGTTACGCTAGTAAACACATGCACGTTCATCAGGTCTGTAGCATAAAGCGCTCAGTGCTTCAGCACTGATGGAGTGTTTGGGTGTCTGCTTTAGTTTCTCATGTCATCTGAGGGGGAAGCGCCGTCTTTAGTCTCAGGCCTGAACAAACTGTCTATTTTCCTCATTTTAAAATGGTGCATTAGAAACAGACCTTCACCTCATAACACACTGAAAGTGTATGTCTCACACACACACACACAAGCGGATTCCATTAAAACTGGAACATAAGTGGCCGTTTAAGGTAGTGAAGCTCATCCAATTTAACATTCACAAAAGACGGTGGAGCCGCTCAAAGGAAACAGCCTTGAAGACAGAAAAGCAAGACGATCACCTCTAAAGCCATGATGGCTCTTTGAGGATGTTACTGCGATTAAGTGATTTAAGAAAGAGAGAGAGAGAAAGAAGCTTTCTCTGTCTGTGAGATCAGGTGCTTTCTTGCTCCCTTTGAAGGGTAGTTCAGCCAAAAAAAAAAAAAAACTCATTCACTCGTTCCAAACATGCATGAAAAGGAGAAATCTAGCACAACGTTCATGATGCTAAAGTATGACTTCAGAAGATCTGTTTTATGGTGCTTTCTGGAGTTCAGAGCAGCTCTGGTCTCCATTCACTTCTATTGATGAAAAGAGCAGCGTTGAACATTCTGTTGAACATCTCATTTGGGGGAGGGAGGTGGGGGGGTCACAATATATATGGGGAATATATACAAAAAGTGGAGTGAAATATGAACAAAAAATCATGAAATACATGAATGATCAGCTTTGGGTGAACTGTCTATTAAGTATCAATGAGAAATGTCAGTATATGCAAAAATAATAAATAAATAATTATACGAGGAATATGCAAAAATACCATCAAATATATGGGGGAAAATACGCAAACAATTTTGGGAAGTATGAATAAAAACATTAGGAAAAACATGAACTAAAATATGAATAAAAAATAATGAAATATGTGTGTGTGTGGGGGATATGCAAAAATCATAAAATACATGATGACGACAATTATAATTTTTGGATGATAATAAATAATGAAATAGGAGGAATATGCAAGAATATCATAAAATCTATGGGGGGAAATATGCTAATAATCATGAAATACATGGATGCAAATCTGAAAAATGTTTTTTATGTAAAAATCATAATATATGAGGAAATTATGCAAAATATAATAAAATATATATTGAGGAAAATATGAACAAAAAACATGAAATACATGATGATGACAGATTGATCATTTTTGGGTGAACTGTCCCTTTAAGAATCAGAGAGAAAAGCCAGAGTTCCATCAGGCCACTTTAAAACAGGGAAGTTTGAGAGTGAGTGCTGATGTCATCAGTAAACTAGAGTGCAAACACAACAGAAGCACTGAACGAAATCAACCTGAACACACACACACACACACACACACACAAACACACAGCCGAACAATCAATTCTGCAATCTAATTTTATCCTTTGCTCTTTTGCCTTTTTTGCTGCATGGAAGCAATTCAGAAAGAGAAGATCCAGAGAAAGAAGGAAACAAAGAAAAAGAGATAAGGAAAGAAGTGATCAATACTTCAGACAACTCACTTGACTATTTTGGCCCATCTGTTTACACACACACACTGCTGGGGGCACATCTAGACATGCCTTCAATTAGAAAAATTAATTAAAAAATAATGAGATTAATTAAGAGAAAAATAATAAAAAAGACATGGAGGAAAATATAAAATATGTGGAGACAAATATGCAAAAAATCATGAAAAATATATGGGAAATAAGAAAAAATATATATATTTATGAAATGTTTTTTTTAAATATATGACAGAAAATATGAAAATAAATGGTGGAAAATATGTAAAAAAAATCATGAAATATATGAGGGGGATTTAAAAAATATAGGCTAAAATATGAACAAAAAATTAAAGATATATCTGAAAAAAATATGAAATAAATAATGAAATATATGGGATGAAATATAGGGAAAATATAAAATAAACATGGGTAAAATATGCATAAAAAGTAAATATTTTTTGGTAGAAAATATGAAGAAATGAAAATAAATGGGCATATATAAGAAAAAACTAAATACATTTTTATTCTAAAAATACAAAAAAAAATCTTACTGCCTTTATACAAAATAATCAAAGGCGATGACATGACTATTTAGCTAGATGTGTGTGTGTGTGTGTGTGTGTGAGAGAGAGAGAGAGAGAGCAGGTGCAGTCTCTCTGTGTGTAGTCAACACTAGCTGGTGTTCAACTTTGTCAAATCAGTCAAAAAAGCGTCTATTAACCTCTGAGTGTGTGTGTGTGTGTGTGTGTGTGTGTTGCACCCGAGCAGGACCATCTGTCACCCCCTCCTGCCCCTGTCACCCCCCGTCCCCTGTTACCCCCTGATGGGAGCAGGCGTGCTGCTCTCTGGGCCGTTTCAGGGGGTTTAACCCTGCGATATCCTGCCAGCAAAACTAACGGCCCGCCTCTCACCTCCACTCAGTAGTGCTGTTCACTACTGCTAGTGCTCACAGAGCTGCTGATCAAACCTCCAGCACTAAGCCTTAAAGTTGAGAGAGAGAGAGTGTGTCCTAAAACACTCATAACACCCTAGCAACTCCATAGCAACAGTCTAAAACACTCACAACACCCTAGTAACTGCATAGCAACAGCCAAAACACTCAGAACACCCTAGCAACAACATAGCAACAGACTAAAACACACTCAGAACACCCTAGCAACTGCATAGCAACAGCCAAAACACTCAGAACACCCTAGCAACTCCATATCAACAGTCTAAAACACTCACAACACCATAGTAACTGCATAGCAACAGCCAAAACACTCAGAACACCCTAGCAACAGCATAACAACTGCCAAAACACTCAGAACACCCTAGCAACTGCATAGCAACAGCCTAAAACACTCAGAACACCCTAGCAACTCCATAGCAACAGTCTAAAACACTCACAACACCCTAGTAACTGCATAGCAACAGCCAAAACACTCAGAACACCCTAGCAACAGCATAGCAACAGACTAAAACACATTCAGAACACCCTAGCAACTGCATAGCAACAGCCAAAACACTCAGAACACCCTAGTAACTGCATAGCAACAACCTAAAACACTCAGAAAGCCCTAGCAACAGTATAAAGACTCAGAAGCCCTTAAGAACATTCTAAAAACACACACTCTCCACAGCAACACACTTTAAAACAATACACCTTAGCAACAGTAGAGCAACAACCACTCAAAACACCTTAGCAAAGCCCTAGCAAGCACCTAACCTAGAAAACTCTCAGAACACCCTAGCAACCGCATAGCAACAAGGTTTATAGATGTTAAGACCCTTGAGTCTGGAGAACCTGCTGTGTGCAAACAGACAAACAGAAGGTGTTTGGTTTGATGTTCTTGAAGGAATCACGTGTGATGATGCAGCTGCTGGAATCATGGCTTATTTTTCATTTATTTGGGCTTTTATTGAGTTACTGTTCGTTTTACGAGGATCCAGAACAGCCTGAGGGCAAACGCTCCCTCACACACTCATAAAGCCAATGGAGAACCTACTGATGAACACACTGAACACAAATACACGGCTAAATCTGTCACGAGGTGGTTTTAGCTGTAGCTGATCTACGGGCTGTTAAAAGAAAACAATCTAGGGCATTTGTGGAGGTCAAAGGTCAGAACATGAGCGTAAACGTGTTGGAAAGAAATCTGACAGATTAAAGTTAAAGTACTGCAATCAGAAGTGATAAGAGATGAGAGTAGAGTAAAAAAAGCAGATAAAATTATTCAAAAATAAAGTGAAATTGAAATAAACTCCAACTATTTAAAATGAAAGCTAATTTAAAATATTAATAAATACTATAATAGTAGATAAATAATACTGAAATAACACCGACGAGAGTCAAGATGAAAAAAACATGAGACGATGATTCATGAACAGATGAGAAGAGAGATATGTCGAGACAAAAGGAGAACTGAAGAGATGAGGTGAGATTACAGGTGAGATGATAAAATAATGAGACATGAAGAGATGAGAGGAGAAAAGTAATGAAGAAACGAATCAAAACAGAAGAGAAGATAGGAGACGTGAAAAGAGATTAGATGAAGAGATGACAGGGAAAAAAGAAGAAAAATCAAAACAGAAGAGAAGGGAAGAGAAGATGAGATCAGAAGATACAACATGAGAAGAGATGAGACTAGATGAAACAAGAAGAGATGAGAAGATACGAGAAGAGACGGGACAAGATGAGATGAGACGAGACATGAAGAGATGACAATAACTGAAGAAAGAAATCAAAGCAGAAGAGGGGAAGAGAAGATACGAGACGAGAAGAGACAAGATGAGACATGAAGAGATGACAATAACTGAAGAAAGAAATCAAAGCAGAAGAGGGGAAGAGAAGATACAAGACGAGAAGAGACAAGATGAGACATGAAGAGATGGCAGAAGAAGTGAAGAAACTAATCAAAATGGAAGAGTAGATGAGAGAAGAGATGAGACAAGTCTAGAAGTAACATGAAGAGATGGCAGAAGAAAAGAAGTAAAGAAACAAATCAAAATAGAAGAAAAGATACAAGATGAGAAGCTATGAGACAAGAAGAGAAGAGAGGACAAGATGAGACAACAAAAGATGAGATGAGACGAGATGTATCATGAAAAGATGATAGAAGAAACAAATCAAGAGAAGATAAAGACATGAGACAAGATGATGAAGAGAAGAGAAGTCAAGGCGAGATGTGACAGAGAAAAGGAGTGAGAAAGCATCAAAATGGAAGAGAATATACAAGACGAGAAGCTACGAGAAGAGAAGAGACGAGAAGAGGCAAGAAGATGAGACAATAAAAGATGAGATGTGACGAAGAGATGGAAGAAGAAAAGAAGTGAAGAAACAAATCAAGAGAAGATACGAGACGAGAAGCTAAAAGATGAGCAAAGAAAACTAAAGATAAGATGTGAAGAGATGAGGTGATACAAGAACAGATGAAAGAAAGGAAGTGAAGAACCGAGCCAAGAGAAGAGCCTGACAGGTGCCGTCACCGTTGACCTCTGAGAGGCTGCAGCACCAGAGATTATCTTATTATAAGGAGATGAGATGGTCTGTATTACTTACTATTGGAGAAAGCGTAACGGCTAACTTTGATCACGTGTGTCGTAATAACCAATCACATTACAGCCTTGACGTCACTGAATTTCAGTCAGAGTTGTGCAACACTCAATCGCTGTTTACGGATCCCATAGGAATGAATGAGAAGTGCTGTAAACTGAATCCTACCTGTTGCAAAAAGTCAGAGACTTCTCTCATAAAACGGCTTTTTTTTTCGTGGTAAACTTTAAAAATAGTTCAATCCAAAAGTATTTTTTAGTGTAAAACATGTTGAAGATTAGCAGATAGGCTGTCGATTCATTAAATGATGAGTCGTTTCCTCTAAAAAGCTGTTTATTCAGCGTAGTGAAGCCTCTCCTCCATTGACATCCATTCAAAAAAAAAAAAAAAAAAAAACTGCCTCTGGTCTCTTTCCGTTAGCATTAGCCGTTACGCTTTTTTGTGGGGCTGGGTAAAAAATATAGATATCTCGATTTTAATCGATTCTCATTTTTACGAAATGATATCGATTCTTAAATCCCAAGAATCGATTAGTCTAGCCTGTTTAGGGCACCTATTATGCAAAATCCACTTTTACATGGTGTTTGGACATAAATGTGTGTTGGCAGTGTGTGAACACAACCACCCTACAATGATAAAAATCCACCCACTCCTCATTTTTTAATCCCCTTTAAACCAAGTCAGTCTCACTAGCTTTCCTGTAGCTCAAATGGTAGAGCATGGCGCTAGCAACGCCAAGATCATGGGTTCGATTCCCAGGGAAAGCAAGAGCTGATCAAATGTAAAACTGTAACTTGAATGCAATGTAAGTCGCTTTGGATAAAAGCGTCTGATAAATGTAAATGTCACTAGGCCTGCCGTTTTGACTCTCACACAGTGTGATGTCACATTTTGGAGGGCGGGGCCACGGGGGTTGATTGACAGCCCTGCGTTGCTATAGTTTCCGCATTCAGCAGTTGTAAACTGTCCTCAATTTTCTCCACGCTCAAGCAGCTGTAACGTCAACAATGTCTCACAAGCAATCCCCGTGCTCTGTGTTTGCATGTAAGAATGAACATAAGAGTCTTAATTTTCTCCCAACATCTGAGCTGCTGAGGACGCTGTGGATTACTTTCATTTTTCAAGGTAATGCGCCTCGAAATCTACCTAAATACTTATATCACTGCAGACTCCTTTGAGAATGTTATGTTGTTATAGTGCTTAGCGTTTTAACCGTATTTGTGTGCATACATTAAGTATTTTTAACTGATCAGCGCCGCGCTTGTGAGATTAGTTCGCGCTAGTAACATCACAACAGTAGCTCTGTAACATCTCGCTGTTTCATCCCACTTTCAGTGCATTTGCCTTTCCATATGTACGGCTGAACACCGGTTCTCTCGCTCTCAGTTATGTTGCTTCTACCGGCTGTTTATTGCGGTAGATATGCAATGCAGAGAGACGTGTACGTGACGCCCTCTTCTGGAGACGGGGTGGGAATATGCTCATTTGCATTTAAAGCGATACACTGGGCTGAAACTTCACAGACACATTCTGGGGACACCCAAGACCAATATTACATCTTGTAAAAAGGGGCATAATAGGTGCCTTTTAATGGATGGAACATTGAAGGGCACTTCCCATCCAATAAATCGCAATAAGCATAGTGCGTTAGTACTTTTAATATGAAACAAAGTCTCAGATTTCAATTTATGTCCATTGTATTGCAGTATTCAAACAATAAATGCCGTTTTAGCGCTCTTTAATGTGGAGTGACAGATCGCTGTAGTGCCTCGATCAACAGATGCACGTGACCTGATCATCTCCTCCACATTAATACCAGCTTCAGCACAAAATAAACATGACTAAACATCCGAGGGTAAGTTAAAAGAAAGAGTACAACTTTACAATCTGTATCCTGTCTCATGTAATCGCTCAATCAGTGTTTCAGCCGCACAAAGATGTCAATATAACAGCTTGTAAACAATTCATGTAACATCACATTTACCTCAGAAAGCATAATCGGGTGACCATAAACTCATTAGTCACCAAGAAAAATAAACGGTAGAGAGGGGCATTTTGCTAAATATATGTACCATATAACATTCATTATAATTGTTTACTGTTCTGTAATGTTTTATTTATGTTTGAATAAATCCGTCCAAGTTTTTATGAAAGCCACTATTTAAATGTGTATATTAAAAAAAACTAACTGAAGTAATTGTAACGTCATTATTATAAAAACTTCATTAAGTGCAATTCAAGCAGTTGTATAGCACAAATCAGTCAATTTTAACCTTCAATATTATAATGTATATTATATATTTACAAATACATGATCATTGTACCAACTGACTCTCATGTTTGCGATAGCATAGCATGCTACTTTTTGGTACCAAACCAGTACCAAAATCGCAACAGTACCAACTGACTCATGTATATTTTACAGCATTAGTTGAGAGCTTTTATTTTCCTTGAGAAAATTTGGCGTGTACTGTACCTGATATACACCCAAAATAATCTATACTGAATCATTTACATTACATTTACATTTATGCATTTAGCAGACGCTTTTATCCAAAGCGACTTACAGTGCATTCAGGATATACATTTTTTATTTTTTTTATCAGTATATGTGTTCCCTGGGAATTGAACCCACAATCCTTTTGCGCTGCTAACACAATGCTCTACCACTGAGCCACAGGAACACGAATCGAATCGCAAGCTTGTGAATGAGAATCGAATCGAATCGTGAAATTTGTGTCAAAACCCAGCCCTACTTTTTTGGCTAATGGTTGCAGGCTTGCCTTCTATTGGCTTTGTCAGCTCTTCTCATCTGCCTCCTGTCAATCTGAGTCCTGAGCGAACGCGCGGAGCCGGTTTGAGACAGAGACTAGGCGCGGTGCGTCTGCACTGTCACGTTTGTAAAATGATCATGTATTTGTAAAGAGGTTACGCAGCGCTAACGTGATTGTGTGTTGCAGTCTGATGATGCATTTGAGAGCTGAATTCTGCTCTATCGTGGCTCTCCATCTCTGTCACGATCAGGCGGACGACTCATCCGTCCTGGGAAATATTAGACGTCCAATCGCACAGCATAGCATATAGTTAAAGAAAAAACAAGCTTTCACAACACAAATGAAACAGAACGAACGGCTCTGCTCCGCCCACTTCCTGTAACCGTAATCAAACATCATGACATCCGAGGTGGGGGTGGATTCACTCTGACCTTTGACCTCTCCAGCTCCTAATATGACAGTGAGCTGCTTTTGGGACTGACCGCATCTCCCACATACTCGCGTTTCTCTTTTACTACTAAATCTTGCACTACAAGACAGACATCGAAACGACGTCTGTAGAGATGAGCAGCATTGCGAAATGCATTATATTAAAACGGTTGGAAATAAACAGAGCCAGAAAAAAAAGTCCCACAAATTGAAGATACATACGCAAAACATGGCAGTGCACAAAACTAAATCTATTACAGCTGTAAAAATTCAAGTGAAAATTATTGAAAATTCTCAACATTACATTTAGAGCTGCTAATGTTGCATCAGATATTTATTTATTTTTTTTAAAAAAATTGCCATTATGATATAAACAATGTTATTTTTGTATTATATACTGTAATTTTCTTTAATAATTTACATTAGCTTTTATTTTATATTTTCAGTTTTCATTTTAGTTTCATTTATAGTAATTTTATGCAATTCTTTTCCATTTTATTAGTTTTTGTTCTTTTTAAATATTAAGAATAATTTGTTTTTATTTTATTTTCATTTTTTTTTATTTAGTTAGTAAATTTAGTGCTTCAACTTCAACTTACTTCAGTCAGTTTTAAATTTTTCATCTAATATTTGCATCTTATTTCAGCTGTTTTTCAATTAAAAAACGCTTTTTAATATTATATGAAACTGCTTTAAACTAAAAACCAATTTATTTTGGCCATTTATTTACACAGAAATGGAATTTAATGGCAGCCTGAAAATGCAAACATTTGAAAACAAGTTTAAAAATGTAAGTTTTTAAAAACGGTAACTTTTTTGTCGTTTTCACAGGTCCGTGTGAACAGGGATCATTTTGACAACATTGTCGTCTGTATGCGAAACTTTTCAAAAATGTAACTTTCATGTAAATCATTTTTAGTACACTGATTACAATAACACAACAATTTCAAATTTTGCAGTGTAAACAGTTTCAGTGATTATAAGAGGGCTTTTCGCTAGGTATACAGGAACGTTCTTTGCTCGCTTTCTGTATATAATTTATTCCCAGTTTGAATAACCATTTTGTGTTGTTTTATGTACAGTCTTGATTTTCTAATGTGTAAAAAACAATGAACTCATTCATAAATGATTCTTAAGCTGTTTTGTCCGTGCAGTGAATATGACATGCCGTTTCCCCCAAAACAAAAACATTTACGTTTCCAATCAATCTGAGATCCGTCAATACACATGCGCAGACACAAGAAAGACGTTTATAAAGTCACAGTTCTCATGCACGTCAGTACTGTTTAGCTGGTTAAGGAGGATTAACAGGAAACACTTTCATCACATTAAGGTGAGACACTGTTTATCTCTCCATCGATCCAAACATCCTTCTATCCAGTGTGAAAACTTACAATAATGAGCCAGTTTAGGTCTGTATTTCCCAATGAAAGAAACCTGTAGGCTGCAGCTTGAGTTTATCGTTGTGAATTGATGTGATTTCCACATGCATTTGCACTGAATCATATAAATCTGAACTACTGGCCAGAACAGCCCAACAAAACAGAAGCATTTTGTAAAGCCATGCTCTCTTGCACGCGCTCACACACACACACACACACACACACACACACACACGCACACACACACACACACACACACGCACACACACACACACACACACGTCTGTAAAGCAATCACTGCTTCTAGCACTACTGAAAGGCAGCGTACGTTTCTCTGTCTCTGCTGAAGTCTAGTCGGCTCTCTGCATCCAGTCAATAACACAGACATGCTTGACGATTTATCATTTTCTACTCTCATTTTTCACTTATTGACATTGTTTTTCCATTTATCTGCAGAATTAAATCAGACGAACCGTCTGAGTCGAGTGCTGCCCATGTCACACACGGTCTTACTAAAATCCTGCGTCTTTACAGATTAATAAAGAGCAGTTTTGAGCATATTGTATGTATCTTAATCTAATTTATATCCTGATCTAGTTGTCTAATAAACCTGGCATTGTATATTACGAATATTGTTGGCTCTTTGATGAATTGCTTTTGCTTCTCTTTTGTAAAATGCTTTGGATTAAAGCATCTGATAAATTCATAATATAAAATATAAATAATAGCCAAATAAATTCGTTTATGGAAATGCTGCAATTTTATAATACAAAAATAACACCAGATATCATCTATTATTCAATTGGAGGGTTACTACCATTAACTAAAAATAAATAAATAAATAAATTTAAGAATTAAAAATTAAACCATTCAAAAACTTTCATTACCTGAAATAAAATAAATATTAACTGAAATAAAAAAAATACTTATATTATATAATAAAATTACTTTCGTTTTTAATAAAATTACTTTTCGTTTTTAATTTAATTTGATGTACTCAAATAACTAGAATTAAAACAAAACTGAAATAAGAAGGCTTTCATCAACAAGCTGGAGTGAAAACAAACTATATCATTAAATATAAAATGATGTGTTGAGTGTTGATTATCAAACAAATTTGATTAATTCATTGATTTTTTTTTGTCTAAATGAAACATTAAAACTAAATTAATTTTGGTTTCAGCAAATTTCAATGCATCACTAGTTCTAAATAGTGATATTTTAGTACATTGTGATACCATTATATATGTGTATATATATATACATATATATATATAATATTAAGAATTAATATTTATGCATTTTTTAAGTTTACAAATTTTTCAAAAGATGTGTGTTTCTGTCATTTCTGTTTTTTTTTATAAATATGTTTATATAGTTTTCATAATTTTTTTTATTTAAATTTTAGTTTTAGTTATTTTTGTAAATCATGCTAAATTTTATTTGAAGTAATTATTATTAATTTTTTTATTTACCCTTTAGTTTACTATAATAACCCTGGTTCCGTAGTCATTAGAAAAACACCTGAACAGAGAAAAACTGACCAGGAAACCGCAGGAATGTTGATATTAATCAAAAAACAGCATTATCACTAACAGTCCTAAAATTTGTACTCAAAGTAATATTCCAACAATACTGGAGCAATATTGTGGTTAAATCTATATCTGGACTGATCAAAAGCATTTTTCAGCCTGAGAAGATCTGGATTACAGCACCTTAAACTGGTTTACAGATCATAACAGATGATGGACAGACAGAGATCTGATGTATTCTCTCCATCTGTGAGCTGTTCTGGGTTCAGTAAATGATATTTGTGGGGTATCATGGGAGATTATTAGAGTCTGAAACCCAGTGTGAGTGTGTGTGTAATATTTCCAACCTCCAGGAGACTGAAAGGAAACTCAGGAATTTGGCACTGTGGGAAAAACATCCGTACCTGCAGTGATGTCATCGTCCGTCATGTCCATCTCTTCCTCTGGAGCTTTGGTCTCGGTGGGCGGGGCTTCTGCAGGGGGCGGGGCCGGCTGGGCAGTCTCAGGGGCGGTTCCCGCTGCAAACAAACAAACAATCACAGAGTGAAAATTCAGTTGTTGCCGTGGCGACTAAACGGCATTTTTCTTGTCGTCTCTTTTCTGCAAACCTCGTTAAAAAGCTCATCAGGGTTTATTGGTGCTTTGCATTATCGAGGCTTTATTAAGCTTTAGCGCCTGATTACCGCTATTTCCATTCTGTGCCTTCATTCGACGCTTATCCTGGAATTACCAATTAAAATAAGCTTTTCATTAAAGAGGCTGCAAATGAATCAATGCTGCTTAAAGGTGAGAATGAGCTAATCTAGACGGCGTGCTAATTAATGAGACCCCAGACCCCCGCCAAACCTCGGAGGAGAGAGAAACTGAACTGAGCTTTAAACTCTGTCAGACTGATCACGATCTGATTGACAGAACAGAGAGAAAAACACACGCAAGAGCAGAAAAACAAACCTGCACTGTCAAGACAATGCAATGAGAGATATTTGCATTACTGTAACAGTCCAAAAAAAATTAAACAAAAAGCAAAATAAAAAATAAATAAAACAAATTAAAAATAATAAATAAAATACATTCTCATTATTGTAATGTGAAAAAATTATACCTAAATTGAAAGCATTTATAATTAAATGACCTTAATTTAAGCTGATTTAAAGAAAATGTCGTATTACAGTAAAGATAATATGAGAATCACCACTGACAATTTTTCAGGTTATTATGTGTGTAACTAATATTCAATGAAAACGTGAAACTGAAATAAAATAAGTTGAAGTGCTGAAACCAATAATAAAAGCTAAATATATAAAAAAAGTCAAATAAGTTGAATTACTAAAATGACTAAAAACTAAAATAAAACTAATTGACCATTACATTATATTAATTTTAATTTAAGTCAACGCTTTAGTAATTTTGTTGTGTTTGTCATTTTTATTAGTTTTAGTTTTTTTTGTCTATATAGTTTATTCGTATTTAGTTATTATTGTTTATTTATTTATTTAATGTTTTTATTATTTTATTTAGTTATAATAATTATTAAATAATTATTTTTATTTAAACTAAATAAAAAAGCTGCCTCGCCAAGATAAAATAAAATAAATTAAAGTTTATATCTATCTATCTATCTCTATATATATCGATAGATAGATAGATAGATAAAACTTTAATTTATTTTATTTAGTTTTTATGGTTTTAGATTTAATTAACTATAATATCCCTGGGACAAACAGGTGCAAGATCAGACTCTCAAGATCAGATAAATTAATTCTAATATTAAACATTTTTCTAAGGGAGCATCACAATCACACTGCATCTTCTTCACAGAAAAGGCAATCCCACAATGCATAGCAACCATATCCGAGAATAAAATCCACCCTATATGACAAACAATCACTTTTAAACAGAAATTCCATTTGATCATAAAAGTAACATTTAAAATCGTTACAGTTAAACATATTTGGAACACATTAGATGTTCCAAATCACTCACATAAGAGGTTCCAATTTCAAAGGTGGTAAATAAAAGATGGCTTATTAGCGTTTGGTAAAACACCACCCCATCTGAATATTATAGTGAATTCATGACCTGAGCAGTAATTAAAGGAAGTCACCACAGTGTTTGATTTGTTAAGCGTGATAATGTGAGCCAGACGGTTCACGAGTGTTCGGTTTGGACGGCTTGAGCTGTGATTGTGAGTTTTGTGTGTCTTCAGTGAGGCATACAAACACAGACGACTTCCCAGCGTGATATCAACACACACACACACACACACACACACACACACACACACACACACACACACACACACACACACACACACACACACACACACACACACACACACACACACACACACACACAGCAGCTCATAAGTCAGAGATGCTGTGTCGGTTGGGTGAAATCGGCCTCCAGCAAGGTCAAACGGCCGTGTCAAGCATGACACACTGCTTCCAGCCGGCCTTGTTAACCCCGTCCATCCTCCCTCTGCCTCCACCCTTTGTGTGCTCACAGGGGAACGCTCTCAGATTCAGCCCAGCTGCAGTCAGGAGCGCTACTCAGCACGACCTGACTGTGATTTCATACGCACGCCACACACCGACCACATTATGATGACGAGCATGTCAACATTACAGGAACAAAAGGACACTGAAAACAATGGAGTGAGAGACCGGTTTCTCTCTTTCTCTGAGACAATACATGATTCAAGCTTGTGCTGGAATGCTTTCTGAGGTGCAGCATTTATTTCATATGATAAAATCAATTAGGTTTTTAAATGTAACTAAGAAATAAAAATAAAAATAAACTGAAATAAATAAAGTATGCAAAAAGCAACAATTAAAAATGTTGTATTTTATCATAAATATATGTGCTGTTTGTTTTGCTTATTAGAGTATTGTATTTGCATACTTAAATTATATACTAGAGAACTCAAACTAAAAACATTAAATGCAATAAAATAAAATGTATTAAAATGCATATAATAAAATAAAATAAATAAAATAACTTCCATGTAGAACAAAGCAAATTTTAATAAATCTTCACTAAAACTATAAACTAACATTTCATTAGCTGAAATAAATGTTAACTGAAATAAAATACAAATAAAAACCTATTTTATATATTTTAGCTAGTTGCCAAGGCAACATTTCTAATTTTCAAGTTGAAGATACTAAAATAATAATACAAATAATAAAGTATAATATTTTTTATAATAATAATAAAAGTATAGTAAAAAAATAATAAAATTAAAGTATGATAGTAAATATATAATAATAATAAAAATAGTAAAAACTATATAATCATAATTGATAATAAATTAAAACAAAAAAAAAAAATAAAACAAAATGTAAAAATAAAAATAAAATAAAAAGTAATATAAACTGAAAAATTTATAAAAAAATTAAAACATCAAGATGTCACAACAAAAAAACTAAAACTTCAACTAAATTAAAGTGAAAAAATAAAATATAATAACTAATTTAAAATATTAATAAGAACTATAATAGTATATAATAGTACATACGTATATTGTCATATAATGAAAAGAAATGGTGACTAGATCCGTCAAGCTTCAAAAAAGACAAAAATAAAGCAGGTCCTATGCATTATATTCCAAACCTTATGAGGTCATATGACGGCTTTATCTGAGGAATATACTGCAATTGTAGTTGCAGATCTCAAATCTCATTCGTTCTTGAACATACAGGATTCACACTTAATACATCACACATCAATCCAGATTCACTGCCAGTAACAGGCATTAGTTTATCATCTCGTAAATGATCATAATGCATCATGCATTAAGAATGAGCATAATGCAGCGATGCATTAAGAATAAGAATGTTTTGTGTTTTTACAGTCTGAGGGCAGAGACTGAACTCTTCTGAAGGTAACTGACAGCTCGTCACGGATGCTGTCGATAGAGCTTAAGTTGTAAATAACCCCGAATATTCCTTGAAGATAAACGGCTGGTCTTGAGGGTTTTTAGCATGTGTGTGTGTGTGTGTGTGTGGATGGCGTTCAGCCTCAGGGTGTGTGTGCGCGAGCTGTGTGGGATTATAGAGGCACATCCGCGGGCCGCAGCGCTCTCTCACGGAAGAACCGCCCGAGGCCTGGTTTAATCACCCGCTCATCCGTCCCTCCCACTGTTCATCACCCCAGGGGATGCTGGGAAGGGTAAATCCCAGCCCTCAACATCCTAACAGAGGAGCCAAGCTTGAGGAGCGAAGGTGAGGGAGAGAAAGAGGAGGCGTGTGAATGAATAGATAGAACAAGCCAAATAAAATAAACTAAAAAGTGTAAAAACAATTCAAAATAAATTCAAACAAATATTCAAAGAAAAGAAACAAATATATATAGTATAAAGTTAAAATCTAAGATAAATTTTAAAAAAGTAAAAAAAAAAAAAAAGGTAAAATCAAATAAACAACCAAAGGAAAAGAACAACATATTTAAAATAAACTACAACGAAAATAAATAAACAGTACAAAAAAAATTCTATTAAAATTAAATAGATTGAAAGGCAAAAAACAAAACAAAGAAACAAATATAATATAATAGTTAAAATCTAAAAGAAATAAGAAAATAAAAAGGTAAAAGAAAAAGAAAAAAAAGGAAGAAAACAGCACAAATAAAACAAAAGAAAAATAAATATATTAAAAGATTAAAATAAAATAAAAACACAATATACAATACAATAAAATAAAATGTTAAAATATAAAATTATTAAAAAAAAAAATAAAAACAAATAAAATAAAAAGTTAAAATATAATAGAAATAGAAGAGAATAAAGATGTAAAATAAAAAAAATAAAAATAAAATAAACAACCAGAGAAAGAGAACAGCAAAAATAAAACAGAAGAAAAATTAAAAAGCAAAATAAAAATTAAAAAAAATATTTTTTAAATAAAATGAAAATACAATATCCAATAAAATAAATAAATAAATAAATAAAAATACATAAAATAAAAAAGTCAAAAAATGTTAAACAACAAAAACAAAAATAAATTAATTAATTAATTTTACAAAATCAAATATTAATGATTGTGATGTCAGATTTTCTGAAAGTTACAAGTGATGAAGTGAGGGTGAGAGAATGCAAAAGATGAGGAAAAAAAAGACAGCAGTCATTCATTCATTCAGATGATGAAAGAGACAACAGCTGCCTGAGCGAGCATCAGAGTGTGTGTGTGTGTGTGTGTAAGTGAAGTTCATGGAGGTCTGCTTAATGAAGTGACGGGTGAATAGAGCCCAGAACAGAGGATCAGAACACACACACACACACACACACACACACACACACACACACACACACACACACACACACACACAAAGCATGAATCTAGTCCCCTCTGCAGCCTAGAAAATAAAATAAAAAACACAGTAAAAACAGCAAAATTGTGAAATATTATTACAATTTCAAATAGCTGTTTTCTATGTGAATATCTGTTAAACCGTAATTTATTTCTGTGATGCGCAGCTGAATTTTCAGCATCATTACTGCAGTCTTCAGTGTCACATGATCTTCAGAAATCATTCTAATATACTAAATTGCTGCTCAAGAAACATTTCTGATTATCAAGGTTGAAAACAGTTCATATTTTTTTGCGAAACTGTGCTAAATATAACATTGAACCCATGACAAAACCCCCAGAATGCAGCTGTCTGGCTTTCAATGCGTGTGTGTGGTTTTTCTGGTTCATGCCGCATGTTTTTGTGAACAGGAAAAGGTCATTTATTCATTTCCAGAGCAGCTAATGCCCAGCATGCATCTGTGTTGTTTCTGTGAGAGCGAGAGCTGACCTTTAACTGGAATAGAGGCACAGATTGGCTTAAAAACCTTTCAGTCTGACTGCAAATCAAAACCCGTTGAGTCAGAGACTCGTTCCAGCGCTGCTGCTGACGCGCCGCACACATCTATATGTGTCTGTGTTTATGATTCAGAAATATGAAGAGTAAAATGTGCCACTGAACACTTGACTCACATACCTCTGCTCTGAGAGAGAAACTATCCACATATTTATAAACCAGAGAATAAATCAAAATTAATTTCTGTGGGAACTGACAGCATGAGATCTTCAGTGTTTTAAGACAAAATGTCAGATATTGTGATTCAATTTGTTCAAAATGTGATGTAAAATCTAGTATATATTTTTATTTGCACCAGATGATTTCAATTCTCTGATTTGCATGCAAAAATATATAATTACTGACTAGATTTGCCTTTAATGTAACATGTTCTCCTCCATTACATTATGCAATAATTTGCAAAGTGAAAACCATGATTTCATTACTAAATGTGCAATTCAATTCACATTTAATGTCATTATATATCTAATTATATCATATTATAGTATTTAAAAAAAGCAATATTACATGCAAAGGCATTTAACAAGTTCACAAAAATTTTCAATAGCTTAAAAAAAACAATCTCCAGAAAATGAAAACAAAAAACAACAACAACAATTAATAAGTGCTCAAAAACATACAAAAACCTCCAAAATATTGCCAAAAAATATCCAGTGATGAAAGACAAAATGCCAGACACTGATTTAATTTGTTCAAATTAAAATGTAAAATCTAGTGTACATTTTTATCTGTTTCCATTTTCTGGATTGCATGCAGGAACTAAAAACAAAATGTATTTATTAACTAGACTTTCATTTAATATAATAGTTTTTCCTCATTTAATCATTTGGAAAGTGGAAACCATAAGTAAATTCAGAATTAAATTAATTAAATATGATATTAGTTATAGTATTCTCTAAAAAATGTTGTCTCTTCAACAACACACATGATCCGAGGAATCGAGGACGAGTTACATGCTTAATTGTAATACTCAGTGTTAGTAATTTGAACAAACTCCTCAAACTAACTAACTATGAGGAACAGTAACAGTGAACAGCACTAACTAGGGCTGATGATATTGATCAGCGCTGATATAAACATATGGATGTTTCTGAACATCTCATTGTAAAAGATCATCTCAAGGAAAGAGCAAAGACAAATGCCACAAGACAGTCGTGGCGTTACACACTCCATAACTGTGTGTGTGTGTGTGTGTGTGTGTGTGTGAGACAGATCGCTTTCACTGACCCCTGCAGTCCTGTACCCTTCTGAGGTCACTGCTGCCACGGTAACATTACACTGACCAGCAACCGTCACCATGGCAACCGTTCCCAGGGGCCACCGCTTGCCTCCCATCAACGGCCCATAGAGACAGACACACACACAAACACAGTGTATTCTATATACTGCAGGAGTCACTGGCTCTGTTCTAAACCCTAATGAGCAGTCTACTGCCTCCACAGTCAGCTGTCTTCTAAGAGCACATCTTAACTGAAATGGCTGATTTGTAATACATATTTCACAATCATGCTGCCAACTTTCAGATGTTTTTAGTTGATTGTCTATTAGCTTTAAGATCATCTAGAGCAGTGGTTTTCAATCCTGTTCCTCGGGACCCACTGCTCTGCACATTTTGCATGTCTCCCTTATCTGACACACTCATTTGAGTTCATGGAGCTCTTTCCTAATGAGCTGATGATCTGAATCAGGTGTGTAAATTAGGGAGACATGCAAAATGTGCAGAGCTGTGGGTCCCGAGGAACAAGTTTGAAAACCACTGATCTAGAGTACCGTTTGGAATAATTAACATTTTTTTTATGTTTTAAAGAAAGAAGTTTCTTCTGCTCACCAAGGCTGCATTTATTTGATCAAAAATACTGTAAAATTTGTTAAATATTATTATGATTTAAAATAGCTGTTTCCTATGTGAATATTTGTTCAACTGTAATTTATTTGTGTGACGCTCATCTGTATTTTCAGCATCATTACTCCAGTCTTCAGTGTCACATGATCTTCAGAAATCATTCTAATATGCTGATTTACTGCTCAAGAAACATCTCTGATTATTATCAATGTTGAAAACAGTTGTGCTGACCAATATTTCTGTGGAAACCATCAAAAGAACAGCATTTATTTGAAACAGAAATCTTTTGACATTATAAATGTCTTTACTGTCACTTTTGATCAATTTATGTGTCCTTTATGAATAAAACTATTAATTTCTTTGATAATAAAAATCTATATATCATTCTATTCTATATCATTCTATGATAAATAGCATATATCCGTAAGGCCTATAAACCTTTAAAATTCAAGGTTGTTTTTACTTTTTAATTCTAAATCTTTCAAAAACAACTTGACAAGATTTATCTTGACGTTTTCTAGTCAAAAAAACACTAATATGAATTGCTTCAAAATTGAATTAATTTTAATTCTACTTCTTTAAATTCAAACTCAAACCACAATTCCACATCCTGGTTGCTACCTCAATTCATATTTAACTCAAATTCTTGAATTTTAATTGGAATTTAAAAGGTATTCTGAATTAAATTATGAATGGTCTTGTTCTCAACACTGACAAAATGCATTTTTCTTTCACGCTGATATACACATGTATAGTGTATATTATTTCTCTTATGGGAAGACAGACAGCAGATATTGATGCTGCATCTTGAACCAAACAGATTTCTGTCCAATCAGACGCTCTCTAGAATGTGAACGTCCCATCCCTAAAACCACCTGCCAATCACTAGCAAGCAACAGAACTAGATCCAAACATCCCGTTTCAATAAGAAAAACATGAAGACGGGAAAAACTGTGCTCAACTCTTTCTTAAAAAGCACAAAGTAGGAAAACAAAGAGCAGAGCGCACACCTGAGACTGAACCGATGAGAACAAACCCGAAGCCGAATGTTTGAGGGACATCAATACAACACAAACACTCAAACAAGACCTGCGGGAGGATCGAAGCGAGTGTGAAAACAGCCGCAGACACATGATGTGTTTTCACACTCCTCGTCGTCTCTGAGACGGCCGGGTTTTTCAGGTTTGTGCTGGTAAACGTAACCGAACGCGAGATCCACGAGAGAATCTGAAAGATTCATGATTCAGCCCAGAATCTCCTCCACCGCTCCCACGAGCAGCAGGGCTTGTGCTGCTTCATCTGTCAGCGACTGCATCCACATCCTTTAAATGTGAATGTATGTATTGTACTGGGTATGATGAATGTACTGGGTGCTGGCAAGTTGTCACAGTAAAAAAAAATTCAAGTTTGAGACAAAACAAACCCAAAAAAAAGAAGTTACATTAAATTATTCAATTATATTAATTGTATATATATATATAATTGCATTACAACAGACTGATAGATCGATCTATGGCTTTATATATACTTGCATGTAAAACAGACTTGTTATAGCACTTGCATATCGTTGCTCTTTTGTTGGTTTTGATTGCTTCTATTGTCTTCATTTGTAAGTCACTTTGAATAAAAGCGTCTGCTAAATGAGCAGTGTCCAAATACAGTGCCCTCCATAAGTATTGGGACAGTAAAGACAAAATTGCTTTGTTTGCTGTGTAGTCAAAACATCTGCAAATATGATTAAAAGATGAATATGAGACAAAACTACAGAATGTCACATTTTATTATTAGCTGTTTCGACACATGAATGTTTTACCAAATAAAAAAGACAGCACTTTTAGAGTTCATCCCACTATCTGATGTGAGCATAAGTGTTGGGACAGTAGAACCTAAGGCAGATGTAAAAGATGAAAAGCTATTATTTAGTTGCATGCAATCATAGCAGTGAGTCTGTGACACATAGACATCACCAGACTCTTGCTCTCATGCTTTGAAATGCTTTTCCCAGCCTTTAATGCAGCCAATTCACACCGTTGCTTGTTTTGGGGAGTTTCTGCCTTTAGTCTCCTCTTCTTTGTCCTGATAAACTCCTTGACTGAACTGGCAGTGTGTTTTGGGTCATTGTTCTGATGCAATATGAAGTGCTTTCTGATGAGTCTGGTGGCATTTTCTTGAAGATTGGTAGATGTTTCTGTACACTTCTGCATTCATTCTGCTACTGTCATCATATATTAAGTCATCATTAAAGTTGAGACAACCATGCATGCCCATGCCATGACACCACCTCCACCATGCTTTACAGATGAAGCTGTATGCTTAGGATCATTTGCAGTTCCCTTTTTCTCCACACTTTTGCTTTTCCATCACTTAGATAAAGGTTCATCTTTGTCTCATCGGTTCATAAACTCAGTTCCAGAACTCTACTGGCTCACCTTTGTGCTTTTTTGCAAACTCTAATCTTGCCTTTCTATTTTTGGTGCTGGTCAGAGGTTTGCATCTTGCTGTAGCCTCTGTAATTCTGTGTCAATGTCTCAGAGAATCACCCAGCTTTCTGGAGGTTGTTGGTGATTTTAGAGACACATATTTTAGGGTTCATTTTCACAGCTTTTATGATTTGTCTGTCATCAACTGCTGTTGTTTTTCTCAGTCGATCAGGTCGTTGTTGGATGCTGGTGGTCTCCAAACTCTTGATTTCTCCATGACCTTTGTTTTTGCTATAGCTCTAACTGACTTCCTCTTTTCTTTTAGCATCCAAATTGCTTGCTTTTCTCTCAGAGTCAGCTCCCTCGTCTTCATCCTGGTTTGTGTGTGTCGTCATCGAATGCAAGACTCAGAATGCAGAAGCAATAGATATAACTGATACGATATATTCCCTGCTTTTAATATCTGAAGAATTAAAGCAACAGGACACAGATCACTCAGAAAGACCTGTGAGGCAACTGTTCCAATAATTATGCTCAGATAGATGGATGAAACTGTAAAAGTGCTGATCTTCTTAGCTGGTAAAACAACTATGTGTTGAATCACCCAATAATAAAACTACATTCTGTAGTTTTGTCTCAAATTCATATTTTAATCATATTTACAGATTTCTGGACTCTACAGCAAACAGAGCAATTTTGTGTCTTTACTGTCCCAATACTTACGGAGGGCACTGTATGTATGTATATATATATATATATATATATATATATATATATATATATATATATGTGTGTGTGTGTGTGTGTGTGTGTGTGTGTGTTTAAATAATTTAATAAATAAATAAATGTGTGTATGTGTGTAGTTATTTAATTATTTAATTTTAATTTATCAAAATATAAATATAAATAATATTTTGTTTATATACATATATTTAATTATATTTTATATTATACATATACATATACATATACATATACATATACATTTATATCTGCCATAGCGTGGATTATTTGTATCAATGCTTTAAATATATTCTGTGTGTGTGAAATGTTGTCATTATTTGAACAC
>CM041811.1:35377387-35448588 GCA_023376895.1 Aspiorhynchus laticeps
ACTTTATTTTGCATTTCAAGTAGATGTATTTTTATTTATGGATGTTTAGATATTTGTACTGGAAAACAACTTACAATTTTCCACGACTTTCGGCTGCGATTTAAGATTTTTTAAGGCATTAATGTGTGATTGAAGACTTTTTAGGATCTTTTAAAGATCCACAGAGCCCCTCTAATAGTGCATCGTCAAAGCCTGTCTGTGGATCATAAAATTAAAATAGAAATGCAAAATAAAAAAGCATCTTCAGTTGTGTAAAATAAGCATTCAATTAATTTTGTGTTTTTTGTTTAGTTTTTTTGAGTACTTAACGCTACCATTAAATTGTTTATGTCACCGTTATCAGCCACTGGCTGATTATATATCAGTATTAGCCAAAGAAAACTCATGCTGGTTGATCATAAAGGTTTGCTACGTGCCATTTCTGTTTTTATTTTTATCTGCTAAAAACTTTATTTAGTCAGGAGTAAAATTGTATATACACATGGACTAAGAGCCATTAAACTCCATTCTTTTAGTCCTAAAAAAGTGAATTTTAAAACATTTTGAAAGCTGCTCCCCTTGGTTAATTTTTATTTATTTATTTATTAATACTAGTTAATGTAGTTAATCTTTTTTCGATTATTTATTTTTTTCTAATTTTTAATTAGAATTTTTAAAAAGCTATTCTTGCTTTAAACAGTCTGAATCTACTTGGCAATGACTGTTCAGCCAAATAATAGTTCCTCTGATTAGAAAAATAATAATAATAAAAAAAAAAACGAAATAAAATAATTGTAATTAAAAAATAATAAAAATAAAAATTCTTTCACTTAAAAAACAAACAAAAAAAAAGTGAATTTTACAACATGACAATTATTTTTTTTTTATATCAGTTTCCCTGTTGACCAAAATAATCTACAGGCCTCTTCAACAGCCTCAGACTGAAACGTGTTCCTTCATCCCGACAGCTCTGTAACACACGGCCAAATCTGCTGAAAACACCGGCGTTTGTTTCTCTAAATCCCTGCTTCCTCCGGCACACGCTCGGCTTTTATCTCGGCACGCCATTTAAAGAACGACTCCATTAAAAAACACTTAATAACACAAGCTAAGCACAGTTTCACAAACCCGTCCAGATCAATACGAGGAAACGAGAGGAGGGAGAAAACGCTACACGCGGTGAATAACTTTCATTATGTGTACAAACCTAAAGAGAAGTGTTAGATCAATAATCTCAGCACATCTCAGAGGACTCGCTCTCTCTCTCGGGCTCTTTCATAACATTTTCCTGCTCGGCGTGAGAATTCATCGGACAGGCGCGTGTCAGGACGCTTCTCGCTGTGGTTTTGTCCAGTCAAAGACTTTTAGCATGAGAAAGAAACGCTGCAGGCCCTTCTGGTCAAAGAGAAGCACGACAGAAGCCACTTCCCCTCTGAATGAGCCGGACAGGCGTGTGGCGTGTGCAGCATTATTCACAGTCCTGCTCTATTGTGCATCAACAATAGCTGCAATAGCTGCTCCGGACGAGGGACAAATTAGGGCACGTGTCGAGGAAGAGCGAGTGTGTGTGTGTGTGTGTGTTACTAACAGGCTTTAGACAGACACCGTGCACTAAACGGGACCATTTCTGTGCTGTGTGTTATCTAGAACTTCTCGAACAAGGCTTGAATGCAAAAACAAAAAAACCTAAGATTTGCCAAAATGAGCATTTTCACCTGCTGGATGATGAAACAAATCCCACACACGTGCATTGAAAGAGTCATTATAGAGACCAGATCATCGGGAAGAAAAAACAACCCTTGAGTTTCTCCACTCTTTCTTCAACAAATCATTCATGTTTTTAAAAGAAAATCTTTGCAGTATGAAAAAAAATCTTTTTTATAAAAATTTTTTTTTTTTAACTATACATACTGTACAATTTTAACACTTAACACTTCACAATAAGGTTTTGTTTGTATCTTTAGTTAACATGACCTAACAATGAACAATATTTTTTACAGCATTTATTAATATTAGTTAATGCTTAACTATTTTTTTTTTAACTGTAAGTATAATTTTTAACAATACCTGCATTAAACATTCTGAATCTACATGAAAATGGCTGTTTGGCCAAATAATAGTTCCTCTGATTTGATAAGATAAAATGAACTAAACTAAACTAAAATAAAATACAAAAAATTAAAAATAAATAAAATAACCCTTATAAGACAGCCATATAGGAGCACTTTTCATTTGAGCATTTACTAATACACTTTGAAAATTAGCCACCTTGGCTAAATCTGCTTTTATTACTTTATAAATACTGGTTAATCTTTAAATATTTTTTTAAACTAAATTTAATTAAATTTAATTTAATCAACAATTCTTGCATTAAACATTCTCAATCAACTTGGCAATGAGTGTTCAGCCAAGTAATAGTTCATCTGATAAAATAAAATAAAATAGTAAAAACACCCAACAATTAATTAATACATCAATTTCAACAATCACTAATATGTTTTAAAAATTAGCCTCCTTGGGGATTTTACATTGATTTTATGTATTATTAATGTGCATTGTTCCTGAAAGAAAGAAAGAAAAAAAGAAAGAAAGAAAGAAAGAAAGAAAATTAAAAAAGAACGAAAGAAAAAGAAAGAATGAAAGAAAAAGAAAGAAAGAACGAAAGAAAAAGAAAGAAAGAAAGAAAAGAAAGAAAGAAAGAAAGAAAGAAAGAAAGAAAGAAAGAAAAAGAAAGAACGAAAAAAAAGAAAGAAAGAAAGAAAGAAAAATCAAGTATTGTGCCTTTCATGCACTATAGACATGAACAATGAACAACAAGATTAATCAATTCTGTAAATATGTATATTGCTCATTGTTAGTTGATGTTAGTTAATGCATTAACTAATAAGACCTTGTTGTAATGTTTTTTTGTCAGAAAATAAAGGCATTGAAAAGAAAGAGAGGTGCGTGAAGCGTGTGAGGAGAGTTTGTTTGACAGTCAGAGCAGAGGTTTTCATGAGAGCAGACTCTCTTTTGGAGGCGAGCGCTCAGTCTTTGTAGTTACCTTG
This sequence comes from Aspiorhynchus laticeps, assembly GCA_023376895.1. NCBI lineage: Eukaryota > Metazoa > Chordata > Actinopteri > Cypriniformes > Cyprinidae > Aspiorhynchus > Aspiorhynchus laticeps. The sequence continues at coordinate 35,380,414 of CM041811.1, forward strand.
TTTGATCTGTGCTTGCAGAGCCGGGCTGGAGGCCTGTGGGGTGCTTTTTCTCGGGGTCTCAGGGGTTCCTGGTCTTGGGGGCCTGAAACACAAAAGGCCAAATGAAATATTTAACACACATCCACAGCACAGAATTTAACATCAGACCGGTGCGAGTGTGTGTGTGTGTGTATAAACCCATGAATACATTCATGTCAACATCCATGTGTGTGTGAGAGAGAAATATTATCAACAAAAAAGATAATTTTTGTTAATAGTTTAGTTAGTCTTACAAAGTATACCCTGTTGTCAACAATGAAATATTTCTGTACTGTTTTACTTGAATGCTGCAGTTTCAAGTGAATCAAGAAGACCTCTTTTCCTGAAATATATTGGTTCCTAAAACAAAATTAAATAAACAAAATCACCTTTGTCAGCCATGTAAGACTAACTTAAATCTTTATTTCAGCAAGTTGGCAAGGCAACATTTCTAATTGTTTTTAGTTGATCTAAAACTGAAATTTATATCATTTTTATTAATGAAAACTATATAGACATTTAAAAAAAAAAAAAAAAACTATAGAGATAATAAAAAAATAAAAATAAAAAAAATACTAAAAGTGAAATGAAAATACAAAAATTAAAAATTAAAAATTTAACAACCCTGAAGCCAAAATCCCCCAAAATATTGAGATATCAGTTTTTGTTAATATTGCACATACCTAAGGCAAATGCTTTGGAGTTTTTACTCCATATTAACTACCGGAATCAAATTAAAATAGGAAGGAATAAAATAAACAATTTATAAAAAAAAAAACAATACGTTTAAAATATATATTCAAATTAGGGTGATAGTGCTTGCATTGATACCTTAATTTTATACATATAAAATTAAATAAAATGTATATTATAATCAATTATAATCAAATATTAAACCCGATCAAATACATAAATATTAAGATTTGTAATAAAAAGACTGAAAAACACTGAAATGTTTTTATGTATCAATGTATATATATCTGCGCAGCCTAGTGTGAAGAACTCTTGTGATTTAGAGGAAGTAAAGAGAAGCTTGTCATCTCTCTCTCTCTCTCAGATTCAGTGTGTTTGTGTCTAATGCTCTCTCCGCTCCACCCGTCACATTCACTCTAACGAGAGCCGGAGCTCGTTAAAGCTTTCATTCCACATTCTGCTCAGAATCCAGCTTTAAAAGCACATTTTGAGAGAAAAGAACTTCTGACCGAGTTCAAGAAGCTGTAGGTGAGCAGTTTGAAATGTTTCACAAACTATGGAGTCAAAAGGCATCTGATAGAAAGTCGGTCAGAGAAGTTTTAGCCGCTTTGACTGTTTTATTGGCTGTAAAAGCTTCAGAGCACATTGTAAAAGACAGTAAAACTGCAGTTTGGTGGAGACCGTCCAAACATCCACAAACAGATTTGATTTCAACTCCAACATTTCTGTCATGGACGTGTTTAATAAGTTATTGAAAATCCCATCTTTCTGGAGCACAGCTGTGCGTTTTTACGCTCCACTGCGTAACTTTGTCCCCCAAAGAGTTCAGAAACTGAATCTAAAGAACGGCCATAAATGTGAAATTGCCTCATAAAAATCAGGGGCAAATTTTGCTCAGAGCAACACAGAGATTGAAAGATGTTCAGACATGCTTTAATAACTGTTTGTAATCAAACTAATAGAAACAGAAGCACTGTTTTCTTGCTTTGGCATCACATGGATAAACTTAGCACTTTAAATAGTTTGACAAAATATTTGCATTTGAAATGAAACATATGACTAAAAAGTCTTTCAAAAACACGTTCAGTTCAAAAACTGATTTAAGAAAGAAATTATATTTTGCATAAAGAAAAGGAAGCATATTTTTGTACTGTTAAGATTATTTGCATTATGACAAATTTCATAATTATTTAAGCATGTTTCTCTGGAATTCTCTGGAATTACAGGGTGCTACAAAGATAAGCATAATTTTCTAAAATAAAATAAGCAAAATATAACAAAAGCAATTTAAATAGTTTATATAATGAATAATAATTATAATATATGTGTGTATATACAGGTGCTGGTCATATAATTAGAATATCATCAAAAAGTTGATTTATTTCACTAATTCCATTCAAAAAGTGAAACTTGTATAATGTATACATTCATTCCACACAGACTGATATATTTCAAGTGTTTATTTCTTTTAATTTTGATGATGATTATAAGTGACAACTAATGAAAACCCCAAATTCAGTATCTCAGAAAATTAGAATATTGTGAAAAGGTTCAATATTGAAGACACCTGGTGCCACACTCTAATCAGCTAATTAACTCAAAACACATGCAAAGGCCTTTAAATGGTCTCTCAGTCTAGTTCTGTAGGCTACACAATCATGGGGAAGACTGCTGACTTGACAGTTGTCCAAAAGACGACCATTGACACGTTGCACAAGGAGGGCAAGACACAAAAGGTCATTGCAAAAGAGGCTGGCTGTTCACAGAGCTCTGTGTCCAAGCACATTAATAGAGAGGCGAAGGGAAGGAAAAGATGTGGTAGAAAAAAGTGTACAAGCAATAGGGATAACCGCACCTTGGAGAGGATTGTGAAACAAAACCCATTCAAAAATGTGGGGGAGATTCACAAAGAGTGGACTGCAGCTGGAGTCAGTGCTTCAAGAACCACTACGCACAGACGTATGCAAGACATGGGTTTCAGCTGTCGCATTCCTTGTGTCAAGCCACTCTTGAACAACAGACAGCGTCAGAAGCGTCTCGCCTGGGCTAAAGACAAAAAGGACTGGACTGCTGCTGAGTGGTCCAAAGTAATGTTCTCTGATGAAAGTAAATTTTGCATTTCCTTTGGAAATCAGGGTCCCAGAGTCTGGAGGAAGAGTGGAGAGGCACAGAATCCACGTTGCTTGAGGTCCAGTGTAAAGTTTCCACAGTCAGTGATGGTTTGGGGTGCCATGTCATCTGCTGGTGTTGGTCCACTGTGTTTTCTGAGGTCCAAGGTCAACACAGCCGTATACCAGGAAGTTTTAGAGCACTTCATGCTTCCTGCTGCTGACCAACTTTATGGAGATGCAGATTTAATTTTCCAACAGGACTTGGCACCTGCACACAGTGCCAAAGCTACCAGTACCTGGTTTAAGGGCCATGGTATCCCTGTTCTTAATTGGCCAGCAAACTCGCCTGACCTTAACCCCATAGAAAATCTATGGGATATTGTGAAGAGGAAGATGCGATTATGCCAGACCCAACAACGCAGAAGAGCTGAAGGCCACTATCAGAGCAACCTGGGCTCTCATAACACCTGAGCAGTGCCACAGACTGATCGACTCCATGCCAGTAATTCAGGCAAAAGGAGCCCCAACTAAGTATTGAGTGCTGTACATGCTCATACTTTTCATGTTCATACTTTTCAGTTGGCCAAGATTTCTAAAAATCCTTTCTTTGTATTGGTCTTAAGTAATATTCTAATTTTCTGAGATACTGAATTTGGGGTTTTCATTAGTTGTCAGTTATAATCATCAAAATTAAAAGAAATAAACACTTGAAATAAATCAGTCTGTGTGGAATGAATGTATACATTATACAAGTTTCACTTTTTGAATGGAATTAGTGAAATAAATCAACTTTTTGATGATATTCTAATTATATGACCAGCACCTGTATATATATATATATATATATATATATATATATATATATATATATATATATATATATATATGTATGTGTATATATATATATAACTGCATGTAGTATAATTATGCAAATTTCCAGAAATAATAAGTATGTCATGATATACAGAATGACCAAAATTATTTGTACAGTGATTTTGACCACATATAAAAAAAATACTTGTCTAAATCGAATGTGAAAATACGATAACTACAGTATAAATCTACCTCAAACTTTTATGAGCTCTCATTATATTGACTCCTGAAAGTTATTTCAAGGTAAAAGTGACTTTGAAAGAAATCGGTGGCTCTACCCTTCAATCTAAACATGATCCACAAACACATTGACGGGCCGTATTGACGAGTTTCACGCGTTTCCAGCCAGCCGTCAGTTCACCTGCAGAGCACGACACTCACATCTCTCACCTGCGGACAACGAGCGATCAGCAAACACGAGCTGGAGCTCGATACCCTTCAGTCGCCTGCACCCCGCGGGGCCATCATGACCAGAACAACAGCAGCCGTCCCCTGGGTACGAGATGAGACGCTTCACGCTCGGAGACTTTCTATCTCACTGTCCGCTCGCACCTGAACCTCCATCCAACCCCTGGGAGCCCAGGAAAATTAAAGCCCCCAGATACGCAAAAGAAAACACAGGTAAACAATAGAAACAGCGGGTTGAGCTTCTCTCGCTGATTCTCCGTTCGCTGCTTCAAGGTTGTTTACTTTCTTTGTACAGTTTTTATTTGCTGTGATGTATATGTGTGCATGAGACATCTGAAAGACTACAGCGCTGTTCTTTTGTTCTGTGATGCTGGTTTGGTTCCCATCTAAAACATCTTTTACAGCTGGTATTACCATCCCATCCTAGGTCATCTGATCACACATGGTCAGCTAAAATACTTTGACATGATATTAACTGTTAACACGCAGCCCAAACACGCCTGGTCCCATCTAGCACTTTCAAAGATAGTTTAAAGGGCTGAGTATCACATTTATATTTTAAGATTATTTTTTATGATGCTATATAAATTTTTATTGTCTACATGTATATACATATGTTATATTTATATATATATTAGTGCTGTCAAACGATTAATCACATCCAAAATAAAAGTTCTTGTTTACATAATACGTGTGTATACTGTGTATATTTATTATGTATATATAAATACAAACACATGAATGTATATATTTAAGAAAAATATATTATTTTTTATATATATATAATATATAATTTAAAATATAAGAATATAAATATATAAATGCATATACATGTAACTATTTTCAAAATAAATACTGTATGTGTGTGTATTTATGTATACATAAATATATACATAATAAATATATACAGAACACACATATATGTAAACAAAATTATTTATTTAAACTATACACACATCAATATATATATATATATGTGTGTGTGTGTGTGTGTGTGTTATTATTATATAGTGTGTGTGTGTGTGTGTGTGTGTGTGTGTGTGTGTGTGTGTGTGTGTGTGTTGTATTATAGTATTATATTAGGGGTGGGAGAAAAAAAATCGATCCATCGATGCATCGTGATTCTCTCTCCAATGATTCTGGATCGATTCTGAGCTTAGTTTTTAACCAGATGTGCGATGACGCTGAGTTTGCTTTAGAAACACCTGTATTCTGCTTGCTTCCAATTCCTCACACACATACACCACTCGACCCTTCTGTAAAATAATCTTTCAAAGTTTGGAAAGGTTGAAGCGAATTACAAGGACATTCGCGGGCTTCATTGCACAGGATGCTCTGTGAGAGACGCGCGCTTGGTTTGACGTTACATTTGAAGTGTGCGGTCTCGTCCGTCGGTATTTACCTTACAAATGCTCTACGAAGTCATCATTTATGTGGGTTGGAATGCAGTGGACTTATATATTTAAAATATGAACCTCACTAACAGAAGGCTGCTTTCAATTTCTAATGCTGACACGCTCTTTGTTTGTGAAGACTGCTCGCGCATGCGGCTGTGCATGTAAGTGGTTTAATGTACTTGCGTCTCAAAATGACGAAAAATGTATGTAAACAAAGCCAGTTATGTCTTAAGGGATTAAACGAACAGGACAAACCACATTACTTCTTATATTTCAAAAGAGATCCGTGCATGCAGCTTAATAGATCTCCCGCTGTCTATGATGTCATAGTAAAAAACACAGTCTAGCGTTCCTGTAGCTCAAATAGTAGAGCATGGCGCTAGCAACGCCAAGATCATAGGTTCGATTCCCAGGGAAAGCAAGAGCTGATAAAATGTAAAACTGTAACTTGAATGAAATGTAAGTCGCTTTGGATAAAAGCGTCTGCTAAATGCATAAATGTAAATGTAAAAAAACAACAGTATAGATGAAGAAAAATCACTCACAGTTCTTGAATGGAAAACGTTCAGATAATCTTAAATACTGAAATACTGTGTTTCTGATTCTTGCTGCATCTAAATTGCCCGTAAGGGATCTTAATAAAGTTTGACTTGATAAAGTTTGACTTGAAAGCACTCTTTGTTTGTATGATTCTATGCTCCTCTTTATTATTTGCTATTTGCTTGTATGTTTTGAAGTTATATTAGTTTAAAATTATTAACATACAACTGTTTTAATTTTTTTTTCAATTTGAAATTATTTTAAAAAGTACTTAATTACTTATGTAAGGATATGTAAATGTAAGGATTTTAAGATTCTCAAGTCGGTAAACTAATTAATTAATAAGGGGGAAAAAGGTAGATTAAGAATTGTTCTGGAATCTCATCGTTGACTCCCAGAATCGGAATCGGATCGTGAGGTGACTAAAGATTCCCACCCCTAATATATATATATATATATATATATATATATAAAATTGTTTTAATTTATATCTAATATCTCATAATAAAAAATCTGAATAAATAATATTTTCATAGATGTATGGTTTGTTATGATAGGAAAATATTTGGCTGAGATACAACTATTTGAAAATCTGGAATCTGAGGGTGCAAAAAAAATCTAAATATTGAGAAAATCGACTTTAAATTTGTCCAAATGAATTTCTTAGCAATGCATATTACTAATCAAAAATTAAGTTTTTATATATTTATGGTAGGAAATTTACAAAATATCTTCATGGAACATGATCTTTACTTAATATTAGTGCTGTAAAATGATTAATCGCATCCAAAATAAAAGTTTTTGTTTACATAATATGTGTGTATTTATTATACACACACATGCATGTATATATTTTGAAAATTTTTACATGTTTTTACATGCATATATGTATATTCATATAATTTGTAATACTTAATTTATATACATAATAAATATATAGACATATATTATGTAAAAAAAAAAAATCTTTTGAATGCGATTAAGCACGATTAATCGTTTGACAGCACTACTTAATATCCAAATGATTTTTGGCATAAAAGAAAAATCGATTATTTTGACCCATACAATGTATTGTAGGCTATTGCTACAAATATACCTGTGCTACTTATGACTGCTTTTGTGCTCCAGGGTCAAATGTGTGCTCCTATGTGGGTGTTTGAGTGTCTTCACCTGGCTGGTGCTTTCTTCATGTGCTCCCCGATGAAGGTGGCGTTGGTCATGCCCATCAGCGTGTTGGCCAGCGAGATGATGGAGAGCAGGTGCTGCGTGGTCACGGCTCTGGAGACGCCATACGTGCCTTTGCCCACGATCTCGGAGACGGAGAGCTTGCGGCCCTCTGCGGATCCATTGGCCAGCTGCCGGAGCAGCGAGTCTTTGAAGGTGGGCAGCATGAGCGACATGTGTCCTCCGCGGGAGATCAGGCCGAAGGAGACGGGCGTGTGCGGGCGGAGCATGCCCAGCCGGCTCAGACACACCTCGTCCAGCTCTCCGTTCAGACCCCAGGCGTGCAGGCAGGACATGAAGAGTTTGGCCGTGTCCATGGTCAGATTATACTCCAGCAGACTCAGAGACTTGGACTTCTCCTCGCGCCGCCGCTGCTCCTCCTCCTCATCCTCGTCTTCATCCAGCAGGTGCTCCTTGATGTTTTCTTTAATGGTCTCTTTCACCTGTGACATGAGATAAACAATAACATCTTAAACTATTGCTTTCTTCCTGTAAAATCTGAATGCAAAAAATCCTATTTTATAAAATATAAAAGTTTTAAATGTAAGTAAATACAATTAAATAAAAGTAAATAGAAATAAACATTAGGGGTGTAATGGTAAAAAAAATCGAACTGTACAGTTCTCCACGCACAAGTATTGCAAATATTTGAAGTATTGTGTTTGAATGGACAAATTCACACAAAAAAATGGTAAGTATCCAAGCAGACATAGCTGGCTGAACGTACTGGATCAGTGCATTCTCTTAAAGTGACAGCACTTTCTTAATATTAATCAAACAATAACAACAACAACAACAACAACAAGGAAATCACTCACTGCTCTTGACTGAATAACTTTTGTAACTTTAATAAAGATTAAAGTGCCCCTATTATGGATTTTTGAAAATGATCTTTCATGCAGTGTGTAACAGCTCTAATTGAATGAAAACATCCTGCAAAGTTTGAAATCTGAAAGTGCACCGTGTATAAAGTTATTGTCTCTTTGACTTGAAAGAGTCAAATCTGAATCATTGAAACCAGTCGTTTTTAAAACGAATCCCTGTTTGACGTCAACATGAAACATTAGCATATTCCCCGCACACGTGTTGGTCTTTTTGCATTGGTCTGAATGAAAATGAAAATTCATTCTTCGCCACTAGATGCCGCTTTTAGAACCTTATCCTATTTAGTTTTAGTCAACTAAAAGTCTCAACATTTTAATCTAGTTTTAGTCAAGGAAAATCTAAAGAATTTTAGTCTAGTTTTAGTCAATGAAAACTTGACATTTTAGCAATAAGATTATTATTAATTAACCATACAGCAGTATTTATTTTGGCAGCCATTTTTAATTTAGTATTACTCAAATGTACATTTTAGTTATGTTTAGTCAACCTTGTCCTATTTTTGTTTAGTCAAGTTTAAGTCAATGAAATGTATTAGCATTTTAGTCAGGTTGTAGTCAATGAAATCTTAGTCACATTTTCGTCATGCTGTATAATGGTTAAACTGATAAAAATTATTTTTGCTCAAAAATATAATCGTAATGATTAATCTACTTTTGCATTTCAGGTATTGCACTTTCAACAGTAAACACAAATCAATAGAATGTGGACTCATACATGGTTTATTATACCTCATCTAGTGTACTGATTTATTATTGGCTTTTTATTATATAAATTAATACCAAAGACTGTCTACATTACGAAAAATGTATATATAAAAAATTTTTTTGCAGAAGATATTATTGCGTGTTTATGAAATCGAAGAAATTGTTTGTGATAATGACAGCTGTTTGCGTAGCTTCTCAGTGAACTACGGCTCTGTGTGGTAAATGCTGCTCCATCTGAAAGCACATGAAAATACCACATTTAAATAACATTTTTACTACAAACTTACTTCATAACGTCAGCCGAGTGTTTGAAATAAATCCTTCTGTGAGATGATGTGGCTTCTTACACAGAATAAGGCACGCAACATACAGTATTTCACAGTATTCTAAGCAGTGATAAAGGCATTGCCTTATTATATACTTTATTATAATAATAAGAACTCAGATAAACCATATATTGTCCTAGTCGTGTGTTTATTAGTCATGTTGAATCAATGAAAGCAGTTAAATCTTCTGTTTATCCAGCTACCGCTATAGAGATTTCCTGGATTTGTTCTGCGGGGAGTGTTTGGAGTTCCTCTGGCCTTCGGATGGAGATTTACTACTGATCACAGAACCGTGCTTCACTGAAAGATACGCATGACAATCGCAGCTTCTGCCTAATCACGAATGCGATTTCATTTCGATTTATCATGCAGTCCCGAGTCTGATCCTAGGGGTGTGCAATATACAGGTGCATCTCAATAAATTAGAATGTCGTGAAAAAGTTCATTTTTTCTTGTAAGTTACTTTCAAAAAGTGAAACTTTCATATATTTTAGATTCATTGCATGTAAAGTAAAACATTTCAAAAGTTTTTTTGTTTTAATTTTGATGATTAGAGCTTACAGCTCATGAAAGTCAAAAATCAGTATCTCAAAATAGTAGAATATTTACATTTGAGTTTACATACAGTATAAATTCTGGGTATCTCTTGTTCTTTGAAACCACAATAATGGGGAAGACTGCTGACTTGGCAATGATCCAGAAGACCAACATTGACGCCCTCCACAAAGAGGGTAAGTCACAGAGGGTCATTACTGAAAGGTGTGGCTGTTTACAGAGTGCTGTATCAAAGCATATTAAATGCAAAGTTGACTGGAAGGAAGAATTTGGGTAGGAAAAGGTGCACAAGCAACAGGGATGACCGCAAGCTTGAGAATACAGTCAAGCAAAGCTGATTCAAACACTTGGGAGAGCTTCACAAGGAGTGGACTGAAGCTGGACTCAGTGCATCAAGAGTCACCACGCTCAGACGTCTTCAGGAAAAGGGCTACCAAGCCACTTCTGAACCAGAGACAATGTCAGAAGCGTCTTACCTGGGCTGTGGAGAAAAAGAACTCAGTGGTCCAAAATCCTCTTTTTCAGATGAAAGTAAATTTTGCATTTCATTTGGAAACAAGGTCCCAGAGTCTGGAGGAAGAGTGGAGAGGCACAGAATCCATGTTGCTTGAAGTCCAGTGTGAAGTTTCCACAGTCAGTGATGATTTGGGCTGCCATGTCATCTGCTGGTGTTGGTCCACTGTGTTTTCTGAAGTCCACAGTCAACGCAGCCATCTACCAGGAAATTTTAGAGCACTTCATGCTTCCTTCTGCTGACAAGCTTTATGGAGATGCTGATTTCATTTTCCAGCAGGACTTGGCACCTGCCCACACTGCCAAAGGTACCAAGAGCTGGTTCAATGACCATGGTGTTACTGTGCTTGATTGGCCAGCAAACTCACCTGACCTGACCCCATAGAGAATCTATGGGGTATTGTCAAGAGGAAGATGAGAGACACCAGACCCAACAATGCAGATGAGCTGAAGGCCACTGTCAAAGAAACCTGGGCTTCCATACCACCTCAGCAGTGCCACAAACTGATCACCTCCATGCCACGCCGAATTGAGGCAGTAATTAAAGCAAAAGGAGCCTCTACCAAGTATTGAGTACATATACAGTAAATTAACATACTTTCCAGAAGGCCAACAATTCACTAAAAATGTTTTTTTTTATTGGTCTTATGAAGTATTGTAATTTGTTGAGATAGTGAATTGGTGGGTTTTTGTTAAATGTGAGCCTAAATCATCACAATTAAAAGAACCAAAGACTTAAACTACTTCAGTCTGTGTGCATTGAATTTATTTAATACATGAGTTTCACAATTTGAGTTGAATTACTGAAATAAATGAACTTTTCCACGACATTCTAACTTATTGAGATGCACCTGTATATCGTCTGCGATAATATCGTAATTGTTGTTTTAACGATGTGCGATTTGACATTATCGAGTATTTTGCAAAAAACATTTAAAACACACCCACAGAGTGCACGCATACATTATGTGAAGTCTAGACTAGAGCGCATGTGCATTTAGAGTGCGTTCTTTCACTACATGATCACAAATTCAAGACATGGGGGCATTAAATTTATATATTTATACCACTTCATATAGTTAATCAATTTTAAACGAAGAGTGCGTTTTTTTTCTCCAAAAATTACCATGATTACAAATGTGATGGATTTTTTTTTTTTTTTTTTTACAACAGTTCAATAAACAAGAAGTTAATTAAGAGACTTGCGTTTTAGACACCATATTGCCTGTTTTTGTTCTATTTCAACAACAAGAATAATTCCAAACACAGCCACAGCACTGTTTTGTGTCTCTGAGCAACTTGACGGTGATTCGTTCCTGAATGAATCAACCGTTTAAATGATTCGGTTCAGTCCCAATGAATCACTTATTAACAGTGACTTGCTGCCACCTGCTGGCGGCTTTAATTTCACATTTAAAGTATCTTTTTATTATTTAAACCATTTGAAACATCAGTACTCAACATTTTATGTTTAATATATCAAAATATAATTTATGCATTTGTAACTACAGGTTATATGCATTCATGTCTTGTATTAAACAGTGTGTAAATACATCTAAATGCCTCTTCAGATGCAGCTTCTGTGTTTCCTCTGCATTGCAAAGATGAATTTTGTTGATACTGATCATAATTCACTGATTAATGTAAGAATTTGACTCAAAAGATAATGGAACCTTTTAGGAAAAAATGACTTTATAAAGGTAAAAATGCCCATAAAATGTAAAAATCAGTTTAAACTTATTGGAAAAGATTCATTTCTATCAGTGTGACCTGACCACCACACAGAATATGAAGAATATCAAAAACTTTAGGAGTCAGCTGTCCACGGCAGTCCTTTAGATATCAGCACAATAACACATTCAGCAAAATATCGTCTGATTATCATTATCGATAAAATCCCAGAAAACATCTTTAGATATCAGCACAATAACACATTCAGCAAAATATCGTCTGATTATCGTTATCGATAAAATCCCAGAAAATATCGAGATATTATTTTTTGTCAATATCGCACACCCCTACTGACCTGTTTGAAGATCTTATTGGCCAAGAAGGACCCTCCCTTGTCGGCTCCGCCTGGTGCTTTCTGCAGCGTCTCCGGCGAGATGAGGATGGGATTGGGCCGCTGCGCCTCCTCCGTCAGTAACTGGATGATCACGGCCTCCACGTCGAAGAACAGCACATGCATGTCCGGATCCGTCACGTTGGTCTTCATGGCCTGCACCACCAGAGAGTTGTGCGAGTATTTGGGAAGGTTTCCCTGCAGCGAGACACAAAGAAAGAGACATTTATTACAGAAAACTAGAAAGGACACCTCAGTTCTGTGTGCTGCTGCTGATTCAAAGCCAACTGTCTTTACAAGAGACTGCAAGACAAATGTGTGTGAAAGTGTAAAGTTGAACAACAGAGAGGTCTGGGTCAATGATTTTGCTCCGGCGCTCCGGATGATGAAAAGAAAGCTGCAGTGAGAGCGGAAGAGAGTGATTTCTGAACCAAACGCCTTTTCCTTAAAAGCTAAACCTGCTCCTTAAAAGCCAACAGGCTATAAAACCACCGTAACAACACTGTAAGACTGATGAAACATTGTCTTCTTTTTTATAAAAGAACTGATGAGAATTCATCCATCATTCAAAATGAGTATATGATAAAGTAAATTTTGCATTGATAATAATTTTAAATAATTAAAAATAATATCAAAATAAATATGTTTAAAAAGAAATTAAGTTAAACAAAAACAATTAAATACACATTAAATAAAATAATTAAAATACAAGTAAATAAAGAAATAAAAAAATCTGCAAAATAATCATGGTAATTAATTTATATTATTCTAAAAAAACATTTAGAATTTTATATTATTATTTTTTTTTAGTAATTGATGACATGAATAAAACAGAACATTTTGATACTTTTTGGGTTAACATAAAATAAATAAATTATTAATTAATTTAAAATAAACAAAAAAATAAATGTAAAATTAATTTTGAAAAATGTAAGGAAATATAAAATACATTAATTAAAATGAACTAATCAATTAAAACTAATACATTTAACAATAAGTAAAATAAACAAATAAACAAACTAAAAAAACAGCAGATTAATCATGATAATTTTCTAAAAATACGCCATGTAAATTTTCAATTCAATAACTGAGATGAATTGTGCTCATTTAAAAAAAATTATAATAATTAAAATAAATACATTAAAGTAAAGTAAATAAATTGGAATAATTTAAATAAATTAATACATCAAAATAAATGATGAAAGAACTAGAATTCATAAAATAAAATAAACTGAAATAAATACAGAAATTCATTAAAGTTAAAAATTTTAATACATTTTTAAAATGCATTAAAATACATACATAAATAAACCAACTAATATATCAATCAACCAGCAGAAAAATCATGATCTTTTTTCTTCATTCTAATAACAGACTCCATGTTCTGGAAGTAAACTATCCTCTCTTTGATTTGTGAGGTGAAACACGAGCCGGACGCGTTCTTGAGCATTTTCTTGTGATTCAAGCCGTTCTTCTCATCAAAGCTAATAACACGGCTCATTATAACGGCAGTAATCAGCGAGTCGTCTTCAAACACATCCGTCAAAAGTTGTTCAGTGCGCAGGATAATCAGTTTATTTCCTGATCTGTGTAATAATCTCTAATGCTCATTAAGCCCTGCAGCATTCATTTCATCTCATCTGCTTCCAGTCGGCCCGTATTAAATAGCGAGCTTGCTAATTGTTATTCAATGTTAATTCGATGAACAAAGCACCTGCGATCCATTAGAAACATCAGGGAGGATGTTTACGAGCGGCCGCTGTCAGACGCGCTTCCGAAACAAAAACTTCTGCTGAAACACGATGCTTTAGAGCTTAAATCAGAAATATGCACTATAATGCATTACATAAATGAGCCACAGCAGGCAGAGCACTGAAATTATTTTACTATGGCTACAAACTGCAGTCTGTTCTTTATGGTATTTACTGCAGTGAAGTGCTTCGGTATTTGTCTCGTGGTGATCCTCACAGTAATGTTGACTCCTCTGGTCTTTGTCTTTCTGTTTTAGGAGCGAGCATGATAAAAAATATGTGGGTCTCAGTAACAAACACAGGAGGAGAGAGCATGATGTCTAACTCCTCTTATTTTCCTTCACGTTTCTAGCAAACCAACATAAAACGCAACAGGCTTCAATGCAGACTGTGAAAGAAGAAAAATATGTGAGATGCAGATGAAATAAAATCATCTGCACTCAGCACATTTCAGAAATAAATTACTAAATGTCTAAATAAAAAATAATAAATCAAAACAAAATAAAAATTCTGGGTCTTAGTAGCAATTTCACATATTTTATATAAAATAAAATAAAATGTTAAAATATAAACCAAAACAAAATTCAATTAAAAATATTTATCCGAATATTTATATTTGAAGTTAAAAATATACAATAAAATAAGAATATACAAAGACAATAAAATAAAATACATAATATAAATAAACATAATAAAATAAAAAGTAACAATTTCACATATATTTTATATCATATAAAAAAAAAAAAAAAAAAAAAACAATACAATAAAAATAAGAATATACCAAATAAAATAAAAAATATAAAATGAAATTTAAAAAATAAAATAAAATGTGGATCTCAGTAACATAATTTCCATCTGTCTGGCACCGCTGTGCTGAAGAATACACTCTATCTGAATGAAGACCTGTCTCTCTCTCTCTCTCGGACAGCGTTTCCAAGGCCAGAAGCACACGAGCGCATCATTAAGACGAACAGAGCGCTGTCTGTCCCAGAACCGCTGGGCTATTTTAAACACACAAGATGAGCATCATTACTGGACACCTGACACCAGAACCCTTCCACACGGCTCCAGACTCTCGCTGCAGATCTCAGCTCATCACGTGACGCTTTTAATGACAGTTTAACCATACATCACTGCTCAGCACATTAAAAATACACTCCAAACGCTTAAACATAAATCTGGAGCACTACTGTGTATTTATCATCAGTATATGGTGAAACACAGTGATTCTTAACACTATTCACAATGTACATGGTTTCAAAGCAGCTTTACAGAGAATCATCATGTTACAGTTTACAACATCTTAATATTTTCATGCATTATAGTTGCATTTATCAGATTAGAGCTGGTCGATAATATACATTTTGCACCAATATAAACAATCATGCAATATAGTATATATCGCTTTATGTGACTCTACTATACGTATGTGGATAAAGTAGAATGTAATATATATCCAATTTAACACAGTGAATATCAAATGGCAAATCAACTCTAGAAGTGTCCACAAAAACAAAAACTGAAATGCAATAATGTCACCATGAATATGAAAAAGTGAAAAATCTACTACCATAGGCTGAATAAGAATATTGACTATTTGACAAATGCATAAACACCACATTTACCAGCCAAACACAAACATTATTATTGTTATTATTATTATTTATCACTCCTATACCTCAAACAGTAAAGTATGACGCTAGCAATGCAAAAGTCATGGGTTCGATTGCAGGAACTGATAACACGCTATGCATGTCACTTTGGATGAAAGCATCTGCCAAAAGCATGAAAGTCATTGTAGTTTTAGCCAAATGATCAAAGATGAATCTGACTGCATGCATGACTTTTGACATCAATGACATTGTCATTTTTAGTATGCATTTAGCACAGTTGTCACCCCGCTGTCAGCAATGCTATGAAAACAGAGCCGGGATGGAGACACACTGCCCTCTAGAGGACACCACAGCTGCTAAACAAAGACAGAACATTACTTTATAGCAAGGTTAGGATTAATGCCTTTCATCTCATCACAGTATGTCGAACGCAGCCGGACTGTGTGTTATTCCTGCTCTCATATGTCCGTATGAGTACTATATTACAGACATAGGGAAATATTAACAAATTAGCCAAAATATAGAAATAAAAGAGTGAATAAACGAGTACATAAAGGATGGGATCTGCTGAGAAGATACTCAATACTGTCATGTCAGAAAGAATGTATGATTGAAACTGTAAGGTACATCTGTTATATGTTTGTCAGCACACAATACAGTTTCATAACAACAGGACGCACTTCCAAATGTTAATTTATTCAAAAAAAAAAAAAAAAAAAAAAAAAAAAAAAAAAAAAATATCATAATAATATAATATAATAAATTATATTAAAATAAATTATTCATCTTCTTTACATACATATAAATATCAGTGCCTATACATATACGTACATATATATATATATACACACACACACACTTTTTTTATATATATAATTTTTTTATACATTTTTATTATTTGAAATTAATAAATATTAACAGAAAATAAAATATTAAAAAGTTGTAAACCTATTTACAACATTTCAAATTTTCGTGTAGTTTAAGAAAACAGGAAAGACATAAAAATTACTAAACCTTTAAAATTAAAATGAATAAATATAAATAAATATTAAATTATATAATAAAAAATATAATTCTTATTTTTAATAAAAAAAATAAAAAAAAACTTCTATTACATAAAGAAATTTTGTTTTCAGTGTCCATTAAAATGCAATGATGTCACCATTAATATATAATGTAGAATAATATTCTAATAATAAATAATAATATAAAAAATTATTCAATATTATAAACATTTATATTTATTCATTCATTCAATATTATATAAAGAAAGATACAGAGAGAGAAAGAGAGAGATTTCCCCCTCAAAATATTCCACAATTTTATGTTGACATTTACCCAAATTTTCAAGACAGATTTCTTCAGATTTCAAAAACATCTGGGTGGCCAAAAACCCAAATCACATTTCACCAACAATAACAACTGAGAATACAATCACAGGCAAAATATGTGTGTAAAAATAAAGAAAACACACACACACACACACCAGAAGAACAGCTAATGGCCTGAAATATAAATGGATTCAAACTCAACAAACACCAAATTCAATTACACAAAAACACCATCAAAATAATTCAAACTCCCACCGAGACGTTTGTCCATATTCAAACAAACCAGAACAAAACCTCAATCTGACACACAAACACTGGGCGGCTCTGAATGCAGACGCAGAGACAGTGTTAGT
The DNA here is from genome assembly GCA_023376895.1 of Aspiorhynchus laticeps. NCBI lineage: Eukaryota > Metazoa > Chordata > Actinopteri > Cypriniformes > Cyprinidae > Aspiorhynchus > Aspiorhynchus laticeps. The sequence continues at coordinate 35,397,771 of CM041811.1, forward strand.
ATGCAGAGCAAGAGAAGCGTTTTTACAAGCGTGCAGTAAAATAAACGCCAGCGGACGAGAGTGTGTCGATGATACAAACACACCAGCAGCTCATTACTAAATCAATACACACACACACACGTAAAACAAACACTCTCTTTCACAAATGCATTAACACACAGACCCTTGTAGAAATGATGCAGATCAAGGACAGTCAGGAGCGCACACTATTAATTATATGCATGAACACAGAGACTGTATGAACACAAGCAGCCATACAGATGAAGACGGACACACAGACAGACGGGTCTGAGGTCTGATCGCTGGTGGTTATGTGTCATTAGCTCAGCTGGGTGTGTGTGAGACCAATAGAGAGCCAGCAAGAGAACAATAATCTTAATTTCAACACAATACAGTTTCATAACAACAGGACGCACTTCCAAATGTTAATTTATTCAAAAAAAAAAAGAAAAAAAAAAAAGAGAAATTGTGTCCTGACAGGATGATTTTCATTAGTATCTTAACAGTTTTGTATTAAACCTTGGTGGAAAATGTACATTATGTTCATAAAAACTAATGCCACAAATTCTAAGAAACTTACACATAAATATCATAATAATATAATATAATAAATTATATTAAAATAAATTATTCATCTTCTTTACATACATATAAATATCAGTGCCTATACATATACAGTGCCCTCCACTAATATTGGCACCCTTGATAAATATGAGCAAAGGCGGCTGTGAAAATAAATCTGCATTGTTTATCCTTTTTATCTTTCATTCCAAAAATTCACAAAATTCCAACCTATCATTGAAGTAAAACAATTGAAAATGGGGGGAAATCTCATTGTGTAAGAAATACTTTCTCTAGTTCATGTTGGCCACAATTATTGGCACCCAATTATTGCAATGTCCTTTTCCCAGGGTAACAGCTCTGAGTTTTCTCCTATAATGCCTGTAGAGTTTGGAGAACACCTGATAAGAGATCAGAGACTATTCCTTCATACAGAATCTCTCCAGATCCTTCAGATTCACAGCTCCATGTTGGTGCTTCTCCTCTTCAGTTCACCTCACTCATTTTCTACAGGGTTCAGGTCAGAGAACTGGAATGGCCATAGCAGAAGCTTGGTTTTGTGCTCAGTGACCCATTTTTGTGTTGTTTTTGAGGTTTGTGTTTGGATTATTGTCCGGTTGGAAGATCCAAACATGGCCCATTATAAGATTTCTAACAGGGTCAGTCACTTATTGATTTTTTATATGTTGGTATTTAATAGAATCCATGTGTCTAAACAAGATGTTCAGGACCTCCAGCAGAAAAATAGGCCCACAACATAAAAAATACAGCAGTATATTTCATTGTACACATGGGGTACTTTTTTATCCCTGTGTGCACCAAACCCATCTTGAGTGTTTGCTGCTAAAAAGCTCATTTTTTAGTTTCATCTGACCATAGAAGCCAGTCCCATTTGAAGTTCCAGTCGTGTCTGATAACTGAATATGCTGGAAATTGTTTTTGGTTGAGCTAGGAGAATTTTTCTTGAAACCTTCCCAAACAACATGTGGTGATGTAGGGACTGTTTGACAATTTTTTTCTAATGTTTTCTGACCCCGAGACTCAACTATATTCTGCAATTCTACAGCTGTGATCCTTGGAGAGTCTTTAGCCACTCAAACTCTCCTCCTCAGCGTGCATTAGGACGATATAGACACACGTCCTCTTCCAGGCAGTTTCGTAACATTTTCTGTTGATTGGAAATTCTTAATTATTGCCCTGATGGTGGAAATGGGATTTTTCACTGCTCTAGCTCTTTTCTTAAAGCCACTTCACTAATTTGTGAAGCTCAATTATCTTTTGCTGCACATCAGAAATATATTCTTTGGTTTTTCTCATTGTGATGATGATTAAGGGAATTTGACCTTTGTGTTCCTCATATTTATAATCCTGTGGAACAGGAAGTCATGGCTGGACAATTTCATGCTCCTAGTCACCCTGGTGTGCTAAAAAATTTAAATATGAATGGAATATACTTCAGAGATATTTTACTCACAAGAATTTCTAGGGGTGCCAATAATTGTGGCCAACATCCATTGGCGAAAAACATTTATTTCATCATGAGATTTTCTCCCCACTTTCAATTGTTTTACTTCAATGATAGGTTAGAATTTTGTAAATTTTTTGAGGGAAAGATCAAAAGGATAAACAATGCCGATTTATTTTCACAGCTGCCTTTGCTCATATTTATCAAGGGTGCCAATATTAGTGGAGGGCACTGTACATATACATATATAATATATATAATATACATATATACACACTTTTTTATATATATAATTTTTTTATACATTTTTGTCATTTGAAATTAATAAATATTAACAGAAAATAAAATATTAAAAAGTTGTAAACCTATTTACAACATCTGGGTGGCCAAAAACCCAAATCACATTTCACCATCAATAACAACTGAGAATACAATCACAGGCAAAATATGTGTGTAAAAATAAAGAAAACACACACACCAGAAGAACAGCTAATGGCCTGAAATATAAATGGATTCAAACTCAACAAACACCAAATTCAATTACACAAAAACACCATCAAAATAATTCAAACTCCCACCGAGACGTTTGTCCATATTCAAACAAACCAGAACAAAACCTCAATCTGACACACAAACACTGGGCGGCTCTGAATGCAGACGCAGAGACAGTGTTAGTATGCAGAGCAAGAGAAGCGTTTTTACAAGCGTGCAGTAAAATAAACGCCAGCGGACGAGAGTGTGTCGATGATACAAACACACCAGCAGCTCATTACTAAATCAATACACACACACACACGTAAAACAAACACTCTCTTTCACAAATGCATTAACACACAGACCCTTGTAGAAATGATGCAGATCAAGGACAGTCAGGAGCGCACACTATTAATTATATGCATGAACACAGAGACTGTATGAACACAAGCAGCCATACAGATGAAGACGGACACACAGACAGACGGGTCTGAGGTCTGATCGCTGGTGGTTATGTGTCATTAGCTCAGCTGGGTGTGTGTGAGACCAATAGAGAGCCAGCAAGAGAACAATAATCACTCACACACACAAACACACACACACACACACACACACACACACACACGCGCACATGCACACACACGCACACCCTGTTTACACCTGGTATTAACGTCTGACTCAGATGGTCTGCGCATAAGTGGACGACACTAAATACCAGACCAGTGCTGTTACTGTTAACTAAAACTATTAGAAATCTTTTATATTAAATTAAATAATGCTGAAATAGCAACGTAAAATATAAATATTACATCAAAAACTTAAACCTAAAAAAAATTTAATAAAATAAATTAAAAAAATAAAAAATAAAATAAATCAAATAAAAAAAATTAATAAATACATTTAAAGTACTAAAATTATTGACACTAACTCTCAAATAAATATAATTAAATATTTGGAAATTATAAATAAAAAATGTATTAAAAATATTGAAAAAATAAAACTAATTAAAAATGACAAAAGTACATAAAACTACTAAATCTTAAATTAAATCAAAGCTGAAAATAAGCTAATTCAAAATGTTACTAAATACTATGTAAACAATACTCCAATAACATTGGAGTTATTACCAAAATAAACAAAATAAACAAACATACTAAAAGTACTAAAACTGAAATAATCTAAATAGAAATATTAAATAAAAACTAATCAAAATGACTATCACATAAAACTACTAAAACTTAAAAAGTACAATTAAAACTGAAAATATAAAATTAAAAGCGGATTCTAAATATTATTAAATACAGGTGCATCTCAATAAATTAGAATGTCGTGGAAAAGTTCATTTATTTCAGTAATTCAACTCAAATTGCGAAACTCGTGTATTAAATAAATTCAATGCACACAGACTGAAGTAGTTTAAGTCTTTGGTTCTTTTAATTGTGATGATTTAGTCTCACATTTAACAAAAACCCACCAATTCACTATCTCAACAAATTAGAATACTTCATCAGACCAATAAAAAAAAAAAAAAATGTAGTGAATTGTTGGCCTTCTGGAAAGTATGTTAATTTATTGTATATGTACTCAATACTTGGTAGGGGCTCCTTTTGCTTTAATTACTGCCTCAATTCGGCGTGGCATGGAGGTGATCAGTTTGTGGCACTGCTGAGGTGGTATGGAAGCCCAGGTTTCTTTGACAGTGGCCTTCAGCTCATCTGCATTTTTTGGTCTCTTGTTTCTCATCTTCCTCTTGACAATACCCCATAGATTCTCTATGGGGTTCAGGTCAGGCGAGTTTGCTGGCCAATCAAGCACAGTAACACCATGGTCATTGAACCAGCTTTTGGTACCTTTGGCACTGTGGGCAGGTGCCAAGTCCTGCTGGAAAATGAAATCAGCATCTCCATAAAGCTTGTCAGCAGAAGGAAGCATGAGGTGCTCTAAAATTTCCTGGTAGATGGCTGCGTTGACTGTGGACTTCAGAAAAAAGTGGACCAACACCAGCAGATGACATGGCAGCCCAAATCATCACTGACTGTGGAAACTTCACACTGGACTTCAAGCAACATGGAATCTGTGCCTCTCCACTCTTCCTCCAGACTCTGGGACCTTGAAATTAAAATTTACTTTCATCTGAAAAGAGGACTTTGGACCACTGAGTTCTTTTTCTCCACAGCCCAGGTAAGACGCTTCTGACGTTGTCTCTGGTTCAGAAGTGGCTTGGTAGCCCTTTTCCTGAAGACGTCTGAGCGTGGTGACTCTTGATGCACTGACTCCAGCTTCAGTCCACTCCTTGTGAAGTGTTTGAATCAGCTTTGCTTGACTGTATTCTCAAGCTTGCAGTCATCCCTGTTGCTTGTGCACCTTTTCCTACCCAAATTCTTCCTTCCAGTCAACTTTGCATGTAATATGCTTTGATACAGCACTCTGTAAACAGCCAGAGCTTTCAGTAATGACCTTCTGTGACTTACCCTCTTTGTGGAGGGTGTCAATGTTCGTCTTCTGGATCATTGCTAAGTCAGCAGTGTTTGTGGTTTCAAAGAACAAGAGATACCCAGAATTTATACTGTATGGATGGGCATTTATTGAAACTCAAATGTAAATATTCTAATATTTTGAGATGCTGATTTTTGACTTTCATGAGCTGTAAGCTCTAATCATCAAAATTAAAACAAAAAAAACTTTTGAAACGTTTTACTTTACATGCAATGAATCTAAAATATATGAAAGTTTAACTTTTTGAAATAATTTGCAAGAAAAAAATCAACTTTTTCACGACATTCTAATTCATTGAGATGCACCTGTACTATTTATATAAATACTAAAACAAGATTATTTTAAATAATATACAATACTAAAATAAGCGAAAATATAATTAAAAAAATAAAACAAAATGAGTTTAAGTACCAAGATTAGTAAAACTAAATCTGAAATAAATATAATTAAAAGTTTAATAGAAATATCATTAAAAACCTGTCTGACCAAGTGATTTTAATCACAACATTGTGAAAAATGTGCATTAATTTTCAGATTTGCTGATTGTTACATTTACATGGTTATTACATTATTACTGTTTTTAAATATTAACTTAAAGGTCCCCTATTATGGATTTTTGAAAATGATCTTTCATGCAGTGTGTAACACAGCTCTAAGTGAATGAAAACATCCTGCAAAGTTTGAAATCTGAAAGTGCACCGTGTATAAAGTTATTGTCTCTCAAAAGAAAGAGTCGACTCAGAATCATTGAAACCAGTCGTTTTAATTTAAAACAAATTTGACATGTTGACGTCAACATGAAACATTAGCATATTGCCTGACCACTTGTTGCCTGCGCAGACCTGGGAAAGCGTTGGTCTGAATGAAAATGCAAATTCATTCTTTGCCACTAGGTGCCACTTTTGGAGCGTTAAAAGCTCACAAACACTGCTTTCAATGAAATCGACCAATCGGACCAATCACCGCAGATTAGCATCACACAAGGGAGGGGTTTGGAAGAATGAATCGTTGAGCGAATCGTTTGGGAGTCGTTGTGTTTTTTGGCCTTGCATGCATGTCAGCCTGTTGTTGGGGACTCCCAAAACCAAAATATGAACCTTTCATAACCCATAATAGGGGCACTTTAATAAAACATTATTTTACATGTGCAATTCTCTCAAGTGAGACAGAAAGGACATGCTACAACTTTAAAGATAGTTTTGTTAAGCGGTGCAGTATAAGACATCCACATCAGTTTAAAAACACTGGACCAATCAGAAGAATCTGGGGGTGTTTATTGTAACATCTGACTGCTATCAAATTCTCTTAATATCTCAATCCTGGCTCAGTGTTGATGGTTTTGAGGGCGTCTCACCTTGTCGGCGTTGTCGGCCGCGAGCAGGTTGGTGGCGAGCGTCTGCAGCTTGTGTTGAGCCATGTTCTTGAGCGCAGCCAGACTGCGGCGGGTCATGGCCTGCTTCAGGTTCACCGCGGGGTGATTGAGGGAGTCCAGAGCCGCGGGAACGACCTCGTCACACGCGTTCAGAATCTCCACCGCCGTTATTCCCATCACACAGCGGTCCAGCGCTCCTAAAACACACACACACCGCACACACACAATACAAGAGTTATACGCTTCTGTGGAAGGGTTACTATCATTAACTAGAACTAAAACCACAGAAAACATTTGTTACTTGAAATAAAATATTTTTAAAAGTTGTCATTTTCATTTAGTATATGTTAAAGTACTAAAACAACTAAAACTGAAATTAAAATTAATAAAAAATTACATACAGACTTTTTTTTAAAAAATGACAAAAACAGCAAAATGACTGAAACATTAACTTAAAAGACTATTAAAATATAAAAAATAACTAAGTACTAAAGTTACTAAAACTAAAATTGAAAAATATAATTAAAAGCTAAATAGAAATATTAAAAAACTAATAAAAATGACAAAAACAAAATTACATTTAAAAACACTTACTAAAATAAAAATGAAAGCATAAATAAAAATGTATAAAAAAATAAATAAGTTTAAGTACTAAAATGATCAAAACTAAGTCTGAAATAAATAATTAAAAGCTATAAATATCATAAAAATAAAATTAATTAATTTTAAGTAGTAAAATTACTAAAATTAAAACTCAAACAATTAAAAGCTAAATAGATTTTTTTTTTTTTTTAAATTAACTGACAAAAATTACTAAAACTTCTAAAATGAAAATGAAAATATATAAAAAAATTATGTAAAACAAAATAATTTCAAACTAAAACTGAAGTAAATATAATTAAAAGCTAAATAAAATAAAAAACAAAATATATAAAGGGAATATATAAAAATAAAATCTAATTCAAAATATTAATACAAACTACAACAGTATATTAATGATATTAAAACAACACTGGTCTGTCTATGCATGCATCAGTCTCTGTGTCTGTGTGTTCACCACCAGACGAACCCATTACACTCATCAAACACTGATGCAGCTTATGAGAGAGTGTGTGTGTGTGTGTGTGTTTCCTCTTCTACTCAGCTCCCATAATACCCGGCTGTAAGTGGACACATAAAACACTAATGTGTCTAATGCAGCAGGAGAGAGAGACAGAGATTGAGTCGTGTCTCTAATGACCCGCAGACATACAGAGTGAGACGGGTGGATAATAAATGATTATTAGGCAAATATCCTCCTCAAAATATACTTCCTCCCACACTCACCATCACCCATATGATCAAAACCTTACGGTAACCATATATGTCCCGAAATATGATTTATACTGTGTTGCTATTGTTAACTAAATCTATTAAAGATCTTTTTTGGTAATTAAAAAAACAAACTCAAATAAGGTGTAATTTGTTAACATTAGTTAATGTATTAACTAACATGAACAAACAATGAACAATACATTTATTACAGTATTTATTCATCTTTGTTAACGTTAGTTAATAACAATACAATCATTCATTGTTAGTTCATGTTAGTTCACAGCGCATTAACTAATGTTAACAAACACAACTTGTGATTTTAATAATGCAGTAGTAAATGCTGAAATTATCATTAACTAAGATTAATAAATTCTGTAGAATATTGTTCATGCTTAGTTCATGTTAACTAATGAACCTTATTGTAAAGTGTTACCAATATAAAAATTAGATGAGAAAAATACAAATGTTGTCATGGAAACTAACACACTTCATGTTTATGTTAAAGTACCAAAAATTACTAAAACTAATATTAAAACAATTTAAAGCTAAACAGAAAAAAAATCTAAAATCAATGTGAAGACAGTAAATATAAAAACAAAAGCTAAATGAAAATATTAATAAACACTATAATAGTAAATAAATACTATAGTAATAGTATTACACTTCTGTCTTATATTACATGTATAGTCCATATATAAATAATATATAATATATATATTACTTACATGTATTTACATGTATAATCCAATATAAATAATCCTGTGAACTAAATATTTTACTCGAAAGATGCTTCATCACATTTTTATATTAATAACGACTATATAATAGTATATTAATGATGCCATAAAATTAACACTTGTTATTTTACATACTGTATATATTAAATGTGGTCATACATATTTTTGTATAATCCAGTGAATTATTATTGTACAAATGAAAGACACTTTACTGCATTTGATTGGTGTAGAACTTGATGGACAAAAAAGATCAGATTGTTAATAATTAGAAACACACAATTTTACAATTCAGGCTAATATCAATAACTAATTATTATTCTATGTATATTTATATTATGGCTGACAAATGTTATGACCGACAAAATTGTATACTATTTTGTCTAAATAAATTTAAACTTCTAAACACTAAAAACTTAAATCAATCATTTAAAAAATATATTTTTGTTTGTTTGTTTATTTAATAATTAAAAAATAAATAAAAAAATTTTTGTCAACCTGGCAACCGTGTGTACGTGGTCTCTCTCCACTGTGGATAAACTCACTGGCTTTCTGAAAACACCGGTTAGCTTGCAGTTTAGTGATCTCCACTTCAATATCAGATTCTCAGAAAAGTGTAATTCATCAAGTGTTTATTTATGAGAGAGTGAGAGAGAGAGAGAGAGAGAGAGGCTGTTTATGTATGAATTACCACTGTTTTGCCGTGTTTCTCTATTAACAGTGAAGCTGTGGCTTTAATTGCTTTAGAAACGATGATGTTACCAGCTCCTTGTTGAGAAAGATAATGTAGCTCTTCAGCGATTAATCTATTTTAATGATAAAATTGCGGGGCAGCGCTAAAAAGTTTGTCTGAGAGCTAAAAACAATGCCTGTGCACGCAGCGTGATCTGTTTGAGTGACTAAACGTGTGTGTGAGATTCAGTGAAGACAGCGCATTAGTTTAAAACTTTTCTAATAATAAAATAATAATTTATTTTTTAAACGTAGAGAGTGTGTTGATTTGTGCAATGATAACCTATCAGCAATGTAAAGATGATTTTTAATATATTAGAATGAGTACATTATTATTTATATATATGCCATTAGCTTTATTGTACTGTGGTAGAGTTATGGAGGCCCTTCATAATGCAGAGGTCAACTGCCTGCTCTGCCTATAGTTAGCAATGGCCATATAGTATGCCGTGTTTAATAAACAGCTGTTTTACAAAATTTTTCTGAGGTGAAATTCAGTCCTGTATCGGGATACGTATCGTATCGTAACTTTGCTGGAGATACACAGCCCTACAAAACACTTGATTTCAAATCAACAAGACTTTATAAATCTGATGAAATCTGGAAAATAGCCAATATATATACACATTACCTGAATTCAATATTAGTGAACCAAGATGCACCATTGCTAGGCAACCATGAGCATGACCTCTGACCTTTGACCCTCGAGCCCAGGCTCACCTGTGTCCATCTGCCAGACGTAGACGGACCCGTCGGAGCAGCCCACCACCAGATAATCGTCACACGGCCTCCACTTGATGACCTGGATGGGGAAGAGATGTCTGGATGCCAGCATGATGCACTTCCTCTCCCTCAGACTCAGCAGACCGACGGAGTGATCGCTGGCCACCGAACACACGCAGTGCTGCACACGCGTCTGAAACACCAGAATAATTACACGCTCAGAACATTAGCCCAAAATACAAGGACAAACAGTGCAGAGAAGGCGGGGCTTAGCAATGCAGGTGCTGTTTCTGATTGGTCAGGAATTTTCTTTTTTGTTTTTACTTTATTTTTATGAAACATTTTGTAAGAAAACATTTTTCACATCAAAAAGACATGAGAGCAAACAAACAAACAAACAATACTATACAATACAATACAATACAACATGGGGTATACTTTCTTTTAACAAGTGTGTATATTTATATACACATGTACAATATACACTGCCGCTCAAAAGTTAGGGATCAGTAAGATTTTTAATGTTTTTAAGGGAGTCTCTTCTGCTCATCAAGGCTGTATTTATTTGATCAAAAATACAGAAAAAAACAGTAATATTGTGAAATCTTTTTGCAATTTCTAATATTGGTTTCCTATTTTAATATACTTTAAAATATTATTTATTTCTGTGACGCAGTGCTGAATTTTCAGCATCATTACTTTAGTCTTCAGTGTCACATGATCTTCAGAAATCAGAAATATGCTGATTTATTATGAGTGTTGAAACTGTTGTGCTGCTTCATATTGTTTTTTGGAACGTGATACTTTTTTTTTTGATTCTTTGATGAATACAAAGTTAAAAAAGAGCAGCATTTGTTCAAAATAGAAATCTTTTCTAACAATATAAGTCTTTACTATGACTTTTTATTAATTTAACACATCCCTCCTGAATAAAAATATTAATTTCTTAAAAGAAAAAAAATGTACTGACCCCAAACTTTTGAATAGCATTGTATATTGTAACAATTTTTTTTTTTTTTTTAATAAATGCTGGATCATGTGACACTGAAGACTGGAGTAATGATGCTGAAAATTCAGCGCTGCGTCACAGAAATAAATTACATTTTAAAGTATATTAAAATAGAAAACTGTTATTTTAAATTGCAATAATATTTCCCAAAATAATTTTTTTTCTGTATTTGTTTTCAAATAGATACAGCCTTGATGAGCAGAAGAAACTTCTTTAAAAATCATTAAAAATCTTACTGATCCCAAACTTTTGAGCGGCAGTGTATATAATCAATGATTATTTACATTACAGTACTCAATCCATTTCTTCCAATATTTTAGAAATAAGTCCTTTTTAAGTCTCAATATAAAAGTCAATTCTTCCATATTGTATATTTCTTTAACATTTTCTATCCATTCACCAAGTGAGGGGGTGTCCTGCTTATAGCAGTGCCTGGTAATGCTCTTCTTACATGCTACACGTCATATATTTACAAGATACACATCCTCTTTCAACACAATGTCTACAAAATTTACAAGTTACAATGTTGTGAAATCTCTTGATATTTCGTATCCTAAAATCTTTTTAAACTCCAACAAGACATGTTCCAAAAAGGCAATATTTTTGCACAACTCCAGAATATATGAGGATGGTCAACATCGACCTGAGCACAGATCCTCCAGCATAGTTGTGGTGTGGATAACGGTTTACTTTTAATTTTAGGCGTAATGAAAAAACGCACCAGATTTTTCCATGCAAACTCTTTCCACCTCCGTGAACAGGTATATTGTGTCTTACAAGCAAAATACCATTTTTCATTTGATATTTCTTCCCCTAGTTCTCTTTCCCATTTCTGCTTGATATAGCTAAATGATGGTCAGGAATTTTCATGGATATTTATTTATATTTCATTAACTGATGCTTTTATCCAAAGTGATTTACAAATGAAGAACCAGGGTTACTGTAGTTAACTAAAACTAAAATCATAGGAAACATTTTTTGTTAATAAAAAAAATTTATTTAACATTTTAGTTAAATAAAATAAAACTTATTTTAGCTAATTGCCAATTAAGGCAACATTTTTATTTTAACTTAGTTCAATGACATACTAAAATAACTAAAACTCATTAACAATTAATTAAAACAATAGACATAAAAACAATAAAAACTACTAAAAAGAACAAAAAACAACACAGTTATTAAACTTTTAACTAAAATTAAAATGGAGATAGTAAATTATAATTAAAATATAATAAAACTATAATAGTATTTAGATGATACTAAAATAACACTAAGAAACATCATAAGATATTTATCAAAGAGCAAAAAATATTAACAATACACAATGGCAGGTTATAAATAAATACATAACTAGATTAGTAAATATGCAAGGACAGATGAAAAATAACTGTTTTAATATACGAATAGGAGTAAAATAATAATAATGGGATTAATTAATATTTAAAGCATTTTAAACTCTTTACTATTTATTCTATGCCTATTAAAGTTTATTTCAACGCCAGTAATAAGTCACATGTCAGCTAATTTATGTGTCAAAAGACATGACTTTCATTAAAAATAGTATTCATAGTAAAAAATTTAATATAATTAGTGTAAAATACCATGACAACTACACAAGAAAAGGCGGGGCTTAGCAATGCAGATGTTCTCTCTGATTGGTCAGGAATTTTTCATGGATTATTTATTCATTTAGCAGATGCGTCTACCCAAAGTGATTTACAAACTGAAGAAATTCACAAGCAATTTTTATAGATCAAAAATATTCAGAATACACAGGTTTAAATAAAATAAAATAAAATAAATGAGATTATTAAACATGCTTGAGCAGAGATGAAATGCACAAAACAATAGAAAAATAAATGTTTTAGTCACACAGCAGCTAATTTATGGGTCAAAAGACATGATTTTAATTTGTAGAATTTTTTTATATAATTAGCATAAAATATAATATGAAACTGTGGGATGTGAGAATGGGCGGGGCCTTGCAGCTCAAATGTGTTCTTTAATTGGTCAAGAATGATGGGTCTAATTAATATTAAATTAATATTTAACTCTTTACTCTGCACTAAAAAAAGTGTAGGATTTAAAATTTTCACTCAGAAATTGTTAGTAAATTTCACAGATAATGAAATGACAAGCAAGACATTGAATTTTTTAAGTAGAAAGACTGAAATAGTGTTTCGTTTAAAAAAATAGTTTTTTTTTTACTTTTACATATTAAAAAAAAAAAATATCTATTCAAAGTCTAATCAAGTTTCTTTCAGAGCTATTAAGTTACATCAGCCGTTTATTTAAGGGTCAAAATGCACGACTTTTATTCTTGGTAAAAATTAAAACCCCAAACAGTCTCTCCATCGATTCTGTCTCGCTTTATTCACAGCGAATAAAACACCGGCGAATCACCAAATGCCAACAACATCGAAAATACACAACAGAGAAGTCCAAAGCTGCCAACAATGAAAGTGGAAATGATATCAGTGCGAATCAAATTAAACTTGACGTAAGGTCACTCAGGGTCTGTCTTACACAACAAATCCTGCAGCAAAGGTCAAGCAGGACTTAAGGTGGGAAACTCGGAGCGTTTCCATGACAACAGCGCGGCCGTTTCTTTTGATTGTGTTTTGGCCTCTTCGTCTGACATTTAGTGCAGAGCGTCTGTGTCTAATTGGTCACCGAGGTGAGACTCAGAGATTAGAAATTCTGCGGCCGTCGAAAGCCGGATGAACTTTTCAATGTCTGGAGAGGAACCTTTAAGAACAGTGAAGAAACGTGAGCGCTGTTTATTTACCGGTGCTAAACTCACCATTGTGATGCTAGTGAGTTCAGGGTGGAACTATAGAGTAATAATGACTGAATATACATTTCTGAGTCTCGTAGAGCAACAACCTCACGTCTCCTACACCTTCAGACTACTCCAGAAGGAAAGAGACATGTGTGTTTGACAGCTGATGTTCTTGAGGTTTGATGGAGTGTCATGAGAAACCTTGACCTTGAAAACAACCCCAGATCCATCACATCACCGCCAACACACACAAACACAGCACAATGACAAATCTTTGTCATAGTCAAAAATAAATAAATAAATGTTTAATATAAACATTATCTGAAATTATTATTTTTTTAAAACTTATTTTATTTCAGCTAGTTGCAAAGGCAACATTTGTTATTCTTTGTTTAGTTTAACTTGAAGTTCTAAAATAACTACAAGTGAATGAAATGCAGAAAGTAGTTTTGGAATCGCTTATTTAACTAATTGATATCCGAGACAAATGGAAATCTGTGTCTGCATTTTCCCCAAAAAATTGCAGCCAACACACTTGACCAATCAGAGGGAATATCTGGACCAAGAAGCCCCGCCCACTGAATGCTGAAAGCCATTATACAGTCTTATGGTACATCTATGTTTAATGCGTGTGTTGAGGAAGCTTACGCTGCAGTTTTCCGGAGGCACGATCAGCTGTGTGATTTCTCCTCCGTGAACGCAGAAGATGTGCTTCATCTCTCCGGTGAAAATGTCCCAGATGATGACGGAGAAGTCGACGCCACCGGACACCAGCGAGCGCTGATCGTAGCGTGGAGAGACCTGGTGTGGGTACAGCAGACACGTCACCTTGTGCCTGTGACCTCTGAGAGTGCGATGAGGAGGCCAGCCTACACACACACACACACACACACACACACATCAGTGCTTCATTCTAAATAAAGGAAAAACACTCAGAAATGTGCTGGTTATTGTTAGCATGTTGTTATGGGAGAGTGGAGCAGTGGCATCAAAAAACATTATTCAGTAGAAAACACTGCTGCAGAATACTGTAGCAATAATAATAATAATAATAATATAAAAAAAAATATGTATTTAGTGACATATATTCATACATACAGTACATATATATTAAGAGAATAATATTAATCATATATAACAATTCCCTACTAATAATTATATATTCTATATATTATTTCATATATTAATAATATATAATAATATAATATTACTAATATTAATAGAGTATATATATACACATATATAAATAATATTAATAAGAAATAATAATAATTTAATATTAGTAGTATTAATAGCTATAATAGTGTGCTAAATACTGAGAGAGCAATGTAAAACAAAACAAAAAAATGGTTGTTATGTTCTTATATAATCCTCTAGAATACACTGTTGCAGATAATACTGCTAATAGTAATAATAATAATAATAATAAATATATATGTTTATATATAATAATAATAATAATAATATATATATATTTATATTAAAACCTAATATTTGCTATAAATGATATATAACATTGTAAACATTATTTTTGTTATTATGAAGTACTAATAGCAATAAGACCGTCTCACCCCTGCGCAGCATGTGTTCTCCCTGCAGCAGCTGAACGATGGCCGTCTGTGTAGCAGGTACGAGTACGATGCTGCCGTCTTCTCGTCCGCACACCATTCGGCCCTGAGACGGGATATACACGCTCGCCGTCACCTTAATGGGCTCGCTAGAGCCGGGCAGGATGCTCAGCTGATCAATGATGCCGGCCGGAGACGGCATTAACTTATCAAAGGCCTCCTGCAGACTGATGCTGACCGACACCTGCAGCTCTGGAGGAGGAGACAGAGAGAAAAGTGTGTTATGAACATACAGCAGGACATAAATGTGTTTCTGTGCTGTTTGAGAACTCTCTATTGCAGGGGTGTCAAACTCAGTTCCTGGAGGGCCAGAGCCCTGCAGAGTTTAGATGCAACCCTAATTAAACACACCTTATCCAGCTAATCAGATCCTTCAGGCTTATTTGAAAACTACATGGTTTGAGTGTTGGAGCAGGGTTGGAACTAAACTCTACAGGGCTGCGGCCCTCCACGAGTTTGACACCCCTGATCTATTGCATTGCCTGCAGGAGTCAGTATCTGTAATAGTACAAGCGGACACAAGAGGGCAGTGTGTATAATGCAGTACTGAACACACACAGCAGAGGGCAACACTGTACTGATGCAAGAGGCTTTCAGATGCAGTTAAGAAACCAGAGTCACACTGAACAAATCTACTGCTGTTTGCTATTGAATACTAGCATAGTGCATCGTGCATAGTTCATAATGAATACTGCCTAATGCTTTTGGGAAATAGTACTTGATGCCACCATGATTAACTGAATTTCAAAGATTATTATGCTTCAGTGTTATTACTTGTTCTTCCATTTTTCATGCGACCTCATTATAATCATATTTAACTCGGTCAAAATAATGACGCAAGAGAATTGGTGTTGCTAACTTCAGGAAACCACACAGCACTTTTTCCACACTACTTCTGTTAAAAATGTTATTTTTTTTTTTGTTTATTACAAATGTTAAAAAAAGTGTGAAAAATGTTTTTTAAAAATAGTTACAGCACTGTTTATATTCAGAGTTTGTGAAAACAAATGTTAAAAATAGTTACAATATTATTTATAATATTTAGTTTGTAAAAACGGGGCTTAAAATAGTTGCAATACTGTTATTAAAGAATAGATACAATACTTTATATCATTCAGTTTATTAAAATAATGTTTAACAAATAACTACAATACTGTATATAAAATTCAATATTCATTTGTAAAAAATATATATATATAATATATATATATATATATATATATATATATATATAAATATTTATAATACTAATAATATAATATTCAGGTTGTGAAAAATATATATTATAATATTACATTTTTAAAAAATAGTTACATTGATGGTTACAATATGAAAATATAATAATCAGTTTGTGAAAAAAGTTGAAAAATAGTTATGTTATTGTTTTTAATATTCAGAGCTTGTTACAATACTGTATTATAATATTCAATTTGTGAAAAAATTTAAAAATATTTTAAAGTTAGTTAAATACAAATCTTAAAAAATGTTCTCATGCTTATTTTTTGTAGTGTGTGAGAAGTATAATTTTCAGTTTATAAAAAATATTTTTTCATGTTTGTTGAATACAGTTTTACCCGAGTAAACGCGAGTGTTGAAGAGAGCGGTGTACCTGTGGTGGAGGACAGCGGCTGTAAGGGCGATGTTTCTGGGATGCTCCACACCGTCAGTCGCCCCGCAGAGTCGCCCTGGATCAGGAGTTTGTGGAAGGGTTCTCTCCGTCCGAAGAAGAAGCGTGTCACAGGCGGACAAATCAGGAGCTGCAGGAGACAGAAACATCAACATCTGCAAACATCCAGAGCTCCAGACAGAGCATTAACCTGAGCCTGCTGGCATTCATCTGACCGCTGAAGCGTCTATGAGCCGCTGCTGAACTCTGAGCGATGTGTGCATGGAAGCTGTTAGACATGAGCTTCATCAGGGAAATCATCAGCTCATGCAGGATCATGGCTGAGGAACAGGGACATCAGCCATTTCAGTGATGATGCGGACGGAAAATGGGCACAGAATGGAGTTGGTTTTTCACCACAATGAGTTACAGTTGACTTAAAGCTAGCGTTCTTCAAACTGGGGTCTGGGGACCCTCAGGGGCCCATAAGGGAGTGATAGGGGGTCTGTGGAAAAGTTTTGAGAACCACAAAAAAAAAAAAAAAAAATGAATAAAAAATTGGAATGAATAAATAAATAAATAAATAAATAAATAAAATAGATGAAAAAGCATAAATCATGAGATAAAAATAAATGATAAAACATTAAATATTAAAAAGTGGATTAAAACAAACAAATAAATAAATAAAAAAATTAAGAAAGAATATATGTTAAAATGCATAAATAATAAAAAGTAGATTAGAATAAATAAATTGATTAAAGTACATTTTAAAAAAATCAACTAAAATAAATATATTGATTAAAACGTTAAAAAAATTATTAAAATAAGTAATAATAATTAGATTGAAATGTATAAATTATAAAAAGTTAATTTAAATAAATAACAGATTTAAATAAATAGATGAAAGTAAATGAAAAAACAGTCTAAAATGCATAAAAAAATAGATTAGAATAAATTAAAAAGTGACAAAACAGATCAAAATGCATAATAAAAAATAGAATAAAATACATAAAACATTGATCAAAATAAATGAAAATAAGTAATACTAAGAATGAGAATAAAATAAACAAATAAATACATTTAATATATAAAAATAAATAATACCATTCTATTGTGGGTAGAAACATGATATAAATGAATACAAATAAAATGTTTTCAAATATAATATTAATTTTTCACAATATAAATTGGTCTTTATACATGAAAATACACAGTTGCCTTATAAATTTTAGGTCCCTCGGATGATCATATTTGGGGTTTTGCGTCATCTAAAAGATTGGAAAAAATGTTTGCTTCATACAATCCTTCATATAAATTACTTAAGTGTGAAATGATCTATTAAATAAAATCCCTACCTCCGATCCGAAGGTTTCCTGTTGTTTTATAAGCAACACATTTTTAAAACACTGGAAAATCAGTACTGCTGTTGAAATACTCTAAACCATTAAGCTAAACATACATTATCACTCATACACTGTGATATATGCATGGTCACAAAAAGTATGCTAAAAGCAATAATAATATAAAAAAGACTGATAAAAATTCACAATTAGGTGCAAATTATTCTGGTGTGAAAAACTGCAATTTTTAAGAGATTTTACATTCGTTCATACAAGATGTTTCAATGTAAAATTCCTCCGTGTTTTACCATGTCATGTGTCTGAAGTGGTATGAATTGAAGTGGAAATGACCATTTTAAATTGATCAATGCATCATATAATATTGATGTATATCCTTTGAATTTTCAAAGCTATCTCCTGTATTGAGAACAGTGCAAAGTTCCACCATTGAGCTTTCATTGATAAACACACGCTCACGACACACACGTACACTAAAACATGCTGAACACACACCCAAAAAACACACAGAAAGATCAGCTGAAGATAACCAGAGAGCGACACACTTCATATAACTCTAATAATATTACATTTCAGATCTTAAAGACCTATAAAAGCCCATTTCTGCCATTGAATAAAAAATGACAAAGGTATTTGTGACTGTTTTCTCGCAATTGTGAGTTTACGTCTTGTAATTCTGAGAAATAAAGTCAGAATTTTTTTCTCGCAATTGTGATCAATTTTGGCAAATTTCTCAGATTTGCGAGGTTGAAAAGTCAGAATTGAGTAATATAAAGTCACAACTGTGTATTAAATTGTTTAGAAACTCACAATTCTGAGGATATGAATTCAGAAATGTGAGAATAAACTCAGTTCTGACCTTTTTTCTCACAATTGCATGTTGATATTTTGTAATTCTGACTTTTTAAACCGTAGATCGTTTTTCTCGCAATTGTGAGCTTATATCTCGCAATTCTGACTTTGTAACAAGCAACTGCGAGTTATACAGTCAGAATTGAGATTTAACTCGCAATTCTGTTAAAAAAGTCAGAATTGTGAGAATAAACTTAGAATTATAAGATATAAATACACAATTGTGAGAAAAAGGTGCCAGAATTGTGAGTTTATTTCTTAAAATTCTGACTTTTTTTTGTTGCAATTTTGAGTTTATATCTCACAATTCTGAAAAAAGGTCACAACTGCATGAAAATTCAGAATTACAAGTTTATTTCATGCAGTTCTGAGAAAAAAAATTCAGAATTGTGAAAAACACTCACAATTGCGAGACAAATGTCAGAGAAAGTCAATTACGTTTTTTAATTTTTTATTCAGTGATGGAAACAGGCTTCCATCAAGACCAAATCGGCACCTTTTAATTAAATGCATCAGTCTAAAACAAGCTGAAGCAACTGTAAAGAAGCTCTAGGACTTTGCATGCATCTTCACACCATGTGAAGACCAATGAGGGAAGTCAATGATTGGTCGTTTTTAGTGGGAGGAGCATGAGACTTAGCGAATCAGAGAGAGTGACTATTAGACAGACAGCAAAAGAGAGGCAGGAACTCCACAGGAAGCTCTCAAGACATCCAATCATATTCACACATGCAGAATATGTGTAAGTACTTATTTTTACAAATGTCAAAATAAAATAATGTCAAAATGAAATCGTGCATATTGTGTGATATTATTATGCGTCGAGAGCTTCCTCGCCCCTGCGTCTCGCTGTCAGTTGGGCTTACTGGTGCCTCTAGAGGCCGCTGGATGTATTGCAATTCAGGAATGTAGAGCTCCGGATCACAAGCGCTGTCAGGAAGATGCACCACAACACACTGCCCCTCCCACCCCTCCTCCAGCTGGGCCGGGGCAACAACAGACAGAGAGCAAATCATAAAGAAATCAAACACGGCACAGATAACACACAAACATACACAGGAGCTGACTGACGAGAACAAAACACAGAACACAAACTAAAAACATAAACCACTGTTCAAAAGTTTGGGGGTTTAATTTAACATACAAAACTACCAGATTTTGCTATATTTTTAATCGCAACATTAGGGGTGTCAACTTTAACGCGTTAAAGTTGTGATTAATCTAAAAATTAATGTGATTAATCTAAAAAATTTAACGCGTTAATATTTTTTTTACGCAAATTAATCGTTTGATAAGGTTTGACCCCAACTTCTTCCCGTCGTTGCAGCGCAGAAGGTTATCTGTCAGTGTGTGATGAGGATACAGCAGTGTTGCCAGGGTAGCGGCTGTGGCACACACACAGGCACAAGTGGCCGTGGGCTATTTTGAAAATACAGTCGCAGGAAAAATTACAGAGCCGTGGGTTGCGGGTTTTCGGGCTACTTTTATAATCTACCGCGGCCGCCCAAAGTGTATATAGACAAATAAAAATGAAAATAGATCCTTTTACTAATGTGTATCATACTTGGAATGTATACCTGGCAACTTCAGAACGGAGAGGCGGATGTAACATCACAAACAACGTGAGTTTCAGCCAGAGCATACAACACAGCAGAAATAAACATGACAACAGCCACTATAGATTATATAAAATAATAAACACACGATTACGATAGGATATGGTTTCTATGTGATTTTCTTGAGATGAATATGTAAATTACATCTGAAATGCTCATTGTTGCAGCGATATAAAAGGCTATAAAGAGCATATTTTAACAACAGTAAACAACCAAATTCCACATGTGATCGCAAAAGGAAGTTATTACAAACACTCGATGGTGGTTTGAAGTGAGTTCTGAGTAAAAGTGTACTATTAATCTCATAAATTGTCTTATGATGCTAATGTTAGCTCTAATGCACCAGAACAGGTCCAATTCTTCTTCATAATGCATTTTGTCATAATACTTCACGTAAGGTCGCAAGAAATGTTTTGTTGTATTTATTTAGAAATACTTTTGATAATAGTTGGGTAAATGTATCCTGGGATTGAAGTGATGTGGTTTGGTAAACGTTTTATTGCCAGTATAAAGACTGATAATGGCTGAATAAAAACAAAAGAATAATGATAAAAGAATAATAAGGATTATGTCTCATAACTGCCGGAAGTGTGAAAGGTTATGTTTTCTTAAACTAGTTTGTCATGCATTTGTTTATTTCAACACATTTACAGGTAAATCCTAATATTTTAAATTTGTGATTAATCATGATTAATCACAGTCCAGGACAGCACTACGCAACATATAATCATTGCAGTAAATAGTGTTCACCGTCTGTTTGATTACACGTCATTAACTGCACGGATTTTACTGTACATTTCTGCCATATGGACATCATCTTGACAGTCACCACTGATAAGATATTCCTTTAACTTTAAGCTTAAACTTTAACTTGAGCAGCAAATCAGAATATTAGAATGATTTCTGAAGATCATGTGACACTGAAGACGGGAGTAATGATGCTGAAAATACAGCTTTGATCACAGAAATAAATTACATTTTAATATATATTCACATAGAAAACAGCTATTTTAAATTGTAATAATATTTCACTATTTTACTGTTTTTACTGTATTTTTCATCAAATAAATGCAGCCTTGGTGAGCAGAAGAGACTTCTTTAAAAAAAATTAACAATCTCACCAACCTCAAACTTTTGAACAGCACCGTTTTTATAAATAAACTGAACTTAAACACACAGGACATTTAATGCTCTATGCTTGGCTCAAAGATTAATTAATCGTTAAAAGTCACATGAAATCAAAACTGACTCTATTTACATTCTTAATTCATGTTCCTGATTCATCAGTGATGTTATTAAATGAAAACTTGCATTACAACGTAATAACTTATACTTTGGATCCTCTCAAGACACCTATAATGTCCACTTTCTACATTTGACTGAATCTGAAGACATGTTTGTAAAGTACGAGTGAGTATACAGTTGTTTACACACACTCTGCTTCCTCATGCGTGTATGTATCTGACCTGTTTGTCGGCGCGGTCCGCTATGCTGTACACCAGAGGAGGGATCGAACCCTCCGTCTTCTTCCCCACATTGCTGCGGAAGTGTTCGCTCGCTGGGAGACAGCTGAAACACACACACAGACTGATTAGTAGTAGAAGTTTAACAGTGTTTAGCTGTAGATCTGACTAGGGATGCACGATTTTATCGGACCGATATCGGAATCGACCGATAAAAGCTTTAAATGTAAATATCGGCATTGGCCCGATATGAAAAATTATGCCGATATGTTTTGCCGATAAGAAGATTTACTCGCATGTGCTCAGGGTGTGCTAGTGATTAAATCACGTCAGAAGTGTGGCTCATTCTTGAAGCAACGTTTTGCCTGAATGTTGATTGGATTCACTGTTTTGGATCGCTGCATTTAAACTGAGAATGCACAGAATGACCCCTTCGGCGTGTGATCAAAAAAATCACAAACATGACACTTACATTAAATAATTTTATGTATACAGATTTATTCATTAATGTGTAATATGTTATTTTATTTTTTTAAATTATGAGCTCTAAAAGATTTTCAGAATTTTTACAACTCTTTTGCTTTAGACCATTTACAAATGTTAAATAATAAAATAAAATGTTAAGGTTACCACTGCATCTTTCTGATAAAAAAAATGCAGTGATTAATATATAGTTTATTTATAGTTATTTTCAAATCTTCAATGTACTGTCATTATAAAATAGCTTTATTATTGTTTATTTAATTCTAAGAAATAAGTTATTGTTAAAAACAAACCAAAATTAAAAATAATTATATATCAGTATCGGCATCGGCTATCAGCCAAAATGAGTTGAAAATTATCGGCATATCGGATATCGGCAAAATCCAATATCGTGCATCCCTAGATCTGACCTGACAGTTTTTGTTTTAATGTGTGTGGTCATTAGCTGGATAAGTGTTTTTCTGCGAGTTTGTTATCATTTGTTGGCAATTTGTAATGTGTAGGTGCTTTGTTGGTGTGTGAAATTTTATTCACTTTTTTTTTTTAATGGTTATATGTATATAGAAAATTTATAAACAATCAGAAAAAAATAACGCACATTTTCTAAATCCATATTTTTAAATTATATAAAATTTACATTAGGGCTGCTTGATTATGGCAAAAATCATTATCCAGATTATTTTTGTCAGTATTGTAATCGCGATTATTTAACACGATTATGAGTGGGACATAAGACCAAAACTTTATCTGAGTGATTTATTTAAAGATAGTGATAGTTATCGAATATATATTTCCTGTAAATATGGTTGCTATGGCATCTGCATTATAGAGACCAGCGAAATTTCACAATTCTCAATACCACAGCAGAGTATTAGGTAACTATTAGTAACAAACAAACAAAAAAGTCCACAAAATTATTGAAAATAATTAAACTGTCAGTAATAAAAAAGCAAAGGACAAATACAATAGAATAAAAAGATACAAATGAAACAAACTGTGCTTTAATGTTTTTTTTTATGCAAGTCTCAAGCAGTTAACAGCCTACTACAGAAATGAATAATCAAATGTAAAATAAAACAGCATCGTCTTCACTGTAAGAATTAAACATTCTTTGTTTCTTATTAAAGCTACAAAAGTCCTTCAGTCAAGAGTAGTGGGCGATTTTCTCTGTCTTTTGTTGTTTGATTAAGATTAAAGGGTTAGTTCACACAAAAATGAAAGTTAGCCTGTTGTTTACTCACCCTCGAGGCATCCTACGTGTATATGACTTTCTTCTTTCAGACGAATCCAATCGGAGTTATATTAAAAAATCGAAATAAAGCGCGCGCATCCATAATGAAAAGTGCCACACACGGCTCCAGGGGGAGAATAAAGGCCTCCTGTAGCGAATCCATGCGTTACAGGACTTTCAAGAAGAAAGTCATATACACCTAGGATGCCTTGAAGGTGAGTAAACAACAGGCTAACTTTCATTTTTGGGTGAACTAACCATTTAAGCACACAGTCGCAGCAGGAATATACCCCACTGTCACTTTAAGAGCCACACGGATCCAATTTACAGTTACCCGTGTACTTCCATTCTCAACTCTTTACGTTCATTTATTACATGGCTGACGAGGGTTTACATGAATAATCACTAAGCGCAGCATTTTAACACATTTTTGCGTATCTGACCGTTTAGGCGCGCACCTTGAGCTAAAAGATGACTTTACATGTCTGTGCTGTGTTCTGTCTCTGAGCACATCACAGAAATCCTCCTGAGGAGCAGCACAAGCTCTCTTTCACGCTTTTAAAAACATGAATAAATCTAATATACTTCTATAAATCAAGCACGTCCCATTTTGCAAAAGTCACGTTACATGATTTTACTGATTAGCACGTGAAATTAGGCTTTTATGGAGGAACGAAAGCGCACCGCTGGAAAGTGGGCGTAATGTAGCGCAATAATCATTTTATCTCGATTATTGTATTTTCATAATCGTTGGAGGCCGAAATCGAAACTGTTTATAGATTAATTGCACAGCTCTAATTTACATATAAAACAAATGAATAAAAAACACATTCTCTTTACTAAGTTATATTTATATCTAAAAGTCATATACAATAAGTGCACATTTTCATTATATATTGTTACATTTAAATGAAATTTACATATAAAATAAATAATGCATTAATAAAAATCACAGGCTCTTTATTATTAGTCTGCTGTTATTAGATATATTTCTTGGTAGTTTGTGTGTTTGTTTGTGTCTGCTGCACAATCTAAGTAAAAAAAAAAATGTAATTGCAAAGTTTTCTGATGATAGATGTTATTTAAAATTCATTTTAAAATTGTAAGGGTTTTTAAAAAGCTTGGGAAGATGGTTGGCCATGTTGCATTCTGTACATGTTGCATTTTGTAAATGCACGTTATAAGTGACCCAAACTCAATTTTGTGTGGAGCAGCATTTACTGTGAAACAACACTGAAAAAAAATGGATCATGAGCTGCATGCATGCAAACAAACACTCACATATTTATTTAGATCACATCTTTTGCAATTTAATAATTGCATTAGGCCATATCAGGATTTATTTTGATTAATTGTGCTGTAGTAGCTGTTGTGTTGTTGCATTACCTGGCCGGTAGTTTGTAAATGTAGCTGCAACCATCTTCAGTCCAGATTATGACTTTATCCACAGCGATGAATTGTCCTCCGACCCACGACTGATTGTTCTCGCTCGGGACCGAGCACAGCAGGGAGAAATCACCCGCATCAAACACCTGCAGCACAGATCAGTATAACTCAAACCATGATGTGAAGCACATCACAACCTCATAATCGCACACACTCACCCTCCAGTACTTCGAACACACCACCAGCAGCGAGAGCTGTGTGAACGTGCAGAACGAGATGCTCTGGCAGCCCTGACAGTAGATGGGCTTCGACTCTTCCTCAAACACAGGGTCCAGATCCTGCGGGAAACACACACACTTTCATTCTCCAGCAGGACACACTGTGTGACGCACATTCTGTCCATCTAAATGGGGTTTCTGTGCAGAACATGTGTTTATTGACATGTACGGTTGAGTTGAACTGTTCACCTGCATCCTGCTGACGTCAGCGGTGATGATCCACACCTTCAGAATCCCAGTGACAGACACGGCCACAACTGTGTCCTCTGAAACACACACACACACTTTAAATGATGAGAAACCTCCAGATTGAGAGTCATTATGGGCTGTAGTTAAAGGATTATTCTCAACTTAATCTCTACGGACACCAAATCTATTATACTTGTATGGATTTTAAATGTGTAATTTAAGTAATTTTGTTGGTAGATTTTAATTTTGTGTCCATTAACTAGTAGTTTCTCAGTGTTTTAAGAATTATTTAATAGATTAATATAAAATAAATAAAACCAAATAAATAAAATCACATTCTGTTTTTTTTCTATTTCTATTTACATTTTGTAAATTTAAAAATCATATATTTAAAATGAGTAATTTAGTCATTTTGATTGAAGATTTAAATTTTTTGTCCATTAGATAGTAGCTTGCAAGTGCACAATGAATTTTTTAATTAATTAATAAAATAATAATAATAATAATAATAATAAAAAAATCACATTCTCTTTAATTATTTACACATAAATACATTCTAAATAAGCCATTTTTAAATTTAAAAATCTATTTAAATTTTAAAATTTGTAATTTAATTAATTTAGTTAGTAGATTTAAATTTTTGCTAGTAGCTTTCAAGTGTAAAATTATTTTATTGGCAGTTGTGAAACTGTGTGTTACTTTCAATATAGATATTTAACGTCTATGGGCACCAAAACTGAATTTGCACTATTATTTTTAAAATTTGAATACGTATAAAAAAAAAAAAAATGACATTCTTTTTATTTACAGTTTGAAATTTAATGACATTTAAGACTAAAACTGTATTTCCACTATTTTTTATTTTTTTACTTTTAGAACTTCACTGAGTACATTATCTGTACACATTCCCCTTTCTTGTTATAAGATCTGATTAAATTATTGTTAGTGGTTATCGACAGTACGTCACAGATGTCATAAATAAACATTAGCTCCTATAATCCTGAAATGCATCACATGCTCACATGTCAAAACAGCAGCGGTTACCTTGCGTGCGATGCGAGCGAATGATGCTCATAGAACTGATCCAGTCAGGCGAAATCTTGGACACGAGCGAGTAAAGGACCTCTAGACTGGTGGAGTCCACTACAAGGATTTCTGGGTAATGTCCATGACACAGAAGACGCCCCTCCCTCTGTGTGCCGATGGTGAACTGATAAAACTGTACAAAAGAGAGAGAGTTTTAAGAAAAATGATTCATAAATAAATTCAATGTTTTATTTTTACTTAAATCTAAAAATGTAAGAACATTTCTTTTAAAAAGACATGGTTTGCGTTAGTATTTATAATTATAATATTTTAAATAAATATACCTATTTTTAAATATGTGACCCTGGAGTACAAAACCAGTCATAAGGGTAATTTTTTGAGATTTATACATCATCTGAAAGCTGAATAACTAAGCATTTCATTGATGTATGGTTTGTTATGATAGGACAATATTTGGCCGAGATACAACTATTTGAAAATCTGGAATCTGAGGGTGCAAAAAAATCTAAATATTGAGAAAATCACCTTTAAAGTTGTTCAAATGAAGTTCTTAGTAATATATATCACTAATCAAAAATTAAGTTTTGAAATATTTCCGGTAGGAAATTTACTAAATATTTTCATGGAACATGATCTTTATTTAATATCCTAATGATTTTTGGCATTAAAGAAAAATCTATAATTTTGATCCATACAATGTATTTTTAGCCTTTACTACAAATATACTCGTGCTACTTATGACTGCTTTTGTGCTCCAGGGTCACATTTATGATTCTTTAAGTTCTTTAAGTACTCTAATGCAGTCTTGTTCAGAAAGAGTGTTGATTCATAAATTAATTATGTTCTATTTTTTCTTAGTTCTAAAATTGTAAAAACATTTCTTTTAGATGTGTGGTTTGCATAATAATATATTTATGTATTATTTTTATATACACTGCCCTCCAAAAGTTTGGAAACGCCCTAGAAAAGTGGGGTTTTGGACGATATCACACTTCAAGCTGTGCAAATCCTATTTGGAGAGGAAACAGTCAGCTGGCATCATGTCTGTCATGGAATGACCTCCCCAATCACCCGACCTCAACCCAACTGAGCTACTAGGAACTGGACCGTGATGTCCGTAAGAAGTGTCCAACCAGTGTGAATCATCTTTGGGCAATCCTTCAGGAGGCTTGGAGTAATATATCAAGTCAATGTTTGAATAAACTGACAGATCGGATGCCCAGATTATGCAGAGCTGTAATAGCTGCTAATGGTGGATATTTTGATGAATCCAAAATTATATGTATAAACTGTTTATGTAATAAAATATGTTTCCCTTATCAGTGCAAAATTATCACAAATTAAAAAGGATTCATGCCAATATTGTCCAAAACCCCATTTTCTAGGGCGTTTCCAAACTTTTGGAGGGCAGTGTATTAAATTATATATTGCACATATTTTTTTTAAATACATGGTCCTTGGCCTTTTGTTAGCTGGTCTTATGATGTTGGAATGTTTTCCGTCTTGTAAATTTGCAATTAAACCACATATAGTAGGTCCTTATTTCAATAAGTATGTGTGTTACCTGTATTCCGGTGTGTGCACAGGCCAGTTTAGTGAACTCAATACAGCGCCCATCATTGACGTCCCATAAACACATTTCCCTGCGACAAACACAAAAGACATCTCAGGTGAAACTGCTAACATTTAATGTGCAGAAACACACATTTCACTGTCTGAACACACTGTTGTCTTATAGATTAGCACAGCTTAAAGAGCCCATGATAAACTCTCTCTCTAACCCGCTTTCAGAGGCGCTGATGAGGTATTGTTTGTCGCTTCCTGCGCTGGCCTTGGACAGACAGGTGACAGAAGCCGTGTGTCCGAACAGCAGAGCGCGAGGATTGATCTAAACACACAGAGACACACAGAAACTCATCAAACAATCCGGAGCAATTATTATCCTTCATGACATTCCAGCCCATGGAAGATAGTCAGTCATATAGCAGTAAATGAGTGAATTTTGGGTGAACTGTCTCTTTAAAGGGCACACAGTTTCACCCAATCTCATGTTAATCTTGAGTAACTATAGAGTAGTACTGCATCCTTCATATCTCCAAAAAGTCTTTAGTTTTATCATATTTATAAAAGAAATATACAGATTTACGATTCTCTCCGAAAAAAGCCGAGCTCCTGGAGGCGTGCCGTGTGGGCGGAGCTAAAGAGTGACGAGCACTTGCTCCGATCGCCAACAAAACACAGACATTTGATGCCTTTTCACTCACCATCTGCAGTTCTGAATCATGACCGGGATCTTTTATAGCTGGGACCGCTCCATCTTTCAGTATTAAACGATGTGCAAATCCAGTGTCGAACTGGCCCTTATTTATAAAACGTTCGTCAACAAAACACTTGAGAAACTCCTTTGCTGCCCCGGAAAAACAAACTATATCCACTGTTCATGTAACGCTGGGTTGTTTTGGGAAGCTGAACAAGGTTATCTTTCCCTCACAACCAAAAACACACTTCTTTAGAGACGTTCTTCCAGAGCGAGTCCCGTGCTGCCAGCCTGCCGATTGAAGCGCGTTGATTGGCTGCTCTCGCTCCGGTCGATGCGTGCACGGGCGCGTTCTTCCGGGAGAAATGCCCATATAAGGAGTTCCACCGTCGTTTACGTCATCAAGAACAACGATCGAAAAAAACTCTCCGAAACTTGTACGAACCCGGAAGTGAGATTTTTGGCACAGAAATACTCGTTATATGTCCAAATTTTTTTTTTGAAACTTTGTCCATGCTTAGCATGAGAATCAAACTCTTTACCAGTGTAAACAACTCTGAATGCATGAAACAGCATTGTACCCCCCCTTTAAAGAAAAACAAGCCATGTGTGACCTCGCCGTGACCTCTCACCTCCAGCTCTGGGGTCATGTCCCAGATGCAGATCTGTCCATCATGGCAGCCGGTGATGATGGTGGCCAGATCGTCCATCACCAGCAGGCTGGAGATGCAGTGAGTGGGCGCATTGCGGCCCCACAGAACTATGGGTAATACCAGACTGTTTCCTGACATGTTCTCTGTGATACTGAAAAGAGAGAGAAAACAAAAGAATCAGACACAATCAATGCATTACTGGAAACTCCAGAAACACAAAAATGAGGAAGTGGAAAAACCGGCCTAGATGAACAAACGAGGGCTTGAAAAACATTATTATATTTATTTTTGATATATATAATTATATATATATATATAATAATTTTTTTTCTAAAGAATCAGTTTATTAAATAAATGTTGATTGTTTGTTTATTTATTTATTTTAACACCATATCAGAAGCAAATACTTTTTGTAGTAGAAATTAAAATCCTTTGATAAATTTAACAATTTATCAAATGTAATAATATTTTCCTTACAACAACATTTTTAAAAACAATTCAACAATTATATAAACTCTTTATTTGTGATATTTTCCCAGGAGAAAGCTTTTAGAAATGTCCATGAATTAAATTTCTGAGAAAAAAATTTAAACTTTATTTATATAATTGAAAGCAGAATGTTCCAATAAAATATGCTCATTGCACACTTGAGTCCGAACTTTTCGCATGTTAAAAAATAAATATGACCTCACATTGTGTCAATCACATTTACACACTGCCTCAGAAACATTCGTCCATCATAAAAAAAATTGGATCAGGTTCGATTTTCTGCATTTTCGCATCCGTAGCATGCATTTTGATAGGAAAGGATGACGAATATGAAAAAACGCATAGGAAAATTTCGGACTCAGTGTGCAAGGAACTTTATAGTCAAGGAAATTTTACAAAAATTACCTGCTGGAAATTCTTCACCCTAAAAAATAATATACAAGTAAACAAAATGTGACCAATCCATTCATAACAGATTCAGATATTTATGATTATTGACTCCAGATGTTTGGAGTAACACACTAGCACACTACTCATACTATACTATTCCTGCAGTATGCATACTATAACTTGTACACTACAGCAAATACTCTACATGCACAGAATACATGAAAGAACAGAGAGCACGTTTCCAACTGGAGCAAAAGAATGGATAATGATTGAAAAACATCACAGATTAACCTCAAACTGACAAAAAAATCAATCAAAATCAATATCCGTCCCTTAAAACAACATACAGAAGTTCTTAAGTTCAAACTCTTTCATTTGATGAAGGGTTCAACATCTGATATTATGAGTGCAGCACAATTGTAAATTGAATTGGTAATTAAAATTACTCTAGAACGGAATTGAAGCAGAATTGAGTGCTTGTTACGTAACGCACAGATAAACAGACATCAATGATTCTGACTGTAAGTATTATTGAACGCTAGTCCAATAAAACACCACAAATCATGCTTTCAACATTAACCATTGCTGCTAGCTTGTGTTTTCATGTATTATGAAAGAGAAACCCAATTTATTATACCATAATTGTAATCCAAGATCATTTGTATAAACAACATAAATTAAATTATAAGATACAACATTACTGGATTTTTCAAAGAGTGTCAGAATTAAATAAGTATTCAACAAGCAATCGTTCATTTGTATTGCTATAAATAATGCAGATTATTAAGAACACATGACTTTAAATCCATCAAAACTATTCAAACACACACATAGAGGAAAGAGATGCAGAAAGCAGACTGACTTTACCTGACATGCTTGTGTCTCCTCAGATTAACCCTGAGCCTGTGAAACACTTGTTTAATTTTCACTAAATGAACCAGCTTCATCCTGAAAGATTCCTCTGCTAGAAACAATAAGACTGTGTGTTCCAGCTCTGCCGTCTCTCTCGGTCTGACAGACTCTCACAACAGCAGACGAATCAAACCAAACCCTTTCAGAGCAATCAATGAGCGTTCATCCATACAGACAGACACAGATCCACTGATCGGAAAACAACCAATGAACTCCACAGATATCACCAGAACAACAATATGCAGAAATATCAGATGGTTTAGAGCATTCAACAGAAGTCTGTCTGTACAAAAAGCATCTGTTTTGGTGAAATGTGAGTAAAGATTTCCATGCAACAGTGCTTTTTAACAAATCAGCAGTCATACACAATCAAATAACTCCTTTAATAAAGGCAATATCCATCATAAAATAAAACAAACTTCTGCTAAGTGTGCAATGCAGTGTTAAATCTATTATAAAACCATTAAAAGATGACCATAGGCAAGAGAAACAAAGCCAAATTGATGCTAGCATCAACTTCCTCAATACAATCTGACTGATTCATAAGTGGCATTAATGTCAAAGCCTGCTGGTTACTATACTGTGACATTCACGACACGTTAAATAAATGAGATATACAGAATGCAACGAGCAAAACACTGCATGAATCAATGAGAAATCAAAAAAGTTTAAAAAAAATCAAAACAGCTGACCTGCATACAAGTATACACAATATAATGCATATGCATTGATATAGATTATAAATATGCTACAGTCTGTACAGTATACATACAGTATACATTTCATTTGCTGTAATTGCATTACAATATATAGGCCTAACTATATATTGCATTAACAACTATGAAACCCATAACAGAATCACTCATTTTGACCTATTCTGAATATTTGTAAAAATGTAAACTGAAATTTAATGCACTAAATTCTTCACAATCAATGCCTATTTAATGTTTGTTTATTGCACATTTTGGTTTATTTAATCTATGCTTACAAATGCCAACAATACAATATCCTCAGCCCTGTTAAAAATAATTGAAGATGGTGTCTGGGCCTAAAAATAACTCCAGTATGAATCAATGATGCAGGGCTGGACTGACTGAGACAATAGCTGATGAGGAAACATGTTTCAAAACTATAATTACTGTTGAGATCCTGTTACACACATTACACTTTTTAATACAGAGTTCATAATGACACTCTCTCATATTCATATCTGTCAGAACACTGACCATCAGCAGTTGATATCATTCACTAGAAATACTCTTATTTGGGTTGAAAAACACCTGTCTGAACATTTTGAGCTGCAAAAATGCCATATACGTGTATAGTGTACATGTACCTGCTGTGTATAGTGCGTGTGTAGATGTATTAGTATATAACATACATGTATGTAATGTGTATATGTTTGTATATGATATAAATGTGTGTATGTTTGTGTATATTGACCTCAGGGCCGTTCATCAGTGTGTTTATCATCATTATAATGCGACAGCGTGGATCTGTCAGTGTGTGTGTGTGTGTGTGATATAAATGTGTGTGTAGACTGAGGAGGAGGTCAGTGTGTGTGTTTGTGTGTGATATAAATGTGTGTGTAGACTGAGGAGGTCAGTGTGTGTGTTTGTGTGTGATATAAATGTGTGTGTAGACTGAGGAGGAGGTCAGTGTGTGTGTTTGTGTGTGATATAAATGTGTGTGTAGACTGAGGAGGAGGTCAGTGTGTGTGTTTGTGTGTGATATAAATGTGTGTGTAGACTGAGGAGGTCAGTGTGTGTGTTTGTGTGTGATATAAATGTGTGTGTAGACTGAGGAGGTCAGTGTGTGTGTTTGTGTGTGATATAAATGTGTGTGTAGACTGAGGAGGAGGTCAGTGTGTGTGTTTGTGTGTGATATAAATGTGTGTGTAGACTGAGGAGGTCAGTGTGTGTGTTTGTGTGTGATATAAATGTGTGTGTAGACTGAGGAGGAGGTCAGTGTGTGTGTTTGTGTGTGATATAAATGTGTGTGTAGACTGAGGAGGTCAGTGTGTGTTTGTGTGTGATATAAATGTGTGTGTAGACTGAGGAGGAGGTCTAGTGTGTGTGTTTGTGTGTGAATAAATGTGTGTGTACTGAGGAGGTCAGTGTGTGTGTTTGTGTGTGATATAAATGTGTGTGTAGACTGAGGAGGAGGTCAGTGTGTGTGTTTGTGTGTGATATAAATGTGTGTGTAGACTGAGGAGGTCAGTGTGTGTGTTTGTGTGTGATATAAATGTGTGTGTAGACTGAGGAGGTCAGTGTGTGTGTTTGTGTGTGATATAAATGTGTGTGTAGACTGAGGAGGAGGTCAGTGTGTGTGTTTGTGTATATAACGTTATATATCGTGTGTATATTTACCTCAGGGCCGTTCATCAGTGTGTTATCATCATTATAATGTGACAGCGCGGGTCTATTAGTGTCCGGTCGCGTGACAGATTAAATGTCGGTGTGTTTTACTCACCGGAGCCGCTCTTTATCGTCTCATATTCGTTCTGTCGTTGATTTTATGAAAATATCGCAGCAACGCGCGTTAATTCCGCAGCGGCTCACTGATCAGCTGACGGGAGCACGCTCGTGCGTCATTGCGTCACGCGGTGACGTCACCGCCACGGCCTCTGCTGCCCCCCGCTGTCTGCTTTTGTCACATTATGTGTGACTTTACAATAATGTCTCCATATAAATAATACATCTTCACTATCATAGCTGCTGTTTATCATAATAATGTTAATATTACAATATATTTAAATCAGAATACGTTTGCTATAGAGATAAATATTCTTAACTGCATGATTATTTTCATGAAAATAATTATTTTGCTATTTTTTTAAACAACAAAAAGGTGAAAAGTTCTGCAGTAACAAAACAAACAAAAAAAATGTAGTTGATTATTGTTTCTTTATTGTGCACTTATAAGATGAAGAACCTCATTTATAACAATGTATTACAGAATTGAATAGCAGTTATATAGTTTTAATATAGTTGTTTTCATTACAGAACAATGTTATAAATGGTAAAAAACACCCAAATTACATTTAAACTTGATTATTGTCAAAAATTATCATACCAACTTTTACTGAAGACAAAAATCTACTTTAAAAGAACAATTTATGACAGGATCACATCCTACATTAATATAGTATGTTTCCATATCAAAGAAAAATGTTATAAATTGTGTGAAACACCCAAAACATCAGAGCTCGATTACTGTCACAGATCATCATGAGAACATAACTAAGATGAGGCTAAAGTTATAAACATATGGAACCACAGCCTGCTTCTTTAATTGAAGTAATCACAGGTTTGACATGAAAAATGTAACTTTAGTAATAATGTGATGTAGTAATCAACATGAGTATAAATGATGTGTTGTACAAAGCACCTGATTTTTTAGAGAGTATCTGAAGAAGTAAAAACAAATGAAAGCTTATTTCATATAAACGTGCTGCAGACGGACGTCTTTGATTTTTCAGCATCTTGCTGCTTTTCAGCATCTCGCTCATCAAGAACTACATTTAAAAACAAAGTGTTATAAACGTATTAATGTTCAAAGTTCTTTTCCATTCCAGCGCACTGCGGCTTGCATTTTTAAAAATGCAAAAGCTTTCCTGTAGCTCAAATGGTAGAGCATGGCGCTAGCAACGCCAAGATCATGGGTTCGATTCCCAGGGAAAGCAAGAGCTGGTTAAATGTAAAACTGTAACTTGAATGCAATGTAAGTCGCCTTGGATAAAAGCATCTACTAAATGCATAAATGTAAAAATGAAAAATGTGTTAAAAATGATATAAATATAAAGTACTAAAATGATTACATTTATAATCATAAATCTCTCAACTCTACTTCTCAACTCACTTCTCATTCCAACCAGATGATCCGACGGTAACTGATCGCATTGCAGCCTGTCTGAGTGACATTTCTAGCTGGATGATGGACCATCACCTTCAGCTCAATCTTGCTAAGACAGAACTGCTCGTGTTCTCAGCCAACCCATCACTTCACCACAACTTCTCTATACAGCTGGGTTCATCAACCATAACTCCTTCCAGGACTGCCAGGAACCTTGGAGTTGTGATCGATGATCAGTTAAGCTTCACAGACCATATTGCTACAACGGCCCGGTCCTGCAGATTTGCCTTATACAACATTAGGAAGATTAGGCCCTTCCTGCAAGAGCAAGCTGCACAACTCCTTGTCCAAGCTCTTGTTCTCTCCAGACTGGACTATTGTAATGCTCTCTTGGTGGGCCTTCCCGCATGTACTATCAAGCCTCTGCAACTAATCCAGAATGCAGCAGCCAGAGTGGTCTTTAATGAGCTGAAAAAAGCTCACGTTACCCCTCTCTTCATCAGGTTACACTGGCTACCAATAGCCGCTCGCATCAAATTCAAGGTACTGATGTTTGCCTACAAGACCACAACTGGCACTGCACCAATATACCTAAACTTGCTAGTTCAAACTTATGCGCCCTCCAGAAGCTTGCGTTCTGCAAGTGAACGACGTCTTGTGGTGCCATCCCAAAGAGGTACCAAATCACTCTCACGGACCTTTTCCTGGACTGTGCCCAGCTGGTGGAATGACCTCCCGATCTCAATTCCAACAGCTGAGTCTTTAGCCATTTTCAAAAAACATCTAAAGACACATCTTTTTCGCCAGCACCTGACTAACTAATACTAACACTTACCTATTCTATTTAAAAAAAAAAAAAAAAAAAAAAAAAAAATTCCTAGCTACGTGTACTGTGCTAGACTAACTGAGACTTGTCATGGCACTTGTATACTGTTGCTCTCTCGATGGTCTGATTGCTTCTATTGTTCTCCTCATTTGTACGGCGCTTTGGATAAAAGCGTCAGCTAAATGATTAAATGTAAATGTAAATGTAAATAATATAATTATTATTTTAAGAAATAAATCACAATTTGTCTTCCATGTTTTTATTTAAACCTCTTTTGTGCAGAACTCGGTTGCCAAAAATAAAAGGAATTGTTCAATTTAAATTTGATTACATTAAATGGTTCATTTTTATGCCTTAATTTGATTACTACTGTTTTTGATAATAAATTTGTATTAAACCATAAATTCTGAAAAATTAAAGACAACAGAATTTCTGAAAAAATAAAAGATTTCTATTATTGCAAAAATTTTATTAAATTCTTAGTTATAAAACAAAACTTTTATGCTTTTAAGCTTTTTTTATTAAGATTTAAGTTAACTTACGTAAGGAAAAAAATTCAATAAAAACATTGAATCGAGGCCCTAAAAATGTCATTTCTGTTGAACTTGTAATAAATTGTTGTTAAAGCAACTACATGTAAGTTTTTTACCTTGAAATATCAGTTTCAAAGTCATTTTTATGGTACACTGACTTCTAATAAGACAAACGGCTTCTGTTTCTTTTCATTTCAATTAATTAGACGTGTTTTTTCATTACTAAAATGTAGTTCAACCATTAAAATGGAAAAATAATGATTTTATATGGCTGTATACACTGTTAAAAAAGCTAGTATTGAACAACCATGATGCCTCTGTCTCTGCTTACACAGCGCAAAAATAATAATAATAATAATAATAATGAAAATCGGATGATATCTTAATACAGAAAAAAATTTGAGCGGATTCGTTCAAATTAAGTTTATAACAGAAGTATTTTTGAAGAGTTTATTTGCAAAAACGGATAACTTTTCAAAAATCATGTTTTTTTTTTATGTTATGTTTTTATTGTATTTTTGTTATTTTTTAACCTAATCAAAATAACCCAACTGCAGTTTGATTGAGATTATTTGGAATGCATAATGAAAAAACATGATTTTTGAAAATTGTTAAAAACGGAGTCATCTGTTTTTGCAAATGAACTCTTCATTTCTATATTTCTATTCTGTGTTCCGTGTGAATGTTAATTCCATTCACTGCCATTAAGCCTTTGTCTGTTTTCAACAAACTGTCCATCGCCGATTCAAAAAACTCATGAATCATAAACTGTCTAACCTCTGTGCACCACTATAATATTTTTTTTTAAGTTGTAAACAAACAAAACCCTACGAGTACTTTTTTTTAAAAAAAAGAAAAAACTATTAGTCTTTCTACTTCAAAATGTCATGTTTAATTCACTATTACTCATTATTTGTCAAATTTAATTGCGACTTAAAATAAATTGAATTTATTGCATTTGCAATTTATAAGGTATTAAAAAAATATTTTCAAATATATTTTAATGTAACACTTTAATTTATTTGAATAGTTTTATTGGAGGTGGGGGGCATAGCTGGCTAAGCTTAACTTGACCCCCTCAGGTGCTCCCCTGGAACTCCTCCGCCCCCTCGTTATTGTGGGCCCCTCTGTAATTCCGGCCCCCTCTGAATTTATGTGCTCCCCCAGTACTGTGGCCCCTGTAGTCCCCTCGGAAATCGGAGTTTCCCCTAAAACTGTGGCCTCCCCTGAAACTGGGGTCCTCCTTAAAACTGGGGACCCCTCGGTTACTGTGTTCCTCCTTAAAATTGTGCCCCCCCCTGAAACTGGGGTCCCCTCTGTTACCGTGTTCCTCCTTAAAATTGCGGCCCCCCCTGAAACTGGGGTCCCCTCTGTTACTGTGTTCCTCCTTAAAATTGCGGCCCCCCCTGAAACTGGGGTCCCCTCTGTTACTGTGTTCCTCCTTAAAATTGCGGCCCCCCCTGAAACTGGGGTCCCCTCTGTTACTGTGATCCTCCTTATAATTATGCCCCCCCTTGAAGCTGGGGTCCCCTCTATTACTGGGGCCCACTCTGAAATTGTGACCCCCTCTGGAAGTGGGGTCCTCCTTAAAACTAGGGTCCCCCCTGAAACTGGAGTCCCCTCTGTTATTGGGGTCCTCCTTAACATTATGCCCCCCCTTGAAGCTGGGGTCCCCTCTATTACTGGGGCCCCCTCTGAAATTGTGACCCCCTCTGGAAGTGGGGTCCCCCTTGAAACCCCCTCTGGAAGTGGGGTCCCCCCTGACACTGGGCCCCCCTCTGGAACTGGGGCCCCGTCTGATATTGTGGCCCCCTCTTACACTGGGGTCCCCCTTGGAGCTGTCAATCTTCTGTAGCACACTGAGCCTCAGGTCACTCAGGTATTCTTGGGTATTGATCAGCAAATCTGAAACATTCCCTGGATCTGGCAGACTAAACTGGGCTCTAGAGAAAAAAGAAAAACCTTCAGGAATCAGAGACGCTGCTGGTTAAGAGCCGGAGAATTCAGAAGAGAAACAGAAAACACAACAAACCTTTGCAATGTGCTCTTAAAGTTCTGTAAAAGACAGAAATGTAAATTATTTCTGAAAATGACATTCACATGTTTGCATTTGTCTTAATTAACATTGTAATTCTGAAGATGAGCATTCATTGGCACCTGCAGGAATGAATCATCTTCAGCTTTCATCTGCTTCTCTACATCTCTGATTGCACATTTGAGAAATACGATCTGTTTGCTGGTCTTCTCAGTCTTGTCCTTTATCATCTGACTCTTCTGCTTCTCTTCCTCTCGCAGTACTGTTATTCTGGCCACTTCTTCATTGCGTAGAATCTCACGAAGTTCCTCAAACTCCTTGTTGATCTTCTCCTCCGTATCTTGAGTTTGAACCTTAAAATTAACAGCAAGATATAATAGCCAAACTAGATCTATAACATCCAGAAGTACTTAAATCACACTGTTTATTTCCAACCTTATTAATGTCAGCAGTCTGATTCAACGTCTGTTTAAAATTATCAAATATTCCCATCTTCTCCCGCAAGTGTTCCAGTACAGCTTTGAGTTTCTCCTGAAAGAAAACAGTAACATTTTACGGTAACACTTTATTTTAAGGTGTCTTTGTTACACTTGTTACATGCACTTACTGTTATAATAACAATAAATTATGCATAATTACATGCAAGAAACCATAACCAAACCTAATCGTAACCTTAACATATAGTAAGTACATGTATTTAATATTACTCGCTACTTAAGTGTTAAAGTCTGCAATAGTTAATTGCATGATAGAAAAGGTCAAAAACTCACCACGAAGGATGATATTTTAGGTCTCACACTTGAAAAAAAGACAAAACAAGATGCGTCGCCGCGTCGGGTGGCCTAGGTTGCAGCGGTGATATGCAAAATCATCATATTTGCCAACATATCTCCGTTTATGTTCGTTTACCCTCGACATTTTCATAAAGGTTAAGTAAGAGATTTTTTAGATGTGCTTATTTTCTGTTTTCTGAAGTAGCCAATATTATATTCACATGTTATTTAGGGTTATCAATGTTATTAAACCGATAACCAGGGAGCGGGTGAGCAGAAACAGGTCATGTACCATGAAATGTCTTGCAATCGTTGTATGCATAGGTGTAAAGAGTTATTTTATTTCACTAATATGTTACTGAAATTAAATATTGTTTTTGGGGGTTTGTACTTAACTCAAGTGTAATTTAAACTATAATACATTTCTAATGTTTCTCATTTTTATTTCTTACAATTTTAAAAAGTACTGACTATGTTTGTACATTTTCATTTCATATACTTAGGCTAGGTGTGACTAAACGGTAAGTGGGAGCAGTTAAGAAAAAAAACACATTGCAGCCAGCTGAGACGATGACACGCTGAAGGCCGGAGGCGACGGTCGGCTACACGCCGAAGGCCGGAGGAGACGGTCGGCCGAAGGCCGGAGGAGACGGTCGGCTACACGCCGAAGGCCGGAGGAGACGGTCGGCCGAAGGCCGGAGGAGACGGTCGGCCGAAGGCCGGAGGAGACGGTCGGCCGAAGGCCGGAGGAGACGGTCGGCCGAAGGCCGGAGGAGACGGTCGGCCGAAGGCCGGAGGAGACGGTCGGCAGGCCGGAGGAGACGGTCAGCCGAAGGCCGGAGGAGACGGTCGGCTACACGCCGAAGGCCGGAGGAGACGGTCGGCTACACGCCGAAGGCCGGAGGAGACGGTCGGCTACACGCCGAAGGCCGGAGGAGACGGTCGGCTACACACGACACCACTCAGTGTCACTAACTGAATGTAACGTGTGTGCGCAGAAGAAAACTGACTGCTGTGGTGTAAACTCAGGATGTCTGATAGTTTTTCAGTGATCTTAAAGTAAAGCATTATACAGGTATGCCAAACTTGGGAACCTTTATTACATGGGTTCTCAATTCCTTTGGACACAGAAAAGCAATGATAGACTGTTTTGAGATTTCCACAGAGAAATCATTCAGTGTGAAAGTGTTTGTTAAAATGTCTTCTACCTACAAGCACCATTTAGTATTTGACAGATCATCTAGCACTTCTAAGAATCCATGCAGAAAGGGTCATCAGAAATGTTTGCCAGAAGCATCAAATCATCATCTTATCATTATTATTAATTTATTCAGTTTCTTTGTAGTACTTACACTTTGTCCACTTAAGAAAACAGTGTGCTTATGATTCATCATGCTTGTCACATCTTCTGTTATGCATTTTGAAACTAATTTTTAACAGTGTTGCATTAATAATAAAGTATGTATAATGCCATTTTCATAAATGTGTTTTTGATTGTCTCCTTGTTATTAGTACTTGTTATCAGCCAAAAGTACGGAAAAGTGAACAAACGGTAAGGTTTAATGGTAGAGACTCACATCATCACATGATGTAATTACTAGGGGTGTAAGAAAATATCGATACACGTGAGTATCGCGATATTTTGTTTGGCGATACTGTATCGATTCTCAAAAACGGAATATCGATATTTTTAAAAAAAATCATACAGGATTCATGTCAGTTGTTTCGTTTTGAGTTCATATCCCGACCGCTAGAGAGCAGTCTTCATCTCTGAACTTAAAACAGTGACAGGAAATACTAGCATTAGAGCACACCACTAATGTTTGCGTTAATCTAGTTCGCTGCCAGTAATGGAGGATGAAAGAATTGTTCCAGTTCTCGTTTCGGTGTACAAAGCTGAAGTGTGGCGTCATTTGGGCTTTTGTGGTAATGTCCGCCCCGACGCTTGCCGTGCCCCGTGTGAAAAGCCTTCGCGCGACTGCGGTCAAGCCTGCCGCACTTTTTTAACATGCGCGTCTAGTCGCGCACTTACGGTACGGGTGCTGAGAGCGGTCTAAATGGATGTAAAGAAGCTGTCATACCGGCGTTTCCTTTACTCTTTTGCTTTTTTTAACTTTTATTTTTGATTTTAATGTTTGTAAATACATTGTTTTTGTACATAAACGTTTGTATTTTACATTAATTATCATATTAATGTTAATAAATGTTAATATTATTGTTTTTTATTCAGTTATTTCTTAATTTTAATGTTTGTGTGCGTGTGT
The DNA here is from genome assembly GCA_023376895.1 of Aspiorhynchus laticeps. Lineage (NCBI taxonomy): Eukaryota > Metazoa > Chordata > Actinopteri > Cypriniformes > Cyprinidae > Aspiorhynchus > Aspiorhynchus laticeps. Next base: position 35,439,557 of record CM041811.1, read on the forward strand.
GTGTGTATATATATATATATATATATATATATATATATATATATATATATATATATATATATATATGTAATGTATGTATGTATGTATGTATATTTTCATTTTCCAACACTCCTTTGTGTTCCTTTATAGGTTAGCTCATTCTTCTAATTTATATTTATTCAGAGTGACCCTGAATATTACTGTATTAATTTTCAAGCCATTTTACTGTATAGATTTAGAGAAAATTAAAAGCAAATTCACCACAAACAACAAAATGCGTCATAGCAGGATGCGGCGCGGGGTGCGGCGGGCAGCAGGGTCGCTGTGCGGCTGCAGCTTTCTGTCGTGTTGGGGGTGTTTTGTGGAGATGGGGCGGTGCTCGTGTCGCGGTCTCTGCGATTCCACGCAGAACATAAATATAAACTGAAAAACCTGTGAAATCCAAGAAAGGTTCTGAGAATGTTCAATATCTGTTTTTATTTTATTGTTTACATTTTGTTTTCATTAGGAATCCAGCAAGCACTTTATTTTTCATCAATACTAAGCAGATGTAATTTTTTGCTCAGATCAAAATGTTATGACATTGTATATTACAATTGTAAACTTAAACTGTGAACTTTTAAAGCAGAGTCTAAAAATATATATGGTCTTTTTTATAAAATACATTTTATACATGCATTTAATTAAAGAATCCTGCAAGCACTTAAAATTTTCCCCCTAGACTCATACTGCACAAAAAGTGGTTCAATAATGTTGAATATTACAGGGACTGATTATTGCAAATGCAGATTCCAGTGTGTTCTGGATAAACAATTTATATTTATTTATTTATTTGTTGCTAAGGTTTGCATATGGTGGTGTGCTCTTAATGACAGCTTTCCTAAAAATATATCCTATTCCTAAAATAAGAAATATCCCAATATATCGCCTTGCTTACAGTATCGCAATGTATCGCAATATATCGTATCGCAACCCCTGTATCGGGATACGTATCGTATCGCCAGATTCTTGCCAATACACAGCCCTAGTAATTACATACAATTGTGCAAATTATGTGCGCAAATCAATGGTAGACAAAAACAGTTTTTATACTGTAAACAAGATCATATATCCAGCGAGGTTGGAGGCAGGCACTCAAGTTTTTGCATCAGGTAGTATGGATCAGTGTTAATTGTTAATCATCAATGACAAATTATATAAATTAAGGTTCCTAAAAAAATTAGCTGAGATTATCTCGGTACCATAGTGTAGTTGAATGAACGGTTTAAGACCCACTCAAAGACAGTCTCTTACCACAACAATGAAACTGCACTGACTGAGACTCGTCTAGAACACGCAGGTGAAATATAACAGAAAAAGTATCTTGTCAGTCAGATTCGAGGATCAGAACTAACTTATATATATATATATATATATATATATACAGTGTTGGGGAGTAACTAGTTACATGTAACGGCGTTACGTAATTTAATTACAAAATAAATGTAACTGTAATTAGTTACAGTTACTAAGAAAAAATGTGTAATTAAATTACAGTTACTTATGAAAATGTTAACGATTACAAAGGGGGTTACATTTGAATATTTACGCACATCCACATACAGATTTAATTGATTTCTTTCCCAAATTGCACTGACTTGACTGTTTTTTTTCTAATAAATCACTAATCGGTTAGTCTGACTGACAATGCTTCGTCTCGCGCGCGCTCCGCGTCTCCGCCAAACGGTTTCGAGCAGAGTAATCAATGCGAGAGATTTGACAATGGAGAGGACTGTGGAAGCGCACAGGTGGAGCAGAGAAGCATAAACTACTGTTCAGGATTTCAAGTGCAGGTCAGATTCATCTGTAAATATGCTATTATAGTTTTGTCTTCGTTTAGTTAAGCAGCAGCCCATTGCTCATCAGTCGTCACTCAAGATACTGTGGGCCTATAGCTAAAGGGCATCATTATTAGCCTATCTATTGTAAAGTTAATGTAGCAGACAAAGAACCACATCGTTTTATAATAGGTATAGAGGGAGCTAGGGCAGACAACAACACAACCCTTATGAAAATGAACGATGATTTTACTATAAATCCAAAGACAATATTACTATTGTTAAACCATGGTAACCACAAATAACCATGGTTTATGCTACACTAACCATAGTTTAACCATGGAATTTGAAGTAAAAATAAATAAATATACAAATGGTAATCCATTTGCCAAAAGAAAAAACATGGTTACTATACTTTTGCTGTAATAAAATCATGGTTATTTTTTATAAGGGAAAAATATGACTCATGTTCAGAATTAGGATTTTTCTAGAAAGAGTCAGAGAGATGTATCCTGTGTATCGCTCGTGGTGTTTTCAGTCTGCCTCCTCAATATATATGAGTACATGAACACATAAACAATCTCTAGAGTCACTTCATGAGCATTTTACAATTTCTTTTGAGAAGACTATCATCATATATACAAACAGACACCAATGTTTAAAAATGTTTCAGGAGTTTAGTACAAAGAATAGGACACATGCTTATTAGATAATTTGGGTTGATGTATATGCTTTTATTTTTATTTTTTTAAATGAACTTATTTTTTCTAAAGCATCATTAGATGCAGTGTTTCCTGTACTTATGCGAAGATTTGGTTTCAAAAACAGTATCAGTAAACTATTTCTTATGATTTTAAATCTGCATTGAACTTGATCAATCTCAAAGTAAAAGGCGGTACTAAAGTCTGATTTTGGTGGATGTGTTCACATTTTATCATCTTAATTCAAGTGATGAAGGGTTTTTAAAGTATTTTTAAAGTTGTAAATTTGACAGTTATTAGTGCTGAATACTAGGTTAACCCTCCATGGTGTAAATGTTTGAAAATTATTAACAGTTGAAAACATTTATTAGAAATTTAGGAAAGTAATCAAAAAGTAATCAAAAGTAATCAGTTACATTACTTTTATAAAGTAATTGAAAAAGTTACACTACTATTACATTTTAAATAGGGTAACCTGTAATCTGTAACCTATTACATTTTCAAAGTAACCTTCCCAACACTGTATGTATATATATATATATATATATATATATATATATATATATATATATATATATACTATATATATATATATATATATATATATATATATATATATATATATATGCTAACAATAGACTGACGATCTTATTGTCAGGTTTATGTTTTGTCATTCTCTTCCGTTTACTTCACTTCCCGTTTCAACGAGATTCAGTTTCGGTTCCATTGGTTTCTGAATATGACCTCACATCGTAACACAGATAGATATATATATATATATATATATATATATATATATATATATATATATATATTATATATATATATATATATATATATATATATATATATATATATATATATATAATATATATATATATATTATATACACACACATCCATGAACCTCAGATGAAGCCTGCCAAATGTATCCTTATAAAACGTGATCTGACCCCGCTTTACTATTACACAAAGAACAAATCAGAATACCAGACTCACAATTTAAAATATACATTCCATATAAAACTCCATACCTGAAACAATTCAAATTGACTCACCGCAATAGACAGCTACCAGTCTTGCATACTGATCACAAACAGTTGTTCAAGAATGATTAGAGCAGACATCCTCAAATCTGTCCCACTCCTGCAGAGTTCAGCTCTAACCCTAATCAAACACACCTGAGCTAATCACAGTCTTCAGGATCATTAGACAATCACAGGTAGGTGAGTTTGATCAGGAGCTAAACTCTGCCGCAGATTGGCCCTCCAGGGAAAGATGTGAGGAACCCTGGGCTAGAGTCTTCTTTAAAGGCAGACGGCTTCGCATTTCTTATTCCTGTACTGAAATGTTGTGCTAGCGGCACTCCATTAACATGTGGCGTTCGCTCGTACAAATCACTCTTTAATTTACATCACCAGGTAACATACACCTGGATGGCTCACCTAAAAACTGTTTACTATCGCCGCCCACCTGACCTACTTTCCTATGTGCCACAGTGAAAACTATTGACGTTTACTGGTTTAATCAGTTTACTGACCTTGTTATTGTTCACGGCTTCATCTATGGGACAGAAAGTGTGGTCAGTGTGTAGTTTGGAGTCTCGACACACCAAACACACGGTCTGGTGATGATCCAGACAGAAGAGCTTCAGCTTCTCTCCGTGAGCGCTGCAGACGGCTTCACCTCCTGATGAAGATCTTTGACTTTGCTCCTGCTGGAAGGTCTCACACATGTTCTTCAAAGCCAGATTTAACGTAGGATCGTTCACTGTCGATATTTCTCTGCACATGGGACATTCTTAACTCCTTTACTTTCCCAAAACGCTGATGCAGTTTGAACAGATGCTGTGACTGCAGGGCAGAAGAACAGGGTTTACGAAGAAGTCAATGCACACAGGACAAGTGAAGTCCACCTCAGTAAAACCCTCAGATGCCATCTATCTTCAAAGTTACACTTTCAGGTTTTCAGCTTCACATCCATGCACAGCAGAAATGCACGTACAGAGTTTGAGGTATGAGCTAAAACAACAGATGAGGTGTGTCTCTTTATATCCAGTGGGAGGAGCTCGAAGTCTCAAGATGTTAACCTTTTTATTTCAACACAAGGTTCACTATTTCAACATTTTAGAGATCACCAGAACTTTTAGTTAAAATAAATAATACTAAACCTAATAGTAATCTAAATCTTTATAGGCCATAATATTGCCCTGTTTATTATTATTATAATACTTTAGATGTTAATTCACAATAACTCAATAAGCCCAATCCCCAGAGATCTTTTTGCACAAGGACAATGATTATGGATGTTTAAAAAGCACCATAAAAGTAGTCCGTATGATTTGTGTCTTGAAGTCTTCAGAAGTCATACTCTTAAAAAATAAAGGTTCTTCAGTGGCATGGAAGGTTCAGCATGCATGGAAACTTTCCATCGCACAAAAGGTTCTTTATAGTGGAAAATGGTTGCTTAAAATGTTCTTCACAGATGTTAAATCCCTATATGTGACGCTGAGTTGTTGTTTGAGTATTTTTCTGTTTTGTATTCTTTTTCCGGGTTTTCTTTTTTTTTTCTTTCTTTGCCGCCCTCTCGTTTTTTCTTTCTCTCTCTTCTACTTTCACTTTCGCAGGTGGCGTGCGGATTGGTCGTCTCGCTTGTCAATCATTCGGGACGAGTTGATTGGGTGTGATGACTGAGGGGGCGTGTTCTTTAATCGCGCTCGCTGATTGGCGTCCAGCAGTGCTATAAAAGGGAAACGCCGGGCTTTGTTTTGATGGCAAGTGTGTGTGCATATATATAAAACAAGGCCAGTGCAAAGAATAATGAAACAAATAATTCATATAGGGCTGCAACAATTAACCCGAAAATAAATTAAACAATCAAATCAATATTTTTTTTTTCTCGGAAAGTGACCTAAAAATGTCACATAGTTCAGATTTTTGCAATATTGCCAATATGCATACATTTTACATTTGTTTTTTATTAAAAATTTTTTTTTGATTTTGGCTGTTAATGCACATCTAAATATGTTGGCCTGAATGTGTAATCTGTAGTTGCAATTTCATAGATATAAATATATCTTTATAACATTTTAAATGACAATTAGTAATGTATGTTTTTCTATTTCAGCCATGGACCCAACAGGAGGCCTTGCTGATGTAAGATTGAATATTATGTAGTATTTTTATGTAACTTTTAAATAGTTTTGTATATATATATATATTTTATTCAGCTACCATCAGAGCTGCTCAGACATATTCTTCTAGATGTTGTCTATGAAGAAGGAGATGGAGCCTTTCTCACTCTGTCACTAGTGCACAAAGTTTTATGACATTATCAACCGTCAGAGTTTTCGAAGAAAAGCTCACTTTGCCTGGCTGGACAGCATGTATATTTAGTACTTTTATTAACTGAACAAGGTTTTTAAAAATATTTAGAAAGTTTATTGCATTAATTCAGAGATTTTTTTTTCTTGTGTAGGTATCGTTGACTGGAAGTCTGTCAGTCCAGATGTGAGGAAATCATACAGAGTAGAGTTTGAGCTCACCAGATGTGATGGCTGTAGATGCATCTACAAAAACACCACTGGATACTGTGGCCATGGAAAGAAGGGGGTCTTCACAGCGTTCTATTCAGACAATGACTTTGCTGGCTTCTGTTCTATCTGTCTTGTGGACTTCAGAAAGAGCCCTACACTCCTCTTGTGATCAGCGGGACCCCTGTGGAGAGAGTGAGCAGCTTCAAGTACCTCAGTGTAAACATCTCCGAGGACCTGACTTGGACTACACACATTCAAACACAGGTTAAGAAAGCCAGGCAAAGACTGTACCATCTGTGACAGCTGAGGAAATTCAGGGTCTCACCAACAATCCTGAAAACTTTCTATGCAGGGACCATAGAAAGTGTATTGACTCAGTGCATCTCAGTGTGGTATGGAAACAGCTCCAGCCAAGATTGCAAGGCCTTGCAGAGAGTTGTGCGCTTAGCTGAGCGTATCTCAGGGTCTGCTCTCCCCTCTCTGCAGGACATCTACATCAAACGCTGCAGAAGCAGAGCTGTCAAAATCATCAAAGACTCAAATCACCCTGGAAACTGTCTTTTCACTCTGCTGCCATCTGGTAAGTGCTTCCGCAGCCTGATGGCAAAAACTGAGAGACTCAGGAGGAGCTTCTTCCCCACGGCCATCAGACTCCTGAACTCAAACTCAGCCTCTTAACATCATCATGACTTCACTTATTAATCACTCACAATCAGTAAGATATTCACACTCATTATTCTCTACCTCATACTGATACTGACAGTGTCATTTGCACACATCACTTTCTGTGTTTTGGTATCTTATTATTATTTTTTTTTTTGGTATTGCTGCTTCATGTCAACCATGTACAACCTGTTTGCACATTCCTCTCTTGTACAGTCCTGCTTATCTTAATATTTAAGTCTACAGTATACTGTTATGCACATTTTTATATTTATCTTATTTTTTACTCATTTAATTTTATGTATATTTCCTCTGTGTTGTATTCTATAATATTGCACTGTCCATGGAGCGGACCTGACTCACATTTCACTGCTGGTTATATACTCTCTGTATAATCGTGTATGTGACAAATAAATCTTGAACTTGAACTTCTATGGACTGCTGCTACAGCATGAATGAATGGATGGATGGTTTATTTATTTTTTACTTGAATTGGCAACTGCAACTGAAAGCTAAATAAATGTTTTAGTGGATAAAGCTGTGTCTGTTTGCTAAATTGGTTAATGTCATTAAACAGAAGGTTACCAATCTCTTCTGACTAATTTTTACAATTTTGTAATTTGGTGGTTTTATCAACTATATATTTTTTTCTATCAGGCAAAACATTGTTTTTAGGGTAACACTTTACAATAAGGTTTCATTTGTTAACATTGATGTATTAACTATGAGCAATTAATTTGTTACAGTATTTATTAAGCTTTGTTAGTATTAGTTAATAAAAATACAGCTGTTCATTGTTTTTGTTAGTTCACTTCACTTTAACTAATGTTAACAAATACAACTTTTGACTTTAACTTAAGAACAGCTAGTGCGACTAATCGTGGTAAGAGACGTTTGTATCCTCAAGAAAATAATTGTAATTTGTTTTTAACAAACATAAGACATAATATTGATAAACTAAGACCTAAACTTGCGGTGGTGATGACGTCAGTGACCCGCGCCATGCAGAAGTTCCGAAGGTACTTTCGAAAGTAATTTCAAATAATAATATTCTTAATATCATTAACGCTGTTTTTACCTTGGAAGAATTTAATTTGGTTTTATAGGATTATGTTGAATTTATTGTCTTTATGCGGAACAGCCAGCTTTCGCGAAACCTCTTGGAACGCCCCCTAACTTTAGTTTCACCAATGAGAAACCTTTTGGCACGCCCCCTAACTTTCGTTTCACCAATGAGAAACTTTTTGGCACGCCCCCTAACTTTCGTTTCACCAATGAGAAACCTTTAGGCACGCCCCTAACTTTCGTTTCACCAATGAGAAACCTTTCGGCACGCCCCCTAACTTTCGGTTCACCAATGAGAAACCTTTTGGAACGCCCCCTAACTTTCGTTTCACCAATGAGAAACCTTTCGGCACGCCCCCTAACTTTCGTTTCACCAATGAGAAACCTTTCGGAACGCCCCCTAACTTTCGTTTCACCAATGAGAAACCTTTTGGCACGCCCCCTAACTTTCGTTTCACCAATGAGAAACCTTTCGGAACGCCCCCATCCTTTCGTTTCACCAATGAGAAACCTTTGGGCACGCCCCCTAACTTTCGTTTCACCAATGAGAAACCTTTTGGCACGCCCCCTAACTTTCGTTTCACCAATGAGAAACCTTTCGGCACGCCCCCTAACTTTCGGTTCACCAATGAGAAACCTTTTGGAACGCCCCCTAACTTTCGGTTCACCAATGAGAAACCTTTTGGAACGCCCCCTAACTTTCGTTTCACCAATGAGAAACCTTTCGGCACGCCCCCTAACTTTCGTTTCACCAATGAGAAACCTTTCGGAACGCCCCCTAACTTTCGTTTCACCAATGAGAAACCTTTTGGCACGCCCCCTAACTTTCGTTTCACCAATGAGAAACCTTTCGGAACGCCCCCATCCTTTCGTTTCACCAATGAGAAACCTTTTGGCACGCCCCCTAACTTTCGTTTCACCAATGAGAAACCTTTTGGCACGCCCCCTAACTTTCGTTTCACCAATGAGAAACCTTTCGGCACGCCCCCTAACTTTCGTTTCACCAATGAGAAACCTTTTGGCACGTCCCCTAACTTTCGTTTCACCAATGAGAAACCTTTTGGCACGCCCCCTAACTTTCGTTTCACCAATGAGAAACCTTTTAGAACACCCCCAACCTTTCGTTTCACCAATGAGAAACCTTTCGGCACGCCCCCTAACTTTCGTTTCACCAATGAGAAACCTTTTGGCACGCCCCCTAACTTTCGTTTCACCAATGAGAAACCTTTTGGCACGCCCCCTAACTTTCGTTTCACCAATGAGAAACCTTTCG
>CM041811.1:35448688-35503688 GCA_023376895.1 Aspiorhynchus laticeps
ACTTGGACTTGAACAAGAGAATTTGCTATTGTTTTTGACGCAGAGTGTGATGTTACTTTTAAAACACTGTAACTCAGAAGAAATCAGCATGGTTAATCCTTGTGGAAACATTTTCATTGAAAATGTTGATGTTTTAAAACAACAGTGTGAATAAGATTATAAGGAATGCTCTTTGTTCTGTGTCCTTACCTGCAGCAAGATTTGTTTGGTCTTCTTTATTTGGTAATATCTCTTGGGTTAAAGCATGGAAACTGCCAAATAAGTTTTGTATCAATAACAAAATTAAGGAAGTGTCTTACAAAATACTTCATAGAATTTATCCTGCTAAGCATGTTTTGGAAAGATTTAAGCTTAATATTTCGTATTCCTGTGAATTTTGTGGTCAAGAAAAATAAACTATTTTGCATCTTTTTTTTCATTGTAATTACTCAAGATTATTTTGGAAGGATTTGGAATTCTATATTAACAGAAAAGTGGAGTGTATGATAGAAATATGTATATTTGATGTACTTTTTTATACAGAAAACGAAAATTTGAATTGTAAAGAACAACAAATTATACATTTGTTTATTTTGAAATTCCATATACATAAGAAGAAGTGGGCTCAATGTAAACCAAATTTTGCACATTTTATAAATGACTTTAAATTATATGTAAATCTCTTGGAACAAACAAAAAACAAAAAAGCATTGAAGATAGAGAGGGTCACATCACAGCACGTCAGCTATCTTAATCATGGCTTGTGTGTGTGTGTGTGTGTGTGTGTGTGTGTGTGTGTGTGTGAGAGTGAGTGTGTGTGTGAGTGAGTGAGTGAGTGAGTGAGTGAGTGAGAGAGAGAGATAGAGAGGGTCACATCACAGCACGTCAGCTATCTTAATCATGGCTTGTGTGTGTGTGTGTGTGTGTGTGTGTGTGTGTGTGTGTGTGTGTGAGAGTGAGTGTGTGTGTGAGTGAGTGAGTGAGTGAGTGAGAGAGAGAGAGAGAGAGGGTCACATCACAGCACGTCAGCTATCTTAATCATGGCTTGTGTGTGTGTGTGTGTGTGTGTGTGTGTGTGTGTGTGTGTGTGTGTGAGAGTGAGTGTGTGTGTGAGTGAGTGAGTGAGTGAGTGAGAGAGAGAGAGAGAGAGGGTCACATCACAGCACGTCAGCTATCTTAATCATGGCTTGTGTGTGTGTGTGTGTGTGTGTGTGTGTGTGTGTGTGTGTGTGTGTGTGAGAGTGAGTGTGTGTGTGAGTGAGTGAGTGTGTACTGGTTTTTGTGGTTTACGGGGACAAAATTTGTATAATAACATGGGTATAACAGAGGTATTACAATTTGAAGGTGGTTTATGAGGACACTGCCTATGTCCCCGTAATTCAAAAGGCTTAAAAAACATACTAAATGGTGTTTTTTTGAAAATCTAAAAAAGCACACAGTCTCCTGTGAGGGCTAAGTTTAGGTGTAGGGTAGGTGTAGGGCAATAGCACATACAGATTGTACAGTATAAAAACCATTACGCCTATGGAGAGTCCCCATAAACCACAAAAACCAACATGTGTGTGTGTGTGTGTGTGTGTGTGTGTGTGTGTGTGTGTGTGTGTGTGTGTGTGTGTGTGTGTGTGTGTGTGTGAGAGAGAGAGAGTGAGAGAGAGAGAGAGAGAGAGAGAGAGAGAGAGAGAGAGAAAGTCACATCACAGTGGAGTCAGCTATCTTAATCACGGCTTGTGTGTGTGTGTGTGTGTGTGTGTGTGTGTGTGAGAGAGAGAGAGAGAGAGAGAGAGAGAGAGAGAGAGTCACATCACAGTGGAGTCAGCTATCTTAATCACGGCTTGTGTGTGTGTGTGTGTGTGTGAGAGAGAGAGAGAGAGAGAGAGAGGGTCACATCACAGTGGAGTCAGCTATCTTAATCACGGCTTGTGTGTGTGTGTGTGAGAGAGAGAGAGAGAGAGAGAGAGAGAGAGAGGGTCACATCACAGTGGAGTCAGCTATCTTAATCACGGCTTGTGTGTGTGTGTGTGTGTGAGAGAGAGAGAGAGAGAGAGAGAGAGAGAGAGAGAGGGTCACATCACAGTGGAGTCAGCTATCTTAATCACGGCTTGTGTGTGTGTGTGTGTGAGTGAGTGAGTGAGAGAGAGAGAGAGAGAGAGAGAGAGAGAGAGAGAGAGTCACATCACAGTGGAGTCAGCTATCTTAATCACGGCTTGTGTGTGTGTGTGTGTGTGAGAGAGAGAGAGAGAGAGAGAGAGAGAGAGAGAGAGAGAGGGTCACATCACAGTGGAGTCAGCTATCTTAATCACGGCTTGTGTGTGTGTGTGTGTGTGTGAGTGAGAGAGAGAGAGAGAGAGAGAGAGAGAGGGTCACATCACAGTGGAGTCAGCTTTCTTAATCACGGCTTGTGTACAATCACATACGTCTGTCACGAGACTCTGTTCCCCTCTCAGGCTTGAACTGATGGTAAAACTAATGACATTATTAACGGTCTTTACTTTTATTTTGAAAGCTGAAGCTGGCGATTATGGAAAGGGGCGTTACATTTCCGACGAGTGCTTGTGGTGTTCGGCCAATCACAATGCACTAAGTCAGCTGGCCAATCAGAGCAGACTGTGCTTGTCGGAAGGAGGGACTTCTACGCAGTCTCATCCCAACTCGTCACATATTGAATCTTGGTCAGGACCGTTTTGGCGTTTCTTTTTGACACTCAAGGTACCCCTTTAGCGTCACTTTTCGACGTGAAGGGTCCTCCTTTGTTTTAAATAGGAAACCCTTAGCGTCAATATGCCGACGCGATACTGGGAATTTTATCGTCATAATTAAATGATATATTGGGTAATAACATTGCCATTATAGCATATATGTAGGGGTGTGATCTTTCAATGTAAACAGTCAAAACTGTTTTATTTATATTACATTATTTACACATTTATGAGCACATAACCCAACCCCTGCCCCTAAACCTACCATCTGTCAATAAAACACAAGATATAGCAGGCAGATACAACTACCGTCATAATTTATTTAAAAAGTATTAATATTCCAAGTCTTCCGAGGCATAACGATTGATTTGTGAGAGGAACAGATGCGATTGCCGTCTCCGTCCGCCGTAAAGACTTCCTGTGTGCTGCTGCAGTCTGTGCACGAAATTAAAAAATGCCACCAGTAGAAGCCTTACTTCAGCTTTGGTTGTGAAATGCCATTGGCTCTTGCGTGTCTCGTGATCGATTGCGTCATGCTGTTGTGAAAGGCTATTGGCTCTTGTGTGTGTCTTGTGACCAATTGCGTTATGCTATGGGACGGGAGTATCTTTTTGAATGAGATGTGAGCGCGTTAACGGTTAACGGATCGTTTTCAGCGATTAAAACCTTGTGTTTTACTCTCTTCTTCGCATAAAGACTTCGTATAGCTTCAAAAGACTTGGAATGCAACACGACTTGTTTGTAATGTTTTTATACTGCTTGTTTATGTTCAGTTTTTGCAATAAATACCTGTGACTGCACTTATATTTGCCTGTGTGTGTTTCATATTGTTCAGAGCTGGGTAGGTTTAGGGGCAGGGGTGGGGTTAGGTGCTCCAATGAAAGTAAAAATTGATATAAAATTATTTATATTTTTTACAAAAGCATGCAAACCATTAAATTAAGACAAACAACTGAAAACAATGGAGGACCCTTTAGGTCGAAAGGTGACGCTAAAGGGCATCAAAAAGCGACGCCAAAACGGTCCTGACCAAGCTTCAATATGTGACGAGTTGGGATGAGACTGTGTTGTTGTAGAAAACGACGCATTTGAGAGAGGCGGGGCATAGAGGACCTACAATAATGTACAGTATTTGAAAAATAATGTGTTTTTTGAACATTAAAGCATGTCAACATATTCTGTTACACCAAATATACAAAATAATGATCTTTAAAAAAGCATCATATGACCCCTTTAAATTTATCTTCTGTATAATACTCAGAACAATTGTTATTTACATCATTAAAAAAGTGATTTTCCGGGTCAATATCATTTTCAATCTCGTACATTTTATGATCCGCGTGATTGAAGGATTTCAAATTCAAATTGTCATACTTACAGTGACATTGTAAGTGCTCAGACACCCAGTCCATTTGAATATTGACCAACTCCCCATCATCAAAATCTCTAAATGGGAACATAAATTCCTTATCAAGGTCCATATGAATATTCCTTCACACAGTCTTCACTTATCCATACTGATCCAATTCTCAGCGTTCTCTTACAGTGTGTTCTTTGGCTTCTTTAGGTGATCCATTTTACCATAACACAGTCATCACTTATCCATACTGATCAAGTTCTTTAAGTTCTCTTATTGCATATACTTTAACTTCTTCAGGAGTTAGCCGTATCATCACTTTGCAATTTCTTGTCCATGTAGCTTGTATCTTGTTCTGTTTCCTCAAAATGCCTTTGAATGTCAAAAACCTTCACATGAGAGCTATGGTTGACAGTGGCTCATGGCGTGCACATTAAGTGAAGCTGCTGAACGTCGCTTGTTGCAGCACAAGCCCGATTTACAAAAGCTCCCTGCCAACGATGTTGTCATAATCGGTTGTGGTGGACAACGTGTCAACCCAAAAGTGATGTATGAACTTGAACTCACAGTTTATGCCTGTACAATGGTTGTTCCAGTTTTAGTCATTCCATGCCAAACTGACGATTTGATCCTGGGTAGCAATGCTATCAAATGGCTGATTCAAAAAATGAAAGAAACGGACGGATACTGGAGACTTGTGTCCAGCTCAGCCAATTCTGATGATGTTGAGTGTCACCAATTTCTGCCTCTGCTTTCAAACGTGGAATGATGAAAGGGAGGAGACATGCCTGACAAGGTGGGCACAGCTAAGTTGAAGGAGAAAATATAACATATGATGTTAGTCTTTTACCCGTAGCCAGTCCAACATCACTCCAGCTTCCTTCTGAAGACCCGTCTGTAGCAATCCCGTTTTCCAGACTCTCCAATCTTCACGAGCAGGACAACATACTCGTAAGAGTCATCAACTATGTTCTGAGACGTAAACGTCTTTCAAAGAGTGAGAGGGCAAAGGAACCTAGACCTGTGACTTACCTTTTGAAGCACTGGAAAAAGCTTAAGATCCGTAATCATGTGCTGTACAGAGTAAAGAGGGATCGGCTGATGAATAGGAAACTCCTTCAATACGTTGTACATGATTCCCTGAAGCATGATATTCTCCGTGGTGTTCATGATGCCAGATGCTCGTGAACCTCTTGAGCATATTCGGACCTCTGAGCCTATGGAGCTCATCTGTATTGATTTTAGGAGTGCTGAACAAACTTCAGGGAAGGTCATCGATGTCTTAGTAGTGACAGATCATTTCTCTAAAATGGCACACGCCTTCCCCTGTCACAGCCAGTCAGCAAAACAAGTTGCCCGTCGCCTTTGGAATGATTTCTTTTGCATTTATGGATTTCCAAAGAGAATACATTCGGACCAGGGTGCGAATTTTTAAAGCAAAATCATTAAAAATTTGCTTGAGATGGCTGGTATTCAAAAATCGCACACCACACCACCCCACCCTATGGGTAACGGTTTAACAGAACGTTTCAATAGAACTCAATAGAATGATAAGAGCTCTCCCAGTAAATCCAAGGCGAAGTGGCCACAGCTTCTACAGACTTTAACCTTCAGTTACAATTGTACTGTGCATGAAACGACCGGGTTTGCGCCTTTTTATCTTATGTTTGGGCGTATCCCGAGGCTGCTGATCGACATCATGTTTCAGCATGTCCTTTGTGATGACAGAGTGATCAACCATCATGAGTTCATCACCGCACTGAGGAGAGACTTGAGCACAGCTGCTGAAATTGCCCGGAAACACAGTCTCAAAGAACAGAACCATCATGCCATTCTTTACAATCAAAAGGTCAGAGGTACACCCTTAGCAGTGAGAGATAGAGTTCTGCTGGCTAATCGTGGAGTGAAAGGCATGAAGAAAGTTGCAGACAAGTGGGACTCCATTCTGTATGAAGTACAATCAGTGAGACCAGAGATTAATGTGTAATCTGGAGAAGATGAGCCTGCTGGGGAAGGACTTAAAATTACAAAGTAAGCAAGTTAATAGACAGATTTTTGCTGTAATTCATTTTGCTGTTGTTGTTAACAGGCATGGTTTATTTGCTCTGCCTTAGGATTGCAGGTGTCCTGGGACAGGTGAGGGGTGGTGAACGTCTTAACTTTTGTCATACAGAAAGTGAAAGTAAAAAAAAAATTGACGTAGTTTTCTAATGCTACATTAACAGCGCATATTCTCTCAGAGACGACAAGAGACTAATCTACTTCAACGTGTGCTAATAACAGTATAAATGAACAGTATTTCGGACTTGAGAAAAAGCTTGCAAAGCATTACAAAGATTGTGCAGTTTACCGCCTCCTAAAGGAAGACACTGCACTTGTTTTGACTGAGTTTGTCATTCAAACTATTTTAATAAATCCATTTAAAATGCATACGGATTTCCATCTCAACTTCAAAAGGTGTCTTATTACTTGGGCCTAAAAGAGCATTTCCATGCAGGTTTTACTCTCATTTGTAATTCAGGATATTGAATTTAATTCAAATCTGTTAATAAATTAATTTAAAATGCATGCTTTTTTTTCAAATCCAAAGGGTGTGTTTTGTTACTGATTTCTAGAAGAATATTTTGGTGGTAGTTTTAGCTACAGAACTATAATAGAACACATGCTATTGAAAATTTTAACCAATACATAATTTAGTTTAAAATAAATACAATCTTCTATCTCAGCTAAAAAGCCTGTCTTGTTACAGATTTGTCCTCATTTGTACGTCGCTTTGGATAAAAGCGTCTGCTAAATGATTAAATGTAAATGTACAGATTTCATAAAGGACATTCTGCAGTAGTTTTCATTGTCAAAAGTGATGCTGAAGTCATGCTTGCGAAGCCTTCCATAGAGTCTCCAGTATTACTGTGTGGTGTGGATTATTGTGATGTTTTATTAGATGATTGGACACCATGAAAAACTCCTTCAAATGGCATTTCTCGAACCTTTTGGGAAATTCTTAAGGCATTTTATATTTTGATATTTAGGGTTCACAGAAATCATTTAATTCTGAGGCACCATTGACTTCCATAGTATTTTTTTTTTTTCGACTATGGAAGTCAACAGCCTGGTTACAAACTTTCTTCCTTTGTGTTCGGCTGAAAAGAGAAACATACAGGTTTGGAACTACTTGAGGGTGAGTAAATGACACAATTTTCATTTTTGGATGAACTACCCCTTTAAATCTAATATGCATTTTAATGTCACTTTTGATAAGGATTGTATGATCTTTGAATAATATCAGTCTTTAAAAGCAAAATATTTAAAGTGTACCTGAAGTATAGAGTTCCACTTTAGCACAATCAAGTACACATTTAGTTGGACTTCAGCACTACTTCTGCACAATTAAAGTGCATCAAGTACAAAATTAGTTGTTCCAACTTAGCAGACTATAAGTATGCCAGTTTAATCTACTAAAAAACAAAAAAAAAAAAAAAAAAAAAAAAAATGCGATTGCATGGTATTTTATTAAGTACATAAAAAAAAAAAAGTAGTAGTATACTTGGCATGAAATACATTTAAGTATATTTGTTTTTTAATAGGGTGGAAATGTGCCTGTTCTTCACAAAGCATTTCTTCATTTTTTGAAGAGTCAGGCGTGAAAAACAAAAACAGCTAATAAATATTCAATAGTTATTGATTTCAATCAGGTCAATGAAGCACATTAAATCAGACAAACACTGTCACTTCAAGTTAAATTAGTATTTTAATAGATGTTGGGATGGTAAAATGCATGAACTGATACGACACAATAAGTGAGATGTACAGTCGGCCTCTGCTCTCTGTTGAGGTCCTGATCACATCTCAGGCTTTATTTTTCCACTTGCTTTTATATGACATGGTTAACGTGAGCTCATAACAGTATGCCGATCAATTATGATCCATCTCATCTTCTTGCCGTTCTTGTTGTCATCCTCTAACACCTGAAAGAAAAGACAAACTCAGATAAGCAAGATCTTCCAAACAGTGTTGCTCTGCAATCCAAGTGTTACGTTAACGTCACCTTAATCGCAGCAGTACATCCACACGTCATTGAGAGCAGTATCGTCTCCCAGTCCTGCATACCGTTCTACCCGTGTCTCGATACCACAAATCCCTTTTCCTTCACATGTATCACTCCAGTCGCCCCAATCACCCCAGTTTGTGCTGTCACCCTGTAACTCCCCTTGACTGCATCTGAACCTGGAAGTTTGGGTGAGACAACATAAAAGGTGTTGTTTCAATCAATTCTAACAAAACAAGGCAAACCAATCTTTTGGAACTAACAATTTGACTTGCACCCAAGAAAAAATTAGGTGCCAGAATAAATGGGTTTTATTTTTTATAATTTAACACTTAACATTTCAGTCATACTATCATGTTTCTCATCTTTTCCATGTCTTTATCAGCATTTTAATCTATCTTGTACTGTAGATGTCCTGGGAACTAAGGTTCACTTAAAGGGGAACTAGGCATGTGACTTGATCAAATTCTCATGTTGCAATAATTGCTAAAGCTTTTATCACAGTATTATCACAATAACACCAATGCCACAATCGGATCTGATTTTAACAGGTGTGCCGTCAGCGCTGGCGTTTTCCACCAAAACTTTGATATACAGTCTCAGTTTATTATATCAGCATAACTGATGTGGTCGCAAAACAAGCATTACATTCACATTGTTAAATCATAACATAGCAAAAATATTACTACCCAATTAATACATTGTCACAAATGCAACCATTTTAGTCACAGGCTGGAGCCCTGCAATCAGTTTCAGTAAGATTTGGTGATGATAGTTAAATAATAATAATAAGTTTTGCAAGCAATTTGTAAAAGACCCGTCATTTAGAGCACCAAATTAGATTGAAGGACTTTTAGCACAGCACAAACTCACATGATGTTGTTTGCAGCCGTATCGTCACCAGTTCCTTGACGAGATTCGACTCTCAGCTTAAAAGCAGTCAAGAATCCAGAAGGACACCATTTGATATCGGTCCACCGACCCCATCTGAAAACATAAAAATAAAAGAGCCTCTGACTCTTAATGTAACAATTCTTAACTGCAAACCTGCTACATCACTCTTTTGGACTGAGCTCATTACCTGCCTTCATCTGACTGAACGGAGATGAAGTTGTGATACGAGTGTGATGAGGCTTTAGACTCCTCGATGCAGTGAAGGCGAATCCCATTGAGTGCCGTGTCATCCCCATCAATAGGATATTCCACCTTTAAAAAAAACCAAGAAAACGACATTATAAAGAGAAATGGAGTAATCTTAACTCCAACCTCTAATGTTCCTGGAGGTACACCAACATAACACAGTATGGATGTCTACTAAAGATGTGATCAGTTGAATCAAAAACACTTGCTGTTGGTGCATCTTCAGAAACAGGGCTGGGAATCCCTGGACTAACCCAATCCATAGTAACATTCAACTTTGTTTCTTTAGTATGAATCAAAGCAGTCAAAAACTTGAGCAGGTGCAGTTTCCTTAGAAATACCTGGAACTGAATCACTAACAGCAACTCCAGAGTTTATTTTTCTAAGGATTTGAACCTTCAACCCTCAGTCACCAGCTTACACTTTCAAGCATTAAACAAAGCCCATACTACTGTAATTCAATTCTTAGCTTACCTTTAGATTGAATCCTGCAGCATATGTTCCAGCTGGACACATTTCCAGGTCCCCCCACATCCCCCATCTCCCTCCATTCTCCACAGTCAGCTCTGATCTGTAAGGTCTGTCGCTGTTTCTCTCAGAACGTATTCCTGCGGACTCGACGCTCACCTGCAGTCCAGTAATGACTAGCAGTGAAAACATGGAAATAAAGTGATGCATTGCTGCAGCACTGGTCTGATGGATTGAAATACTGATGAAATTAATTCAGTTTAAAACTGTAAAATTACTCAAAGGAACAGTTTCTTCAAATCCAGAACAAGAAACCTTTCTGAACTATCTGTGGTCTGTCAGCAGAAATGATGTTTCATTAACAAGGTTCGGGAGGAGCACGATCAGATAATCAATCAATTCTGCACAGGTGGAGCTCGTTAGTTAATCACCTTAACTAGTACAATACCTAGCCTCTTCAGGCTGCTCCCACTTCATAGGCTATATTATTGCAATAAAATTCAAATAAAAACATGTGCAGTCACAATTCTATAATGGTAGTCTACAATTTACTCAGGCCAATGACATTTTTTTGTATGACATTATTTTTTTAATTATTGTATATAAATAGGTTAAATAAAACAAAGGATTATTTCTGAGAACTTTTTAACTGCAGGCACACATTATGGTACAAATTGCTCTAGAAAAATACAATGAACTAGAAGGCTGTAGAGAACAGTGCACTATTGCAGACTTATATAGGCTACTCTGGTTTTAATTCCATTATTTGATTATAGTCAGTCATGAACTAAAGTGGGCTGAAAATGAGTCCCACTCCAGCCCTGTGTGTGTGTGTGTGTGTGTGTGTGTAAACATACTTGGTAATAAAGCTCTTTCTTTCTTGACCGTTAATGTCCCTGAAAACTGTTTTGCTTGGTTAAATAAAGTTTAGTTGCTTGTTTGATTTTGTATTTTTAATTAGTTAAATGTTAAGCATGCATTGCAACACAGAGAATAAAAGAACCTTAAAATAAATGTCAGGCGTTTGCTTAAACAAGAATGATTGCAAGGAAGCAAGTGTTAAAGGAAATGATTCAATAAAAATGATCATTCTGTCATCATTTAATCTCTCTGTCACTGGTTCCAAACCCGTATGATTATGATTATTCAGTGACCTGCATCTGAACACACTTCAGACAAACAAACACTTTAGCAATGTTTGACTGATTACATCAAATGCTGCTCATTGCCGGTAAAAGTATATGCCATTTTACTCAATAGTTCATTTACATTTTGTATCTTTCATTAAGGTTTTAAAGATCCTTTAAAGCAGAATCAGCTTTTTAAGCTAATATGATCAATGAAACGTCTGTCTGTAGGATAATGAGTTTGTGATTTCTGATTCACAAGCGTTTATTGATTCTGGCCCAGTCTGTGATATTAGCTGCAGATCTGTCTGTACAATCTGTCCCATCATCCTCTGCTCTGGCCTTCCTTTCGTTCATGTCTTCCACAAGTGTTTTCAGTCTGTCCACGTGATGAAGAGCTCTGAGAAAACAGATATAACATCAACAAAACTGAACCAGCTTGAATTCATGATATGAGATCAACACGGCTTCACTGACCCTCCTGACCTCTGTAATGACTCCACATTTCCCAGCTCGGTTTCTTCTGTTTCCTGCTGAGGAACCTTAAAAAAACATCAATAACACCAAACATCAGCTTTATAGAATGACTTCTTCAGAGGAATATACTGCATGTAGTATGGAACTACTTTCATTATTTTATGACGTTACACTCTTAAAAAATGGGCTGGGTTGTTTCATCCCAACTTTAGGTCAAATATGGACTAACCCAGCTGTTGGGTTAAATTTTTACCTTAAATTTTTAACCCAAAAGTTGGGTTAGTCCATATTTGACCCAAAGTTGGGATGAAACAAGCCAGCCCATTTTTTTGAGTGTATTTTGTCCTTTTTGCTTCTTTTTTCAGCTTAGCTGTATAAAAAAATACTTTTATTGTGTGGAAAAGAGTAGCGTGAACATTCTGCAAAACATCTCATTTTGTGTTTCAGAAAAGAAAATAAATCAGACATTAGAAGTAATAATAATGTATTCTCTGCTGTTGGAAGCCTGTTTCCACCCAAAAAAATATTAATAAGGTAATTGTGACTTTTTATCTCACAATTATGAGTTTGTTTTATAATTCAGATTTTTTTTTTCACACAATTCAGATTTTCTTCCTCGCAATTCTGAGAAAAAAAATCAGAATTACAAGATCTAAATCAAAATGGTAAGAAATAAACTCAGAATTCAGACTTTATCAAATTTAAATTTGACATCTCACAATTCTGTTTTTTGTTCTCCAGCCACAAAATGTAAAAAGAGTTAATTGTGACTTTTTCCTTTCACAATTCAGGCTTTTTTGACTTTACCTGAAAAGTCAAAATTGAAAGATAAAAACTCTAAATTCTCAGAAAAAAAGCTATAACTGCGAAATATAAATAAATATATGTAAATTCAGAACTGAAAGAACTTTCTCAGAATTCTGAGTTTACATCTTGCAATTCTGTTCCGCCACAAAATAATATAAAAAGGGTAATTGTGGCTTTTTCTTTCACAATTTGGATTTTTTTTCTCAGAATTGTCAGTAAAAAGTCTGAATTGTGAGATATATAATCAGAATACTTCCATAGTTCGCTATTGCATCACCGTACAAAAACTATAACAATATTGCTAATTTATGAATACATTTCTTGTTTTTGTAAGTTGTTTTGAATATTGCCTGATACATAAAGTCATTCTTATACCGTTCTTACTAACATTTCCACAATGTGATCAACTAGATCCCAATATGTGACCCTGGACCACAGAACCAGCCATAAGGGTCAATTTTTTGAAATTGAGATTTATATATGAATGAATAAATAAGCTTTCCATTGATGTATGGTTTTTTATGATAGGACAATATTTGGCTGAGATACAACTATTTGAAAATCTGGAATCTGAGGGTGCAAAAAAATCTAAATATTGAGAAAATCACCTTTAAAGTTCTGCAAATGAAGTTCTTAGCAATGCATATTACTAATCAAAAATTAAGTTTTGATATATTTACAGTAGGAAATATACTAAATATCTTCATGGAACATGATCTTTACTTAATATCCTAATGATTTTTGGCATAAAAGAAAAATTGAGCATTTTGACCCATTGTGGGCTATTGCTACAAATACACCTGTGCTACTTATGACTGCTTTTGTGCTGCAGGGTCACATATTAACCAATGAAACTGACAGCTTTGTCAATTATAACAGGAGCAACGCAGGTTTTAGATTCACCGGCTGCGGTGTGTCTCTCTCCAGCTGTGAGGCTGAAGATGCAGTGGTTTGGGCGTCACCGGAGGCGTGTGATTGGCTGATGTTGTGCTCGACGGCCTGCAGGCGGAACAGCATGTGTTTGAGCGCCTCCACCGGACCCGGATGCTTTCTGCTGCTGTATCCTGATGAACAGGAAGCTGCAGACTGGAGACAGACACAGATTTACTCTGAAGAGCATTGAGTTTAAATGAACAGAAGACATCATAATGACTGTCACATACTGTACCTTGCTCCTCTGAAGTTCCTCAGGTGCTGGAGGCTCATCAGCGCCACCCACTGGCACTGGAGATTTACTACAGACGGTAGGACATGTTTTATATTTACATTCACTAGATGCTTTTAATCAAAGCAATTTACACTGCATTCATTCATGCATTCCCTGAGAATCAATCCATGACCTTTGCATTGCTTTTAAGAACCAAAGACACATTTTTGCCAATAAATAATAGAAGTTTCTTGAGATTCAATGTGAAAATATCATCATTGTCCATCACTCACAACGTCACAGGTGGATTGTCCCAGGATCGGTCCGCGTCCAGAGCGTCCTCCGTATCTCCTGAACTGTTGAGCTCCTTCACCGGCTCACAGAGAGCAAAAGAAGAAGAGTTTAACATCTGCTCGGCTCTGAAGATCAGAGAACCAATCTTATCATCTGAACAGAGAGAAACACAAGAGACTGAGGAAGGTTCTGTCTGGAATGACACGGAGGCAGTGTTGTGTCTACAAGTAAATATATTAAAAAACATTTGCATTCATTTAAACTGAATTTATTATAATAAAACTTAATTCACTTCTGATCAATTTCTAATTTTCATGTAGTTTAGTCTGAAGTACTAAAATTACTAAAACTAAAATAAAAATTATTCAAACAAATAGTAAAAAAAAAACTATTGATACACAAAAAAACACAAAGCTAAACTAAAATTTATTTTTTTAAATGAAATTTACTGAAATTTAATTGAATGGAAAAATCGGGTGGAAATAAAAAAATATTAATAAATAAAAATATGAAATGTATGGATTATACTATTAAACAGAAAAATATTAATACATTACTGAAATAAAATAAAATTTAACTTTGTTGCCGAGACGACATTTCTAATTTTAATTTAACTTGAAGTACTATAATTACTAAAACTAAATTAAAAATTAACAAAAATATGAAAAAAAAACATTGAAACCAATCAAAACACAGCTAAAACCTAAACCAAAATTTAAATGGATGGTAAAGTTGAAAATATAAAAATAAAAACTCATTCAAAATATGAATAAATGTAATATTAATGATAATATTAAATAAAAAATATTAATAAAGTACTGAAATAAAATAAAACATTAAAAACGTATTATTTCAGTCTCTTGCCAAGACATTGTCAAGTCTAAGAACTAAATTACTAAACCTGAAATAAATAAATATCACCATGAAAGTGAGTACATAATACATAAAACTTTAAAAATACATCACTTTATTGTCATTTTTGGATAAAGTATTCCTCTGAAAATGAGATGGTGGTGTTTGTTTAAACTGGCAAACCTTTGAAAAGTGGTCCTTCATGAATCGGTCCTGTCTTCGCTGCCTCTAGTTTCTGCTCAAACTGTAAACACAGATCTCTCAGACTGCACTGACTGATGGACTGGGATCCATACGGCTCTCCTGCGTGACCTTTGACACCTCGCTGACCTCTAGCGTCTGACTGCCGTTCTCCACTGGACTCTTCCAGATCTCCGACCCATGAAGGAACTCTGTGAGGAAGAGCACGATCGCTCTGCTGGCCGTCTGAGGATGCTTCACACTGTCTCAGCCACACCGGGTACTTCAGCTCAGGAACGCTGGTCATCCCGGAAAAATCCATTTCAGATTTCTGGCTGGTCATCCAGCGCGGGAGATGACTGGATCTGGGCGTGTCAGGAGGAAGCGTCCGATTGGCTGGTGGGATGTTGTGGGGAGGAGCTTGACGGTGTGACCGCAAACCGTCCATCAGTAAATCATCCACAGGGCGGGATTTCCTGCTCGCTGCTGGAAAGGGACGCTGTTTATGGACCATAATGGACCGGGAGTGCGACCGGGAGCTAGAGTTGAAGCTCAATCCCAACGGAAAGCTCCCAGAGCGGGAGAGGAGGGCCGAGGTGCGGGTCACGGGGAGAGAGCCATCATTTGGGAGAGCCAGGAGGTCATCAGTGGTCATACTGAGCCGATCCGAGTCTCTGGTCCGGATGGGAACGTTCAGGAGGATCAGCTCTTCATCCGTCAAACTCGTCTTCAGTACTGCACACGTCAAAGCAAATAAAAACACTGGATGTTATGCATGAAATCAAGAGAACAGGCACAGCTGATGTATTAAAATACATTCTGGTAAACTGAAATAACATAAATGTTAACTGAAACGGGGAAAAACTAAACAAATTAAAGTTGACTAAAATAAAATAAGTTTAAGAACTAAAATTTCTGAAACTAAAATTGAAATAAATATGAATAAAAATTAAATAAATATTTAAAAAGTAATAACAAAAAAAGCACACAACAAAATTATGTTATGCATGAAATCAAGAGAACTTGCCTCCTATGTTGTTATTGTTAATAAAACTATTAAATTGCAGTTTGGTTAACTGAAATCAAATAAATGAACTTAACTGAAATGTAAAAAAACTGAAAGTAAAATAAATATAAGTGTAGCTAAAATTTTAATAAATACTAAATACTGATACATATTAAATAGACATGTTTAAAAAACAAAAACTAAACAGCAAAAGCCAAAAAACCCCGTTAAATCAGGAAAATATAAAAATACAAATGATAAATATCAACATCAACAACAACAATAATAATATAGTTAATGAATAATAAATAGCATGTTAATTAGACTAAAATAACACGGTTGATCAGAGTTATTATAGTTGACTATAACTAAAAATATAAAAATACAGTTTCATTAATTGAAATAAAAGTTAACTGAATACATAAAAAAAACTTATTTTATTTCAGCTAGTTGCCAAATATGTATTTCTTGTTTTCATTTAGTTTAACTTCAAATAAATAGCACATTTACAACAGCCTGTAGCTGAGCAAAGAGCATCACAGATAAAAACTACATAGACATGTTTACAAAAACACACTAATAAAACACAGAAACTGTGCTAAACAAAACATGAACAATTACTAAAGTTGAACTAGAATTAGAATGAAAAATAAAGTCTATAAATAATAATTGAAACTATAATAATATCGCAGTGATATACAATCACACTGGTGCTGGTTTTGACTAATATTCCAGGTTATGTTGCACATAAGCTAGAATGTACCTTACAACATGATTCATTTGTATTTGATGTGAGGATGTACCGTCTCTGTTTCTGGGATGAGGTTTGGTCATCTCTTTGGGCAGCTCAAGCGTCCCGGTTGTCGTCCTCTGGAAGTCAGTGATGTAAGCGTCCAGCGCCTCGGATGCAGAGATGTAGTGTCTGTCTCTGTATTTGATGATGGGGACGGGCTCCGGATGTAAGGAGCTCTGCAGGAGTCCTGATGAGGCCAGCAGTGACGTGACGCTCGACTCAGGAGACATCAGACCTTCTTCAGACGCCATCATCACACACGCTCTGCAAAAACACACACACTTACATCAATGTGTCATTAACACACAGTATGCATTTATAATTCAGGGTTCTCAAGCCTATTGACAACATGTATAAATGTTGCAAAACATTTCTAGCTATGAAAACTTAGTAATACTAAAAAATAATTAAATAACAAAAAATAGTAACAATAAAAAAGATTTGTCAACAAATGAAAGCATGTATAATTGGCATGAGATTTTAACTATGAAAAAAAATTGTAATAATAAAAAATAATTTTCAACCAATGAAAGTATGTATAAAAGTTGCATGACATTCCTATCTATGAAAAAATAACAATAATAATTCAAATTATTCAATAATAAAATTAAGTAACAAAATAAACTTAATATAAATAAATGAAATAAAAAAGTCAAAATTAATATTAATATTAAATAATACGTTTTTTTTCCAAATAATATTCTACACATATATATAATCCTATTATTATTATTTTATTCAGAAATTTTAATAGTCTTTACAATTTCAGAGTGGGGTGGTCCTTTTGGGGTCTGTGGCATCTGAAAGATTGTCTTAACTAATGATAACCTAGATTTAATAGTTTAGTAAGATTAGTAAACCCTAGTTTAACGTTTTTAACACTTTTAAGTTCATAACACAGGAGTTTCAGGTTTTTCTGTTTCTGATGCATAATGAAATAATTGTCAACCAATGAAAGCGTGTATACGTGGTATGACATTTGAAAAAATATTAATAATAATAAAACAATTAACCAATCAAAGTATGTATGAAAGTTGCATGACATTTCTAACGATGAAAAAATAATAATAAAAAATAAGCTTAATTAAAATAAATGTAAAAATGTATTACATAAAATATTAAATAAATAATACACTTACCAGTACAGTGCTATTATAATTACTATAACAAATGCAATTAAAGTAGTAAAAACTAAGAATTTTCCAAATAATATTTTACTCATATCTATAATATTTTCCCCCTAATTGTATTCTACACATAAAATACAATTATTATTATTTATTTATTTTTATTCTAAAATGTTATTAGTCTTTAATATTTTAGAGTGGGATGATCATATTTTGTGACATCTAAAAAATGCATTAACTAATGATAACTTAGTTTAGTAAGATTAGTAAACCCTAGTTTAACGCTTTTCAGTTCTTTAACGCTTTTAAGTTCATAAGACAGGAGTTTCAGGTTTTTCTGTTTCTGATGGAAATAGACCTTAAAGACATTTATTAATGTAGCACAATAGGTTTAATGTGTTTAATGATCAAGAGTGATTGTGTCTCGACTGCGAATGTGTTGACTCGGTTTTAACGTTCACTGTCCTACATCACGGGTGACTTTACCAGAAACAGACACTCACCAGATGAATCCACTGCAGATCACGAACAGAAAGCGAAAGAGAGGGTAAATTAAAGTAAAGATGATTACTTTAATAATAATCCGTTCAGACACACGCCTGCTAAACATCCAACAGAACACTCAAATCACGCAGACAACCGCCAGCAGAGGCACGTGACCTTCTCTAGATTCTCTTTCCTCGCTAGCCGCTCCACTCAGACGAGCTTTTGCGAGCTGCGCATGCGCAGACGGTCATATGATGTTCTACGCTCATTAGCTGCGCCACTCAAATTATATCAGGTCTGGAAACAAACCGAAATTTGATTTATCTCCTCCAGATTTTTTAAATCACTCTAAACATGTATAAGTGACAGGAAAGCAATACTAAATGTTTGAAATTGTTGATTTATGTTACAGTAATTCAGGTGAATGTGGAGGTCTGTTGAACTTAATGAGTGCGGAGCCTCATGAACATCCTCTCAGAATCAGATCACAGGTCAAATAGACGGAATAAATGTGTTATAAAAGTTCATGACTCATGAGTGGGCGGCGGTTTTTCAGTTCTCGCTAGAAATAGAATAAGATAGGATGGTAAACTGCTCTCAATATGGGCGTGACGCTAATCGATCGAGTTCACTGGACCAGTAATAATTTATAATAATAACTACTTTACTTCTTTACTGTGTATTTTCAATTTAAATGTCAATTAAAATGTATTAATCGAGTGTAATTTATTGCCAGCGCATGCCACGCTGTCACGTGATACCTGTTACTTTTCTCAGCGCTGATCGGGTTAGTCATCTGCGGTTACAGCGTGTATATGTACGTCTTTCATACAGAATAAAATAGCGTATTTTCTTTTGCATGTGATGTAAAAATCTTTTGGATTAATCTTTTTTAAATGATTATACTTTCCAGAGTACACATGTTTTCTAATAACACAAAACCCGCCGTGAGTTTTGAATGTGTTTCTATGGAGGATCGTCTCAGTGAGCCGTCGAGCGCCCCCTGCAGGAACGCCTCGCGTCTCGTGACAAACTCGATGTTTTATCTCTCTGTGTGCTGCTGAGTTGCTGACACATGTAAACACTCTTGAGTCCGGTTCAGCTGCTCTGTGTCTTTGTCCGTCCCTGTCAGGCCCGAGCCGAAGCGGGTCATCATGCTCCGGTCCTGCTGTGTTTACGGCGCAGGGCTCCTCTGCGTTCTGCTGTTAATCGCCGGGATCGCGATGGCTTTGACGCAGGTCTTTCAGAAGCTCATAAACAACACAATAAAGGAGGTCAGTGAGTATGAGTGTCTTCATATGTTCATGTGTGTTTTTCATATCATATGTGACCCTGGAACACAAAACCAGTCATGAGGCTCAATTTTATGAAATTGAGATTTATACATCATCTGAAAGCTGAATAAATAAGATTTCTATTGATGTATGGTTTGTTAGGATATGACAATATTTGGCTGAGATACAACTATTTGAAAATCTGGAATCTGAGGGTGCAAAAAAATCTAAATATTGAGAAAATCGCCTTTAAAGTTGCCCAAATGAAGTTCTTAGCAATGCATATTACTAATCAAAAATTAAGTTTTGATATATTTATGGTAGGAAATTTACAAAATATCTTCATGGAACATGATCTTTACTGAATATCCTAATGATTTTTGGCATAAAAGAAAATTTGATAATTTTGACCCATACAGTGTATTTTTGGCTATTGCTACAAATATACCCCTGCGATTTAAGATGGACTTAAAGGGATAGTTCTCCCAAAAATTAAAATTGTGTCATCATTTACTCACCCTCAAGTAGTTCCAATCCTGTATGAATGTCTTTGTTCTGCTGAACACAAAGGAAGATATTTTGAAGACAGTTTGT
Source organism: Aspiorhynchus laticeps (assembly GCA_023376895.1). Taxonomy (NCBI): domain Eukaryota; kingdom Metazoa; phylum Chordata; class Actinopteri; order Cypriniformes; family Cyprinidae; genus Aspiorhynchus; species Aspiorhynchus laticeps. The sequence continues at coordinate 35,468,538 of CM041811.1, forward strand.
AACCAGGCTGTTTTGGGGCACCATTGACTTCCATAGGAGGAAAAGAAATACTATGGAAGTCAATGGTGCCCCAGAACTGCTCTGTTTCCCACATTCTTCAGAATATCTTCCTTTGTGTTCAGCAGAACAAACACATTCATACAGGTTTGGAACTACTTGAGGGAGAGTAAATGATGACAGAATGTTCATTTTTGGGTGAACTATCCCTTTAAGACTGGTTTTGTGCTCCAGGGTCACATATTTATGTTATGTTCTTCATATGCTGTACATGTGTAGTTTGTGTTGTACTCAGAAAGTGAAATATGTTGATTTGTAATAAAAATGCAGCAGAGATATATAATATTTAATAGTTTATAATATTATATCTTAGTACATTGTATACTATTATTATATCTAACATTATTATTATTATCCTTACATAATGTTATGAACCCTTAATATACACCGTATTCATTTACCATGGTATTTACATTGTTTATGGAGTTGCCATGTTCAGAATATTTTTTCTAGCATTAATTTGAAATTCCATTTTATACAGTTTAAAGATCATAATATATAATATTTTATATTAATAACAATATATGTAATATTATAGTATGTATTATAACGTAATGTATTTTATTAGAATAGCATAATATTATATAAATCATTATTATTATTTTCAACTCACATAATATTACCATCATGATACCATGATTGTAATATTATGAAACAATAATATACACCATATTCATTCACCATGATATTTATATTCTATTTATGGAAATGCCATGGTACATGTTCACAATAATTTTAAAATTGTTTTCTAGCATTTCTTTGAAATTTCATTCATAAATTTTAGATTACAGATTAAATTATATGATGCTCTTTTGTTGATAAATGACTAAATGTAAATAATAATCAGACATATATGTAGTGTAGTTTGTATTATAATATAATATGTCTTTTTGTAATATCACATTATAATATTAAATAAATCAAGCATTAGTAGTAGTTGTAGTAGTATTTTTGTTTTAGATTTAGTTTAGATTAAAGATTGTTTAAAAGAGTATTGACATAATTAAGCCACTTTATATATACTAATATGATGCTATCTACTGATACTATGGTCTTGAAGTAATATAATATTCATATGCCGTATGCTTCTTCAAGGAGAGAAATTACTTAATAATACCATATCCAGAAAACACTTATTTTTTTTACTCTCATTTGCACAGATTTTTATACATGTACACATTGAGTAGGATATGAAATATAAATATATGATATTATGAAGTTTGTGTTTTTTTTTAATGTGTTTCTCTTCCTAAATTGTTTTAGAAACCATGAGTTTGTAAAAAATAGCTTTGGTCATTTCTACCCACAATTCACTTTCTCTTACAGCAAGTAGTTCTGGAAAATGGAACGGAGGCGTTTTCGGTGTTTCAAAACCCGCCGCCGCCGGTTTACATGCAGTTTTACTTCTTTAACCTGACCAATCCTGCAGAGGTTCTGGATGGAGACACACCCGTCGTCCTGCAGATCGGCCCGTACACGTACAGGTCAGTGATGACACTAAAAACATATGCTCGTCTTGTTTTCCTCTTGATGTGTGACGGACGGGAAGGAGAGTCACATGACTGTGTTTTTGCTGTAGCTTTCTCTTGCACAAGCTTGCACAAGTTTCCCTTGATGACACATCAGATATTCTATGTTCCTGAAAATCTTGTAACACTTCAGGGCTTCTGTATTTGTTGTGAAGCCACAAGGAAAACCCTAGCAACCACACAGCAATCTGTCTGAGAGACTTAAAACCTTCACACTTTGAGATTTCAAAACAGCTTCGAACTTAAAACTGCTTCAAACTCCAAGTGTTTAAAAAGCTTCTAGCATAAAAGTGCTTCAGTGCTTTTTTTTTTTTTTTTTTACATTGCCTATTTGTATAGTGTTCTTTTGTTGTCTGTGTCCTGTCCCGTTGCTGTCACTCTGTTGCACTGTGGAGCTTTGTCACTATAACAAATTCCTCGTATGTGTAAACATACCTGGCCAATAAAGCTCATTCTGATTCTGATTCTGATTCTTCAAACTCAAAACCGCTTTAAATTTCAAGCTTTTAAAACATATAACTGCTTTTAAAACTGCTTCAAAATTAAAACTGCTTTAAAAATGGTTTCTAACTTAAAACTGCTTCAAACTTTAAGCTTTTAAAACTTAAAACTCCTTTTAAAACTTCTCCAAATTTGAAACTGCTTCAAACTTTTAAATTCCTTCAGCATAAAACTGCTTCAAACTTAAAACTGCTTTTAAAACTGCATCAATATTAAAACTACTTTTAAAACTGCTTTAAACGTCAAGCTTTTAAAACGGCATCAATCTTAAAACTGCTTTTAAAACTGATTTAAACTTCAAGCTTTTAAAACTGCTTCAAACCTAGAATTGCTTTTAAAACTGATTCAAACTTCAAGCTTTTAAAACGGCATCAATCTTAAAACTGCTTTAAACTTCAAGCTTTTAAAACTGCTTCAAACCTAGAATTGCTTTTAAAACTGATTCAAACTTGAAAATGCTTTTAAAACTGCTTTAAACTTAAAACTGCTTCAAACTTCAAGCTTTTAAAACTGCATCGATCTTAAAACTGCTTCAAACTTCAAGCTTTTGAAACTGCTTCAAACTTCAAGCTTTTAAAACTGCATCAATATTAAAACTGCTTTTAAAACTGCTTTAAACCTAGAATTGCTTTTAAAACTGATTCAAACTTGAAAATGCTTTTAAAACTGCTTTAAACTTCAAACTGCTTTTAAAACTGCTTTAAACTTAAAACTGCTTCAAACTTTAAGCTTTTAAAACTTAAAACTCCTTTTAAAACTTCTCCAAATTTGAAACTGCTTCAAACTTCAAACTGCTTTTAAAACTGCTTCAAACTTACAACTGCTTTTAAAACTTAAAACTGCTTTTAAAACTGCTTTAAACTTAAAACTGCTTTAAATTTCAAGCTTTTAAAACTTAAAACTGCTTTTAAAACTGCTTCAAACTTAAAACTGCTTTAAATTTCAAGCTTTTAAAACTAAAAACTGCTTTTAAAACTGCTTTAAACTTAAAACTGCTTCAAAAAAAGCTTCAAACTTAAAACTGCTTCAAACTTCAAGCTTTTAAATTGCTTCAAGCATGAAACTGCTTCAAACTTAAACTGTTTTTAAAACTGATTCAAACTCACAACTGCTTTTAAAAACTGTTTCAAACTTAAAACTGCTTCAAACTTCAAGCTTTTAAAACTGCTTCAAACTTCAAGCTTTTAAAACTGCATCAATCTTAAAACTGCTTTTATAACTGCTTTAAACTTCAAGCTTTTAAAACTGCTTCAAACCTAGAATTGCTTTTAAAGCTGATTCAAACTTGAAAATTATTTTAAAACTGCTTTAAACTTAAAACTTCTTAAAACATCGGGTGGTTCTTTAAAATTTTGTTGTGTTCAATTGTGTTCATTAAAACCACATAACGCTTCAGATTTTAGTAATTATTTATCCTGAATCACATGATCTTTTGTTTAAAATTGCTCAGCTCCATGACAGTGTTATTTTCATAAGTCAATAAGAGCCACATTTCCTCTTTCAGGGAGTATCGTCCGAAGGAGGAAGTGAAATTTCTGGACAACGGAACCAGAGTGGAGGCTGTCAATCCGAAGACGTACGTGTTTGAGCCCAACATGTCACGCGGATCCGAGGACGACATCGTCCGAACGGTCGACATCCCTGTTGTGGTGAGATTGTGATCTCTGACCTACTAAAACCACAGAGAGATGAGAGCATGTCACGTGCTTAATGGGTGAATCTCGTGAAAGCATGTCACTTTTCACCCTAAAATCAAAATAAAAAATGTTTGCATAAGGAAATGAAGTCTGTGATTAGATAATGCACTGTGTATGTGTGCTTTTGACTTCAGACTGTGATGGAGAAATTCAAAGATACCTTCTCGGTCAAACGCATCATCTCTGACTTGATGAAAGCAAATGGCATCGGCATATTCAGGACGTTCAGAGTCGGTGACCTGCTGTGGGGTTATGAAGATCCGCTGCTTAAAGTAATCAAACCCATGGTTGAGATGGACGACCACTTCGGACTTTTCTATAAGGTTAGTGGCCGTGGTGTTTGCTGTCAATCATCACTATTACTAGTACAAGGTTTATTCCTCTAACACTAAATAATAAAGTTCAGTGTGTGTGTCATTGTGCAGTGTTTGCACTTTAGACTAGAATGACTCAAATCATGTGTTTCGTGTGAGGTTTGTGGCATCAGTCACTAGCTCTCTCTTTGGCTGATTATTAGGTTCAGCTTCAGGAAAAAAAAATTTTTTAATACTTTAATTAATCAAGGATGCATTAAATTGATTAAATGTGACAGTAAAGACATTTGTAATGTTACGAAAGATTTCTATTTCAAATAAATGCCGTTGTTTTTAACTTTCTATTCATCTGTGAATCCTGAAAAATAAAGTGTATCATGGTTTGCACAAAAATATTGTGCTGCACAACTGTTTTTCTAACATTGATAATAATCATAAATGTTTCTTGAGCAGCAAATCAGCATATTAGAATGATTTCTGAAAGAATCAGTTACATTTTAACATGTTTACATAGAAAACAGCTATTATAAACTGTAATATTTCAAAATTTTTACTGTGTTTTTGATCAAATGAAAGCAGCCTTGGTGAACAAAAGAGACTTCAATGTAACTGTACTTGATACTTGTGTTTCTCAGTGATACACACATCTGTTAATTGTGTTTGTTTACATGTGTTTCATTCTCATGTCACTGACTGTGTTTCAGAAAAATGGCACAGATGATGGTGATTATATTTTCTTCACGGGGAAGCAGAATTATCAGGACTTTGCTCGTATAGACGAGTGGAACGGACAGAGGTAAACTCACCGTCTCGTTTTATCTCTAGAAGATTCATGAATGAATTCAGAACGAGCTGCACAATCAGCATGAGCTCAGAGAAGAGTGAATTATGGATTATTTGTTCTGTTTGTCAGTACGTTGAACTGGTGGAGTACAGAAGGGTGTAACAGGATCAACGGCACAGACGGAGCATCTTTCCATCCAGTCATCACAAAAACAGAGAAACTCTATATATTCTCCTCTGATCTGTGCAGGTGAGGATGCAGACCATTTAAACACACTGATCTGTGCTGCTAACGGATATTAATCTCACTCAAAAGTATGCCAAGGTGTATTCAATTGCTCAAAAGTGACCGTAAACGCATTTATAAAGTTACAAAAGATTTCTATTTCAAATAAATGATGTTCTTTTGATATTTCTATTCAACTGTGAATGCTGAAAAATAAAATGTATCACAGTTTCCACAAAAATATTGTGCAGCACAACTGTTTCCAACATTGATCATAATTAGAAATGTTTCTTGAGCAATAAATCAGCATATTAGAATGATTTCTGAAGATCATGTGACACTGAAGACTGGAGTAATGATGCTGAAAATACAGCTGTGCATCACAGAAATAAATTACATTTTTACAATATATTCACATAGAAAACAGCTATTTTAAATTCTAATAATTTTACTGTTTTTATGTATTATTGATCAAATAACTGCAGCCTTGTTGAGCAGAAGAGTCTTCTTTCAGAAACATTAACAAATCTTGCCGACCACAAACTATTGAACCGTACAGTATGTGATGATAATTTGACAAATATTAATATATGATGATATATAATATTAATATATGATTAATAAATGGTAATATGATGAATATCATCTATTAAAACAATATTTTAGCATATTCACATTCAGTTGCCAAATCTTGAATATAAGTATAAACATATTTTATTATTGCAATTTTTATTGTACATTAATTTCTGAGTCACTGATTAAAGGTTTAGTTTATAAATGCTGTTGTTGATTCAGTATTGATCATATTGGGTCTGAATGTGTGACCTGTTGCACTCAGTGCTTATATGTGACCAAGCATTTTTCCTAAAAGAGTGTTTTTTTTTTAAACAGGTCATATACTGTATGTGGGTCAAGCATGTGTGATTCGTCATGCTGCTCTCTGTGGTTGTTTAATTAGGTCTAAATCAGGCCTCCAAACAAGCAAAACTGTTCAGCAGTTCACTGAAGTGATTATCAAACATAAAAACATGTTATAAAAGAAACAATTCTTCAGCCAGAACCATTTTACAGGGAACTGTCACACAAACAAAGCTGTTAAATCTGCGAAGTAGGTCAAATTGGAAACACAGATCTGCTTTTCAGATTTATTGCTTGCTTAGTAAAACAATAAAACAATCACAGTCCTAATTAAAGGCATCTTTCAGTGGTATCAGTGTGTGTTTAATGCATGTTTGTGTTGACAGGTCTATATATGCCCAGTACGAGTCTGACGTGAGCGTACGAGGGGTTCCCGGTTTCCGCTTTGTCCCACCCAGCGAGGTTTTCGCCAATCTTACGATTAACCCGGATAACGCAGGCTTCTGTGTGCCGGCCGGGAACTGTCTCGGCTCCGGCCTCCTCAACGTCAGCGTCTGCAAAGAAGGTCAGTGAGAGTCTGAATGCTGTTTGTCACCGTACAGACATCGGGACGTCCCGCTAACGTGTGTGTCTCCTCTCAGGTGCGCCCATCATCACGTCCTCCCCTCATTTCTACCAGGCAGATGACAAATACGTCCAGGATGTGTTCGGGATGAATCCCAACAAGGAGGAGCACGAGACGGTCATTGACGTCAACCCGGTAAGTCTGTATAAACCTGATGAAAAGGTCTGACGAATTGCTCAGAAACTGACATTTCTTTATCCTTACTGAAAGCAAAATGCTGCGTGAAGCTGCACAATCACAGCCAGCAAGAATGTGTTTGATGTTTATGCTTTATTCATGCATTTGTGCATCATGCATCCAAGTAGAAAATTTCCAACTCACTATTCAGAAAAGTGCAATATAATCACAGTCAAGTGATGCTATATTGTGCAGAAATCCTCTCTGTATGATATCATATGAGCATGTCGGCACCCAGGATCATGTTTATCCAACGTTTGCAGTGATAAAACAGTAAATGATCCTCTCGGTTGATAAACGTACACCTGCGGAACAAGCATTTGTTTCATTGTGCATTACCTTCAAGCATCAGACAACAGTGAGAGATACAAGAGCATCCCATGGTGGAGTGTGATTTTAGACCAATGAGATTTAACTGTTGGTGGAGCTACAATCTAAAACAAGCAAAGATAATGTCTCATCGTGTGTCACTCGTTACGGTTTCAGGTTCAGATGATAACAAAAAATGAACATGGAAGTGGAATTATATATATATATTAGTGATTGACACACTTTTCATCAATCATATCGCCATATGATCCATACGCTATCACATAAAATATAGTGTAATGAGTATGTAGTGTAAATAATGTATATACTGCAGTATGTGTTTATATGCACTGCCATAAGAGGGCGTCATCACACCACACTCAGGCTTCAGGCCTACAATACTAATGAGACACAGATTCAGTCTCTTTCTAAAACTCACGTTTCTGACTGATAGCATTGCTACAGATCCAGAGCGAGTGAATGAATGAACGACAGCGTCTGTATTTCATTATTTACTGACTGAACAAACACACGTTTTACGCTTGTGTCTGAGTCACTCTCTGATAAAGCAGGTGATGTTAGGATGATGTTATCTGATTTCCCAGCTAGTCCAGACGCGGCCCACTTCCCGGCAGGTAGTTAGTAATTAAACCGGTGGCTGTTTTGGTTATTTTGTATCGTGGGAGTTTGTTTAGTTTACAGTCAGAGTTTCTACAAACCTTTTGTATAAAAGACTTCAGACATTCAATAAAATATCATTATTGGAGCACTAGATTCTTCCAGGAGCATGTTAAATAACTGCACGTGTGTTTGAGAAGGTTTGGGATCTCCACGGATCAGCAGGATCAAGTGTACTGTGGGTGTGTTTTATGGTGTTTGTATAGGTTCAGTTGGAACAGATTCAGGTGCTCCTTCTACCCTATAAACCTGTGCTACAGTAACCGTATCAGATGGTAATACCACCACGTACCATGGTACTGAATGATTATTATATATACTGTTATTTGATTTGATTTCTACTGAAGGATAGAGGTTAGAGTCAGGTGTTTGTTATGTGCATGTGACGGGAATCTCTTCTATTGCTGGGAATGTGTGTGTCGCTTTATGAAATGTTTTCTCATATCAGTTCCCATCATGCATTTGGCACACAGCACATAGGCAAATTCCCACCTTTTTTGGGTGAAATGTTTTTGCGTTTGAGCGTTAAATGGGTCGCAGATGTGCTGTAACACACACACACACACCTCTTAGATAAGCAGACGTGTCAGTGAACATATTTTTCACATCCTGAAACAGCTGCTGATCAGAACCCAGCCAGGAAATATCTATTCTGTAAAAGCCAGTCTAACAAGAATGTTTAGGTTTCATTTACCTAAAGTTATCTAAAGTTTATCTAAACACTTTAAATAAAAATAAACTCTATTTACTTTCTAGCTCCTCGTCTTGTGAGCGATTTATCAGTTTATGATACTGTAAAGAAAACACATCATCACCCTTTTTATTAAGTCCCTCTGAGATAGGCAGTAGCCCCTCACTGCAGAACAAAGATCCAGGGGGCGGGGTTGGATCCACATCCAGGGGGGTGGAGATTGGTTGGTTTAGGGGTGGGGATGGGTGGGTTTAGGGATCAGGGGGTGGAGATTGGTTGGTTTAGGGGTGGGGATGGGTGGGTTTAGGGATCAGGGGGTGGAGATTGGTAGGTTTAGGGGTGGGGATGGGTGGGTTTAGGGATCAGGGGGCGGAGATTGGTAGGTTTAGGGGTGGGGATGGGTGGGTTTAGGGATCAGGGGGTGGAGATTGGTAGGTTTAGGGGTGGGGATAGGTGGGTTTAGGGATCAGGGGGTGGAGATTGGTAGGTTTAGGGGTGGGGATGGGTGGGTTTAGGGATCAGGGGGTGGAGATTGGTAGGTTTAGGGGTGGGGATGGGTGGGTTTAGGGATAAGGGGTTGGAGACGGGTAGGTTTAGGTCTATGTAAGGTGGGAGGAGTTGGATCTACATCCAACTCCGCCCCCTGGATCTTGTGTTCTGCAGTGAGGACCATCTCGAGTCTGAGATATTAAGTTAATATTTCGATCTTTTAACAACACAGATGCATTTCGTAGTTCTTTAATGTAAGTTTATGGCCACATGACATGCAGGTAAATAAATAAATTATATAAATAATAAATAAATAAATAAATAAGTAAATAAGTACTTTTTTTTTATTAAGTCTTTTATTTTGATGGTTTTTATTTTAAATATTTAGATATTTGTTTATTTAAATTTTACACTTTTAAGATTTTATTAATTTTTAGTTTGTTTTATTTTAATATAATTTGTGATTATTTTATACTATTGATAACACTAGTTTTTAACATAAAATAATGTTAAATTCTCCATATCGTCTAAAATGTTTGAAAACCCCTGATTTGACTGGTACTTAATAGTGTAGTTATAGTGTGTATATGAGTATAGTGTGCGTATAACAAGTATAATGTGCATTTAAGAAGTAAAGTGTGCATGTGATGAGTATTATGGGCATATAAGGAGTATAGAGTGCATATATTGTGCATTTAAGGAGTATAATGTGCATATAATGAGTATAGTGTGTGTATATAACAAGTATAATATGCATATAAGGAGTATAGTGTGCATATAATGATAGTGTGCATAACATACAAATTACCAAATTTTGATATTAGTTTGATTGCAACATATAATCATTTCTGTTAATAGTGTTCACCTTCTGTTTTATTACACGTCATTAACTAACTGCATGATTTTTACCATACATTTCTGCCATATGGACATCAACTTGAGATAGTCACCACTGATAAGCTATTACTAAATATAATGTAGAAACTTTAATTTTCTGTAAAGCTGCTTTGCAATAATTTGCATTGTGAAATGCGCTATACAAAAAAATATATATAATGAGTATGGTGTGCATATAAGGAGTATAGAATGCATACATTGTGCATTTAAGGAGTATAGTGTGCATATAACGAGTATAATGTACATATAATTAGTATAGTGTGTATATAATGTTAATAAAGTGCATATAGTGTGCATATAATGAGTATATTGATACATTTTTGTTAGTTATTATTTAAAAATGATTTATTTGTTTAACATTTTAATTTTATTTAGTGTCTTATTTATATATGTTTTTATTTAAAATGTATTTATTTTAATTTTACATTTATGATCTAATTTATGATTAGCTTTTCATCATCTCTCAATCCCCCAGGGATTTGTGAGAAGCCAGTACTGAGTAATATTAACCAATAGTCAGATTTATTTGTGTTTTTGCAGTGTTTAGTGAATCTGAAGTTGATTTTGTGTGTGTTTGTGTTCTCAGCTCACTGGAATGTTGCTTCGGGGTGCGAAGCGTGTTCAGGTGAACGTCTACCTGCATCAGATCCCGGGGTTCAGGTGAGGATGAGTTAGTTTAGCATGGACTGCTAACATTTCCTTCAGAAAAACAGAGAAATCTAGAAACAAAGTGTCTACACACACCTGAGACATAAAAATGAATACAAGATCAATTTTGTTATACAATATTAAATCCAATAAAATTCAAGAAATAATATTGTTTTATATTTTATGTTTCTATATTATATTTTTTTAATTGTTTGTTACATGAATTGTGTTGGTTTCAATATTGCATTACAGGTGGAAAAATATCTGACATGGTTTAATTTTTTATTTCTACAAAACCTCTTATTTTTATAGCCACTATATGTACATAGTGTTGTGTCATTAATTTGCATGTTTATAGTTTAATATAGTACAGTTTGAACATGGTTTAGCATTTGTGTTTTTCTGTTGACTTACCAGAAATGTCATTTCACCTTCTTTAACTTGTTCTCCAGTTAATTAGTTTTGATGCATTTAATTTGATTGACACTCTTTCACTGCCAAACACCGAAAGTTTGATGTTATTAATGTAAAATTGACCACAGATGAATGATTTTAGGCCTGTAACTCCAGAACGACTTCTGATTGAGTAAGATGTGTTTGAAGACCCGCTGTTGGGTTACATGAGCTCATTACATAAGCCTCTCCTGAACCATGACCTGAAGTAGATCAGTCCAGCTGTAATGATTGACAGCTGCGTGTTTGAGTTATTTTAGGACGTGACGCGAGCGGATCGGTTTCCGAGTCTGTTTGGGGGTCAGGTGGTCCAATGACGCGACCGAAGACCCGACGCTGCCGAACGTCCCACTTGAGCCGACAGCTCGTTGGCTTGGTTTTGAAATGCGATCTATCTGAGAGCACAGATAAATCTTACTCATGAGCGTGTGAACGGAAAACATCTCTCCTCTCCTAGAATTATCAGAGACAAACCGGCGTGAGCTGCCTTCCCACAGTCCCATTCATCTGATAGTGTGCATCTGAGAGGCTTTTTCTTGAAGAGGTCTCTGTGTGTGTTGATCATCATCCTGTTCAAAAGTTTACACCCCCAGCTCTTAATGCATTGTGTTGCCTTCTTGAGCATCAGTAAATGTATTCACCTTATATAATAGTTATGTACAAGTCCCCCAGTTGACCTCCGTGTGAAAAGATGGATCTCAAAATCATACAGTCACTGTTGGAAAGGGTTCAAATATGCAGAAAATGTTGGAAAACCTGCTCAGGATCAACGAGGGACTCATGAACTACTATCACAACACAGAAAAACAGTCGTGGATCGTCCAGGAACCAATTATATATACTTTTTTTTTCTCAAACCTCTGTTGATGGGCCCAAATCCATGGGTGCTGATGGGTGTTATTATATGTTATAATTTTAGTTAATATTTAGTTTAATTTAAAAAAATTCTGATTTCACTTTTAGTTAAATATTTAGTAATTTTGTTTTTATTTGTAGTTTCTTATACATAGTTTTTATTTATTTGTTTTAGTTATTTTAGTACTCTTAGTGAAAATTGCTGGGGGGGTTTCAGATATTTTTTTATTTCAAGTAACAAAAATATTTTTTAGGTTTACTTTTCTATAATAAGCCTGCTCAAAACATCTTCACGTACCATCAAAATCATATTTTCTTTTTGGTTTTGCAGTCAAACCGGGAAGATCCGGACGCTGGTGTTTCCAGTGATGTACCTTAATGAGGTAAATTTTTAGAAAGTTATCATGTGTTTTTCTGCAAGGCTTTTATAGCATGTCAAGTTTGTGTACGTATCAAAACGTGTTCCTGTCGAGTTCAAATAGTTCAACTCTAATAGTTGCAATGTCAAGGTCATGGGTTCGATTACCAGAAAAATTAACTGTCGCATAAAGCCACATATACCATATAGCAAACCTCAACTGCTGGATTGTTTATATATTGTCAACTCTGTTATCATCCAGATCTAATTTGCTAAATGCAACTGTAAGGCAGGAAGATATTAAGATATTATAAACAATGAATATCATGATTTTCTGTGAAGCTGCAGTCCAGACAGATCAAGCGCTTCGGTCTTGGCCTTTTCATCACATGTGTTTTTGTTGCTTTGTTGAGATGCAAAGTCAGGTGAAAGGTGTGCAACAGATAAAGTGTCCAAACATGATGCAAAATTTATATTAACCTTTGAACGACACAAGTCATGAAAGAGTAAATGAGACCGAGAGAGATGTGGATGCATCAGCTCGACTCATGTTTAAAAATAAAGAGATAAACCAGTCTCAGCATTAGATGATTATATTTCTGGATAAAAGTGCACTAAATGAAAATGATAGTTCTGTCGAATGAGATCTTAACTCTAAAGCAGTTATGTTGAGTTCACATTATCAGACAGAACAACAAAGGGCCTGAGCAGGAAATATGAAAGTGTTTTTCTTCTTATCTTCTAAACGCTTCCATCCTGTTTTCTAGAGCGTCCTTATTGACGAGGAATCTGCCAAGAAGCTGCACGCGGTTGTTACCGAGGCTAACGTGATCATCAACATCCCCTTCATAGTGATCAGTGTAGGCATCTTACTGGGCGTCATCTTCATCGTGTTCATGTGCCGACAGCAGACGCCACCGGTGAGGCTCTCGCATCACTTCCTTCACTAAAACTATTAAAAAACTGTTTTGTTAATTGAAATAAAGCTGCAATAAAATACAAATATATATAAAAAAAGGAAAAGACAAATGAAAAAAAAAAAAATATTACAATTAAATTATAAATTAAATTAAATGTGTTTCTTCTCTGCATTTCTCCACTTCGCTAGCTTGTCTCATAAACCTGGAATCAAATATTACAAGTATTGTTGACTCTTTGATGAATTGCTTTTGTTCTTTTTTTGCAAGTCGCTTTAGGTAAAAGTGTCTGACAAATGCATAAATGTTCATGTAAATAAAATATAAATATTAGATGAAGAACCTAAACTAAATGAAAATTTGAAATGTTGCCTTGACAACTAACTGAAATTAGTACTTAAGTAAAATAAGTACTAAAATTACTAACTACAACTAAAATAATGAAACTAAAAGAATATATTTAAAACTGTTTATAAAGTGACTAAAGCAAGTAAAAAACATACTAAAAATGAAACTAAAAAATAAAAATGTTAAAAATAAAAGCTAATTTAATTTTTTTTTTTCTTCTTCTCTGCATTTCTCCTATACTTTAGCTTGCTTTCTAATCTAGTTGTCTAATACACATAAAAGTGCCTTCTAAATGCATAAATGTATATGTAAATTTAAATTTTTATTTTTTTTAAAAGATTTATTTTGGGCGTTTTAGCCTTTTATTTGATTGGACAGTAGTTAGACAGGAAACTATAGATTGAATTCATAAAATTATTAACTGTAATAAAACTAAAATCATATATATATATATATATATAATGTATGTATATACCAAAGATTAAAAATTAAAAAGCAAAAATTTAAATAAAAGTAAAAATATGAAGAAAAAAATGCTACATATTTCGAATGCTACATAATCAGCCATAATTCATCATACATGTAACACTTTTCATGTGAAATGCACAGTAAACTCAAGTCATGTTTGATTCTAATAGAATTTATGTTAGCATTGAAATAAGTTAACCGAGTGATACTATAATAAGCATAAAAACACAAGAGCACTCATAAATATTGTATAAAATTGTCCAGTTATAATTGTTTTTTTTCAATGCAACACATTCTGTGACTGCATTTCTCCACAAAGGCCACATGCAGTGCTGCTTGTAACTTCATTTGCTGTATTTTAATGTCTTTCAAACTGTTTTTTTTTTCTCTCAGAGCACCGAGGCCGAGCGTCAGTCCCTGCTTTCATCATAAACTCCCAGACGTCATGATGAACCAACATGCATTTAGACATTGAGCTTGATTTCATTTTCACACGGCCAGAGTCGGTTCAAGGAGCACCGGTGCATGCAGCAGACGACTCAAAGTTCAAAGTTTGTCTCCGGTCACCTGGCCTCAGATCCAAGTCTTTCAAACATGTTTTAATGCATTTAATGCTTCAGATGATTGAGTATCACAGACCCAAATAGCGCAGGCATGTCCAAATCAGCCATTGAGTTTCATGTCCTAAACTGAATTATATATCAGAAAATACTAATAGAGACAACAGACGTGATGCAACACGTTATACATCAGTGCTGGAGATATTGATGTCACCTGTACACATCACTATGATATTAATACACTTATGCAATTGCAATGAGCTCATCTGACAAATAAACTGACAGCAGTGCCAATTCATGCTGATTTCAGGACTAATATAAGACAGTGAATCTGACAGTCAATAATGTGCCAGACGCATTTTAAAATCACTAAATAATTTTTTTAAATGACCAAATAACTTGGTTTGGTGCCATGATGTATTTGCGCTTGTTTTCTCCTCTGCTATATAAGTGATTTTCTTCAATGCAAACCAAGATTTTCATGGTACATTGGCTCAATAATTTTTATAGAGTCAGTTAATAACACTTTTACAATATTCCTGAAAGAAACTGAACATAATCACTAATTTAAACTCTGTTTGCAACTCTACAATTTCTTGAATAACCAGACACACTTGTTTTCAGTGTTCAGTAAATGCAGTATAAAGTGTTTCATCAGTATTACCACAGCATTGAGAAGATTCAGCTTGAACGTTTCAGTTTACGTAATATTTAATGTTCATTTTCATGCACTGATCAGTTTAGTTTTTCTTTTTGTTTATGTTTATGTTTAATAAACCTCATGTCCTGCATGGTTCATTTCATGTTTTATGCTTGTAGATGTTTGGTGGCAGTTCATGGCTGGTTTGGTGTTTTTGAGGTCTGAAAAGGGAAGATTTGAGGGTTAATGTTGCTAATTTTGTTTCAGTGAAGTTCACAATATCACTACAGTACGTGATGCCTGTGGGTTTGATCTGAAACTGTGGTCTGATTTCAGTTTCACTTCAGCTTGACAGTAAATGTACTTTTCCCAGGGTGGAGAACTTAATTAAATCTCATGATTATGATGCTTGTGAAATGATGAACTGTGTTTATGAATTAAGACCCAGTGATGATGTTAGCTGAAAACACTGTTTTAGGTTTAAAAAAGGAATGTTCATGATTGGTTCCATTGTTAAAATTCATTTTTTTATGCATTTATTTCATCATGTGAGCATTTTTAGTTTTTGTTTTCCTTAAAAAAATATATTGCACTATCAATGTAACAAAAATAACGAGACAAACAATAAACATTTTAACAAAAAAAAAAATAAGCATGTTACACCATCTCACTTTATGTGTCTGATATTTACAAAATAAATACGTCCGGATTCTTCTGGAAGCCGCAGCTGATAATGAAATAGATTTGCTACAGATTCTTTTGCCATGTGTGTTTGTATTTTATCAGATCAAACATCTCGTCCTCATTGAATCTGAATCAGAAACTATAGATGCAAAGTTAATATTTTACACGTTATCAAGATCTGTACAACTATAAAACATCGATGATGAAACTGGAGTTCTTGTAGACGTGTTCCTGAGAGGTTTGAGGAGGTGAATGTGTCAAGGACAGGCCGGGTCATATTTCGGCCCAAAATCAAATCAATTCAAACAGTTCTGATTTTGGAGGTTAATATAACCTGGACATTTCTTGGTGGGATTCACCTGCATACAGTCTTGAGATTGATGTAGATCTGAAAGTCTTCTGCTGTCTTTAGATGTTCTGTCAGATTGATGTAGGTTATGATGTTTGACAAATCAAGGGATGCACAATTTTAGCCATTTTGTTTTTCATCATTTGATTAGGTGCCATCATCATTTATCCTCAGTCATGCCTGTTGAGCTTTACTGAAGCAGCACATGTGTTTCCTGAAAGAGAGGAAAAGTAGGTAGGTTATTTTTGAAGCACTCACATAAAAATAGGAAATATAAAATGTGTGAAAGCATTTCCCGCTTGTGCTGGAGTGTAGCATAAATCTGAATTGCTTATTCACGTAGCGGTCAATGTTTTCTGTGATAAACTCTTATCTGTTTACAGCTTCAGGTTTCTGTGTGAAAGTCTTTTTGTGATTAGAGTTGTCAATATGCAATCATATAGAGAGATTTTGCGATAAATTCGTAATTTCTTAGCACGTGGCAATGTAGATCATTTGTGTGTAATTCAAAAAGTTTTTTCGCGGTAAATTCGTTTCTCAGCGCGCCAAAATCCCGTGTGAGGCGCCAAAATAAAGCGATTCGCATGTTTGAATCATCAAATATGATTCTGCTGAATCGCACGTGTATTGAATCACAGTGTAGACCGTTTTTATGTCGATACAAACATGCATGCGATATTTCGCGATAAATTCGCATTCCTGCTAAAAAAATAAATCCCTTGTGAGTCTCCGTACACTCCTGACAACTGAACCGATCGCGTGTTCGAATCAGTTTCAAGTGTGACTCGGTTCAGATCGAACCACTCGCGTAGCGAGTCACAATATGTTATTTAAAGGTGCACTGTGTAATATTTAGGATGATCTATAGACAGAAATGCAATATAATATACATAACTACGTTTTCAGAGGAGTATAAAGACCTTACTTAATGAACTGTTATGTTTTTATTACCTTAGAATGAGTGATTTATAACTACATATACCGTGGGTCCCCTCACATGGACGTCACCATCATGTTTCTACAGAAGCCCTTAATGGACAAACTGCTCTACAGAGCGCATATCGTCACTATGTTGTTCTCGCGAAAAAACACTGACACAATGATGAACAAGTAACAGTAATATTTGCAATGACATCGTTTATTGAATAATTCAGTAAATATAATTCCTTAATTGACCTTTGTAAAGAAACCTCATTGCTCTCCGCGGTCTCAGACGACGGCATCTTAGCCCTGTAGCTTCTCTGAAGAGAGGGGTGAGCGGGGGACGGAGCCGTTGGTTGCAATTCGCAAACTCAACCACTAGATGCTGCTAAAAACTACACACTGCACCTTTAATAGCATTATTTTACGGTAAATTCGTGTTTCCCGGAGCGCCAAACTGAAGCGAATCGCGTATCGCAATCCAGCTTTGACGTACACGCGTATTAATCACAATGTAGATGGTTGTTATGTCGATTGATACAGTCATATAGCGATATTTCACGATAAATTTGCGTTTCTCAGAGCGACAGAAAATCCCTTGTGAGGCGCTGTACAAACGAATCGCGTTTCAATTGAATCACTTTCAAATACAATTCGACTCTGAATCGCTGGGATATTGAATCAGGGTTTCGTTTTATGTCTTCCTGATAAATATTACCCCATTTTAAAGGATAAACATATTTTATCACGACTTATTTATCAGATTGGGTTGAATGGATATGTCATATATCTCCGACATCTAGCAGGAATCATCATTCATTTATTGGAGGGAAAACATCTACATATGCTATATTTGTAAGTATCAAGTGATTTGATGAATGCTGTCATGTTTTGTGGTGTTAATTCTGTTTGACCATATAATAATCTCTCATTTCTTAACTTTATAGTTAATTCTAACATGGACTAATGAGCAATATAGGCCTGCATAGGAAAAATATATTATATAATATAAATGTATATAGGCTACTTTTTAAAATATATACATAAAATTGATATATAATATTAAAAAAACTAATTTAGTTAATAAAATACAATTGTTCATGTTCACAGTGTGTTAACTAATGCTAACAATCTGAAATGTATTAGTAAATGGTAAAATTAACTTTAAGATTAATCATCTAAATACTGTAGAAGTAGGCTATATTCATTGTCAGTTCTAGTTGACTATAGCGTTAATAAATTAACAAAGCATTACTGCCCGGTCTGTTGTATTCAATTGTTTTTTTTTTATTTAAGATTGCCAGAAAATGGCATCTTTTAAAAAAATTAAATAAATGAAGAATAAAAACCAAAGAAGAATTCAACTTTAAGCTGTTTGATTGATGCTAGGAAATATTTAAGCTGTTTCTCCATGTCCTGCCCCTGAACGTAAAAAGCTGGGATTCGAACGCGGGACGCCCAGAGCTCAGCAGCAGGACTGAGGTGTTTGGTGCTGTTCTTCACCTGCAGTAGTTGGTTCCACACTCAGAATGATCTCTGCATCCAGAACCCACGGGTTTCAGAGTGTTCCATCGCCAGAGTAAAGAGCGCTTGGCCCGGTGGATCAGTCCGGTCGCCCAGTCAGTGTCTATGGGTGCCGTCTGGACCTACAGACAGAGAGAGAGACAGTGTGTGTTAGACTCAAATGTTCAGCTTGTCATTTTTGTTCTCGCATTTCTGAGTTCATATCTCATTTTTTTTTTTTTCAAAATTCTTAGTTTATGTTTTTTTCATTTTTTTTTTCACCATTGAATAAAAATTTTAGGTAATTTCAAATTGTTATCTCACAATTCTTGAATTTTTTATTGCAATTTCAAGTTTACATCTCACAATTAAGACATTTCTTCTCACAATCTCTTGCAATTCTGACTTTTTTCTCCAAATTGAGAGAAAAAACAATCAGAATTGGGAGAAATAAACTCAATTGCGAGGGAAAAAATTCAGAATTGTGAGATGAAAGAAAAAATCGCAATTACTTTTATTGTATTAATTATTGCAGATTAATTGAATTATTGCAGAAATGGGCTTCCATACTGAGATGATATGCAAATGTTTAATAAGTAATCTTCGCTGCAATTTGGAGAGGAAATTATTTCCCAAATGTACTAATTTAGACTCAAGCCGCTAAATTTAGAAAGCTGTCAAGGTCGGTCAAACCCCAAACATTTGCTCTGGGAGTGACATTGTGCAACTCCAGACAATGATTTACAGAAGTGTTACAGTACATGTGCAAACAAAAGCAGCAGGCAGAATAAAACAAGCTCTTCAGTCCGTCACGCAGCATCACCGTACAATCACAGGAAAATGATGAGACGAGAGCCGTGTTATTCCAGCTGGAGGAAGCATTTCACATGCACATTACAGATGATCCTGTTTTAGAAACAAGACTCCAGATCAGCTGATAGTGTGCTTTATGACTGACACTGATATGCAGAACTGATCTTTTTTGTGTTATGTGAGAGTAAACCCATATGGCAGCAAAAAATATTTTCAAAAATATTATTAAATATATTTGCTAATGTTTCAGAACTTATTTACCAATATATTTGTTGGCCATTTTATTTAATATTTTTAAAAATATATATTTGAAATATAATAATATTTAAAAGCAATTAAAAATATATTTTTGTCTCATATTTCAATTTAGAAAATACATTAACATACAGTATGTCACATTTTAACATGATTTAATTTAATCAGATAAAGAAACTAAAGATCACACACACACACACATATATATATATAAAAATATAAATTATTATTATTATTAATGTTTTTGTATTTCTACTTCAAAATTTCATGTTTAATTCAAAGTGTTACTTGCTGATTCTTTGTAAAATTTACTATAATTTTTAAGCATCAATCAAGTTTTATTTAATTAGATCATTTTCAAACAAATCAGTGCAATTCAAAGTGCTTTCAGGCAAGAAAAAGCGATTGACAAACGTTTTGAAATAATAAATGAGATCAAAATAATTTAGAACCAACATTTAAAAAAAAAATCGCTAAAGTATAAAAAAGAAAATCAATATTAAATACAACAAAACTGAATATGAATAATGATTAAAGTTAATAAAAAACAAGTCCTAAAATCATGAAACTTTGTAAGAAAGCAAGTCTAAATAGAGATGTTTTCAGTATGTTCTGAGTGAAAGTGTTTCTGCTCCAGTTGTTTGGTCTCTGATGGGGTCAGATTGGTGGTACCTGTAAGGTCAGCAGCAGAGACAGCAGAGCGGTCAGGACGAGCAGACGCTGGGTCACGGGCATCATCTGTAGGCTTTAGCTGAACGTCTATCAGTGAGACAGAGCCGGAGCTGGACGTGCTTTATATAAGGCTGATAAGACTATCAGAGATCAATGATCAGCTGAGTCCACGTCTGCGAGGGTAACGAGACCTTTATCAAACCCACCGTAATGAGCTGGAGGACCAGAGTCAAATACACACCAGAGCTTCACGTTAGTCACTCGATCGTCCTCATATTCTGTCTTGTGTTCGTGTTTGTCTGCTCAAAGTCCAAGCTCAGCAGTCCACATTCACAGGGAATATAATGTTGGAATAATAGTGCAATAAATCTAAGTTCTCAGAACGTTATGAACACATTCTAACATATACGTTATAGAACGCTTGTTCAAAGTTATCTGGTCTATAATAACATTATTTATACATCACTTATGGAATGTCTTCTGAAACATTTTAGTTGGACGTTCTTGTAACATTTTTAAATGTTACTGCTTGTTAGTTTCCAGTGGTGCAGAGAACATTAAAAATTATATTTTTGAGTGAACTGGCCCTTTAAGAGAATGTTACATTTAATCATTTCCCGAATGTTTGCAAATGATTAAATGTAACATTCTCTTAAAGGGCCAGTTCACTCAAAAATTAAAATTCTGTCATCATCACTCTTAAGTTTTTCCAAAACTGAATACTACTATGTAAGTCAATGGCTACCGTCAACTGTTTAGTTACCAACATTCTTCAAAATATTTT
Source organism: Aspiorhynchus laticeps (assembly GCA_023376895.1). NCBI lineage: Eukaryota > Metazoa > Chordata > Actinopteri > Cypriniformes > Cyprinidae > Aspiorhynchus > Aspiorhynchus laticeps. The sequence goes on from CM041811.1 coordinate 35,489,597, forward strand.
CTTGTGTGTTCAACACAAGATAGAAACTCATACAGGTTTGGAACAACTTGAGAATGAGTAAATGATGACTGAATTGTCATTTTTGGGTGAACTGCCCCTTTAATATTGTCTCTAATGTTCACACAACCATTTAAAAAACATTGTTTTTTAACATTAGAAAAAATTGATGTTTTGAACGTTCAAAAATAACATTTGCATAATTTAATGGGAACATTACATTCTCAACACAACATTCTTAGAACATTTTTGTTAGTTAGGGTGCATTGATACTTACGTTTTGTAACGTAATTATTAATACAGACAGTTTAGATTTTAATTTTAAGCATTTATGACAGATCAAAGGTTTTTGAATTATTAGAAATGTAAATTTCCTCAAGTGTGTGAACTTTATCATGTCATTTGTGTTTAAATAATATTATCATATATTCCATATTCTCTGTGGAGAGCAGAATTTGAAGAACATGATGTGAAAAAGTCATGTTCACTTCACTTCGCTTCTCAACAGCACATCCACTACTGAGCTATGATGAAACATGAAAACAAAAGCTCATCTGTCATATGAATGTGTTGTTGAGGTTCTCTTCACCTGTCCAGCAGAGGACAGTGTTACTCTCAGTTCAGATGATCTTTACACACATGCACATGTGCTCTGTAAGAGGAACTGAGTAATTCTGAGCGTGTGCAATCATTTTTTGTTCTTAACTTGACTTCTAAATGTCAGCTCAAATGTTTATTTGCTCAAAATGCTCTTTAGCATAAATCCTATTATATAGTTTTCATGTTACTATATTAAATTGACATGTAATTAATCAGTGCTGTCTGTGTAATTTAGATGCTGGAGTGTTGCTGTTGGTCCTGAGAGATGTGTGGTATTATGGGATGTATGGCGGTCATGAGTAACCATGGTAACGGGGTTTCCTGATGTTCTGCAGTGGTCTGATAACTGAAGAGGAAGTGCTCAGTTCTGCGTCACATGATTTCAGAGAGTTCAGGTAAAGGTGTGTGTGTGTGTGTGTGTGTGTGTGTGTGTGTGTGTGTGTGTGTGTGTGTGTGTGTGTGTGTGTGCGGGTTTATGTGGTTTATGAGGACACAAATTTGTTTAATAACATGGGTATGACAGAGGTATTACAATTTGAAGGTGTTTTATGAGGACACTGCCTATGTCCCCGTAATTCAAACGGCTTAAAAAACATACTAAATGGTGTTTTTTTGAAAATCTAAAAATGCACACAGTCTCCTGTGAGGGCTAAGTTTAGGTGTAGGGTAGGTGTAGGGCAATAGCACATACAGTTTGTTCAGTATAAAAACCATTACGCCTATGGAGAGTCCCTGTAAACCACAAAAACCAACATGTGTGTGTGTGTGTGTGTGTGTGTGTGTGGATGGTAACCCACATCCTGTGAACGTCTCAGGGCTGATTCTGATGTTTCCCTGCATGATAAAACAGGTCCATTTATCGATAATTTAAAGTTCAGTGCTGATCCAATGTCAGTCAATTATTCACATTTATTTATACAACGCTTTTCATAATACACACTGTTTCAGAGCATGCAGCTTTACAGAAGATCATGGTGTTAATGTTTAGAACATCTTAATATCTACATGCCTTATTGTTGCATTTCTCATATTAGAGCTGGATGATAATATACTTACATTTTGTGATGACAAACAATCAAGCAGTTTTGCTATCGCTTGAGTCTACTGTATAATATAATGATATATATCTATATACAGAGCTTTCTGCAACACAATAAACATTCACACAGCCAAGATTTATAGTACTTTTACAATTCGTTATTAATTATTAATATATTAATTACACAACTAACAAAAATATGTTCTAAGAACATTTTTCTAACGTTTGCATTAAGTTAGGAAAACATTATTTGAGTATTCTGATGAATATTCTTTATCAGTGATCAGATTAGTCTGCAGGAGATCAGAAGAAGCGTGAGCTCATGTTTAGCACTATATGCTATGTTTGTGTTTTTATACGTTCACTACAGCACTGTATATATATACATCTTTGTCTTTACATACTAGCTTGGCGTTCACATCATTGTTTTCGTGAATGCCGGGAAACGCTTCCCAAAATGAACCCCAGAAGCACTGGACCCCCTGAAGCCCTACAGCAGTGTTTGTGTGTGTATATTGTTGTCTGGGATTGTGGGTATAGAGTTGTTCCTGTCCGTGGCTTGAACACAGGGCCCTTGTTTGTTTCATATGTGTATATGCTCATCTAGGCCCCTGAGCGTCTGCTGTTGTTTCAGTCACGAATGAATCAAAGAGACGCGTCTCCTTCTGAAAGCAAACACACAAACGGATCTGATCCGGCCCTCCTTCAGTATAAAGCTGGGGAGGCCCCATCCTCCAGCACAGGGGCCCGTCTGCATCCGATGTTATTAATGGGTGATGTTTCTGCTCCTTTGATTGAAACGCTCAAGGAAAACCTTCAGTAAATGAATGCAAGTTCAAATAATATTAATAATAAATATTTCCATATATATAAATTTTATTGTAATTTGTCAATTTTATATATTTTATTTAATAAATATATTAAATTTGATAAATAATGATTAAATAATATACATTTATATAGTTTAATTTAATAATTTATATTTTTAATTATTTAATTGTCATTTTGTATATATTATAAAAATATAAAAAATATTATTTACTAAATTATGTAAAATGTAATAAACAGTAATTAAATAATAATTTAATTAATTTAATTTAATAAGTTTGTCCTGTTTTGGCCACGTGATTAATTAATTTTATAAAATAATTTTTATGAAATAACTTTATTTTATAATTTTATTTGATTTTTGTGTATTTATATTTACTTTATTTTTATTATTACTGCCTTTTATTAGCAAATGTTTTGCTCTTTTGACAGTATGTTTATTTTGCTATGATTCCTGTATTTTATTTTTTCTTTAATATACTATTGTTTTTAAGGAAAACTTGGAATTAGAATCATGAATATTTTTTAAGCATAAAATCATGGTTATTTCATTTAATGCATAACTTCTTAAAGTTTCTATTAATGAAAATTTTCAAAACAAACAGCGTTGTCATAATTACAGTATAAATGGAAATACCAGAGCAGATATCTTAGTTCATATGGGCTCCTAAAGTATATTGTGTTGGACAGCAGGGGCCTTTGAGTCCAAACACTAGCTGCGTTTACATGGACCATAATAATACAATCATAATAGGACTAAAGCACAATCAGAATAAAAAAGTCACATATAAACACGTCAATCGGATTGAATTGGCCAGATCTGATTAAAATTTCGATCGGATTGTAAGGGGTGGTTTATTCCTTTTGTAATCCGAACGAGAGGACATGTAAACACTTGATCGGATTGAAACCCGAAACTGGAAAGTACTGCGCATGTGCAGTGACGTAAAAATAGCGTAATGACGTATGACGCACGGATCGAGCTGTTCTTCCTAGTGAATAACAGTGTTATAAATGAGTGTCCAGTCATTCTAAAACACTTTCACTCAGCGTCTGTGAAGTGGAGCAGGACAACGTCCCAGCAGTCCTTGTTTAAGACTCTCATCCACAGACCAGACATGTTCACAAGTCTCTGAGGTCAAGTCTAAATCAAGTCTCAATTCTTTAAAGCGGAGTCCAAGTCTCGTCTCAAGTCTTTGTTCTATTTATTAGCAACAGTTCTTTCAGCTAGTTATTGAGGCTAAATCAGTTTTGAAATACTGATTTCATGATATGATTTTCTCAACCAAAAAACTTTAACAAAATTTAAGACAAAGAAATGAAAAGGTGTCTATTTATTAATTGTCAGATAAAATGCAGCACATTTCTTTGTAAAATTGAAATATGTCAAACAACAAAACTACATTTTAAAACAAACCCCAATTAATCAAATGAATTACACAAATTAAATAAATCTCATATAAACAAACTAAGTCTTTGTCTGTGCTCTTTTTCAATTTAAAATTAGAGGCAACCACTGAGTTTTAAACACAACTCAATCTATACATCCAGCATGAGCAGTTTTTCATCTAAATTGAATTGTATAATTTCGAAATTTGAAGCAAAAACAAAATGGTCTGACTTTAGTTTTGTGAAACAATTCTACATAAACCATCTGTACGAAACAAAACCGCACAGGCTGAATTAATGCAGATTCACTCTCTGCCAGCGGGTGGCGCTTCAACAGCAATTAAACATCGTTTCCTTGGTTGAAAAGATGAAAAGAAAATACCATCTAAACTTTTTTTAAGACAGCCAGTTTCCCTCAGAGATACATTCATATAAACTCCTATACCAAATGACTCGTTTTTTACGAGTCTCACGAGTCACGAGTCCAAGTCAAGTCTCGAGTCTTTATTTATGCAACTTAAGTGCGACTCGAGTCCAAGTCGCAGACTCGAGTTTCCATCTCTGCCACAGACGACTTGATCACGGGAAGTAAAGTAAGCAGCACTGCACAATAGTTACTGTGCTGGTCGTCGCCTAATTAGGACCCGAAGTAAATAAATATCAAGTGTGCTTTTTAAAATACGCAATAACAGCAGGAAACTGAATATGCATGCAGTGTGCGCATGTCAAACGATTAAATCCGATCAGAAGCTTGTGACATATAAACGATCACATCAACCCGATCACTTTATTCAGCGTTCATGTAAACACTACGTTCGGATTCGTCAATCAGAATCAATTCATTCCGATGGAAGCAAAAAGTGTCCATGTAAACGTAGCTAGTGATGCTTTCTATGAAAGAACGAAAACAACCAGTGAACTCAAAGATGCATTCATGCATTCAAAAGTGCCAGTAAAGACATTTATAATGTTGCAAAAGATTTCTATTTCAAATAAATTATGTTCTTTTGAACTTTCTATTCATCTGTGAATCCTGGGAAATAAAATGCATCACGGTTTCCACAAAAATATCGGGCAGCACAATATTTTGAACATTGATAATAATCAGAAATGTTTCTTGAGCAGCAAATCAGCATATTATTATGATTTTTGAAGATCATGTGACACTGAAGACTGGAGTAATGATGCTGAAAATTCAGCTTTGATTATAGAAATAAATTACATTTTAACAGATATTCACAGATATTTAAATTAGAATAATATTTCAGATTTTTTTCAGTATTGTTCATCAAATAATTGCATCTTTGCTGAGCAGAAGAGACTTCTTTCAGACTCATTACTATGGGACTCCTCCTGCGGCCAGTAATCAGTCTGTACTGTAAAGGACCTTAGTGAGGCCCCTCGTCACCAGACCTGGGACATTCCTGTTCGTCTCCGTGACGACGGCGCTGGATTGTTTGAATAAAGGAGCCTGTGGCTTCACACACCATGAACAGCATACAAACACCTCTGCGGCTCCTTACTGCTGCAGTTTGTAGATTTAAATCACTAACTTTCACATTTCTATGGCTGTTATGAATGCAAATACTCAATATAGTAACCCACTAATCTCTTGTTCTCTCATGTGCACCAGCAGGAGGCGTCAGACGTCAGAACATTAACCTGTTCCTCCTCGGCTGACGGTCAGATGTTTCTCCACACACCTTTCACCCAGAGCTGAGAGCGATTCTGGGCTGTATGGAGGTCAAGGGTAACCACGGAAACAGCTTCCTGCGGTTCTGGAATGTGTGACTGTGAAGAGGAAGTGCTGCATCACATGATCTGAGAGAATGCAGGTAAAAGGGCGAGTGCAGGGTGTGACCTCTGATCTGACCTTTCACTGCTCACACACATGACCTCTGTACTCGCTGCTCTCTGATACACAGTCCAAAACCACAATGACACAATGACCTTAATCGTCATGTAAATGATGTCACAATTTTAAATCCTTAAAATAGTTTTTCTTTGTGTGAAAATATAATTTATTCACACACACGTGTTATTTGTCATATCCTTTATATTTAGTGCATACATACAAGGGGTTAATTCAGGACAATTTCCCAGTCATCCCAATGTCAAAACAGGTCCTTATTTACCTGAATTTACCTTGTGTTTTTCTTTTTTTTATTTAATTTAATTTAATTTAATATATATATTTTATTATTATTATTATTATACCATTTAAAACTATTTACTTTTTATTTAAAATATTCAAAATCTTGCAATCAGTTTTTTTATTTTAATTTGATTAGTTATTTTATGTGATTTTTATTTTTTATTTAATTTATTTTATTTTGTTTAAACTGTTTACTTTTGTATTAAAAAATATTTAAAATATTAAGAAATAGACATGACCAATTTTATTTTTTTATTTGATTATTGATTATTTATATACACACACAGACTAAATTATATATAAAATATATTTATATAATAATTTTATTATATATTTTTTTATTTATAATTGATATATTGATTATATATATATATATATATATATATATATATATATATATATATATGTATATATATAAATAAAATATATGATAAAAATATTTATATTTGGGTGTGTTCTCTGTATGTTTTCTGTTTATTTTTTAAATATATGAAAATGAATCAACACAAACATTTTTTTCAAACACACACACACATAGTATTTTTGCTAGAGTTCACATGTAAAATGGCAATGATGTTGGCTGATCAGTGTGTGTATCTGCAGTCAGGCGTGTGTTGTTGTTATGAGTGTGCGCTGCTTTAACATCTGCAGGCGTTTGACTCTTTAACTCCTGTAACTTTATGCTGACTGACCTGTACATGCGGATCTGGAACAAACACTCTCCGAGCGGCCCGTCCACACCCGGATCCACAGATGTTTTCCACTGACCACCTCGAGTGTCCGGCGCGGAGAGGTCACAGGTCAGCTTTCTTCTTCAGTCTGTACGGCACATGAAGGTCACATACTTCCCCTTTACTGCCTGTGAGGCGCTTAAAACACACCCTCGTTTCTGAATAAAGACTCGCGTGATCAGAAATACAGCAGGGTCATGACAAATGTAATTTTTGTGATTGTTGTGCCATCAGAGAGAGAGAGAGAGCGAGTGGGCGAGTGTCCTTGACTTACACAGGGTTTGTGTATGAGGTTTGCAGCTGTTTCGTCTCCCTGAACAGCTCTGTGTGGAAAACAGGTATTTTAGCGTGTTTTGCTAAATATTTGAGGATTTTCTCTTCAAACATTTAAAGATTTTTGCCCTGGTAAAAGAAACAGGAAAAGACATCACACAATTGTTCCCAAATGCATGAATATAAACACACATTGTCTTTATCCAAACTTTATCAAAAGTTGTCACGAAACATCAAGAACAATTTCACCTCAAAATCATTGTTATTGAGAGTTTGTGTTTGAGTTTGTGTGCCTATAACTCAAGAAGTATTAAAGATATCACAATATGGTTTTAGATTCTAGTTCTTAATAAACTTGTCTTTTCGGGTCTTCATTTTCAAGGCCCTACATCGTTCAGTCCCAGAGATATGGGGGTCTCAATGAGGCTCCAGATTGTTGAATATTACCCATTTTCAGTGGTCAAAATCAAATGTTGGTCACTCTGTATACAGCTAATACTTACTGTATTTAAATGTCTGAAGAATAAATAATGTTGAAACTATAGGAGTGCACCATGTTTCCCTCTATCAAAACAATTGCATTGGACATACCTGTGTGAGTATCATAAATGTTATTTTTTCCAAAATTTTCATGCCTGTAACTCAAGAAGTATTACAGATATCGTAATATGATTTCAGATTCTGGTTCTAAATAAACTTTTCTTTTGGAATCGTCATTTTCAAGGCCCTGAATGGTTTAATCCTAGAGATATTGAGATCTCGGTGCAGCTCCATGTCCAAAATGTTGTATCCTACTCATTTTCAATGGTCAGTGGTGTTCATCTAGTCATCACTGTTGTTATTGTCAAATATGCAGATAATAACAGTAAGAAATGTACAGTGTGACGCATTAGATAATGAATCATCAGGATTAATGGTTAACTCTAGGTAAAGCATGAACAGTGTGAAATGTAAAATATGATTACTCAGGATCCCAGTTACCCGGGGTTTAGAATTACCCAGAGTTAATTATTTTAAGTGTGAGAACTCTTAAATGTTTGAGATACTGCAGTGATTCTTTAGCAGTATGACTGTGCTTCACATAGCAATAAAAAAGAAAAATACATTTTAATAATTATTCCAGGTTAGGCAAATCTTGGTTTATTGATGTGAATGCAATGTGTGGTGAAAGCATTTTTCGATAGGAGGCATGGGATTTCTGTCAAACATGTTACAATAGTGCATATCTGAACTCTTGGAAGCTTCAGAAGCTGTTAAAATGAACAAAATCCCTGAAACTGATTCGAATAGAGAATCTTATGAATAGACTCAGTGGGGGCTTCTGGGGGCCCTACGCAAAACTATTCACCTAATGAATAGGGGGGGGGGGTGCGCGGTTACGAGTGGTTATGAACGAATGAATGAAACACATTTGTTCGTGTTTCACTGTTTCGAATCGCGCTCGAGAAACAGTATCTCTTCCGCGGCTCGCTATGCTTTCAACTCACTTTTTTAGTCTCGAGCAAGAGACTTTACGACATTCACGTTACATGATTTGACTGATTGTTACGTAGAAACCACATTAAAATAAATGATCATTCATGTTTTCATAACCGCTGGCCAAATTCAAAAACAAAACTAAATTGAAATCATGTTTGAGAGCAAGGGGGCCCCCTGGTGTTTCGGGGGCCCTACGCAGCTTGTGTATTCTGCGTATAGGGAGGATCGGCTCTGAATAGACTACTGAGAGAAAGATAATGTGCCTCAACTTGATCATTTCAGAGCATTTTTAGCACCCAGCAGGTCTGTTCTATATATATATATATATATATATTGTTTTGATAGAGGGAACCAAGATGCACTCCTATAGTTTCAACATTATTTATTCTTCAGACATTGTTCTTTAAATACAGTAAGTATTAGCTGTATACAGAGTGACCAACATTTGATTTTGACCACTGAAAATGGGTAATATTCAACAATCTGGAGCCTCGTTGAGACCCCCATATCTCTGGGACTGAACGATGTAGGGCCTTGAAAATGAAGATTCCCAAAGAAAAGTTTATTAAGAACTAGAATCTAAAACCATATTGTGATATCTTTAATACTTCTTGAGTTATAGGCACACAAACTATGGAAAAAGTATATTTATGGCATTCAGACGGGTATTTTTGATGCATTTTTATTTAAATAAAATTTGACAGAAGGAAATGAGATACATTTCTAGTTTCAACAGTATTTGTTCTTCAGACTTTGCTCTTTAAAAGTCCAGAAGTATCATATTTTTTTTCAAAGTTACCCATGTTTGTTTTATACCACTGAATAGGTGTAGAATTGAATGATTTACTGCTGGAGCCATATTGAGATCCCAATATCTCTGGAACCGAACCATATAGGGCCTTAAAAATGAAGATACCAAAAGGAAAGTTTCTTTAATACTTCTTGAGTTACAAGCCTGCGATCTTTGGAGAAAAACCTTGAAAAGTGCTCTTTCCTCATTTTTGAATGGTCACCATTGACACATAATGCAACAAAGATTGCTTAAGTCAACAGATGTTACTAACAGATCTACCAATCTCTGTGTGAAAGTCACATTATGATGCTGCCATCGTTCTGAACTCATTTTTAACCCCCTGTAATTTGGCTCTGAATCTCAGGTAAAAATAGCCATTTTGACCCCCTCTACAAAAAAGTGGATTACTTCGTAAATATTCATGCACGACATTTAATATTTTGGCTTTCATCACTAAACATGTTTATCTTTCTTCAGAAAAAATATTTCAAATTCAGATTATCAAATTCAGAAATTTGAGCCGGGACACGGAATGACCTTATAATATATAATTTTAGAAATAATTTATTGTTGTTTTATACACACACACACACACACACACATATAAAGCGTTTCTGTCTTTTGATTTTTGATGTGAAATGTGTTTATGTGAATTTACACATAACGGAAGCTCCAGTTAAATCTGGTTAAAGCACTAAAACAGTCGTCGGTCACCTTCAAGCACAAGAATCCAAACACAACCCTCCTACTCTCTCTCTCTCTCGCGGTGTCTCCCTCTCTCTCTCTCTCTCTCCCCCTCTCTCTCTCTCCCCCTCTCTCTCTCTCGCGGTGTCTCTCTCTCTTCCTCTCTCTCTCCCCCTCTCTCTCTCGCGGTGTCTCTCTCTCTCTGTGTCTCTCTGTCTCTCTCTCTCTGTGTCTCTCTGTCTCTCTCTCTCTGTGTTTCTCTCTCTCCCTCTCTCTATGTGTCTCTCTCTCTCTCTGTGTCGCTCTCTCTGTCTCTCCCTCTGTCTCTCCCTCTCTCTCTGTGTCTCTCTCTCTGTGTCTCTCTCTCTCTCTCTCTCTCTCTGTGTCTCTCGCCCTCAGTCCCGCCCACTGATGTCTGGCCCCTCCACACTGCAGTTATTCATTCAAATAGTGAGCTGGCTGCTGGATCAAGTTTACTCTTCTGAGGAGCTTCTAGAGCAGATACTGTGAGAGGAGCAGCACGATCTGAGCTCAGCATCTGATTGATTACCTCCTGCAGATCTGCTGTTATTTCAGTGCTGTGTGTGTGTGTTGAGGAGGAGAAGCTCTGCTGACTCAGACTCTGTTTTCTGGGCTTTAGTGACACCTGCACCATGAGGAAGGGCTCCTGCTGCATGTTCACGTCTGGAGTCGTCGGCGCTGTTCTGCTGATCATGGGAATCGGCTTGTTTGTGTCCGGACTCTTCCAGACCTTGATCCACAACAAGCTGAAGCGGGTAAGAGTCTGTTTCAGCTGTCATGAGGACTGGCAAGTTTATTATAGTGCTATTACTTTCTGTGATGTTTAGATACTTTGTCAGCTTTTTATTTAATATTTTACATTTTTGTTTTATATATTTTTAAATATTTTATGTTATTATTGTGTTATAATATTGTAATATATAATTTTACATGAAAGTAATTATTTTTTATAACATTTATACTTTATATTTTATATATACATTTAATATATTTACACTAATAATGTTTTATTTAAATTTTACATTTTTATGATTTATTTAATTTTCAGTGTTTTTTAAAATAATATTTTACATTTAACATTTTTAATATGTTACTATTTTTACTATTATACTACACTAGTATACACTATTTTTTAATTTTTACATTTTTATAATTTTAGAATTCATTTATTTTTAGTAAATGTTTTATATTAATTATTTTTATTAATTAATTTAATTTATTTATTTATATTAATTTCACATTTTTATAATTACATTTTTAATAAATGTTCTGTGTTGATTATATTTATTCTTAAATTGTTTTTATTTTAATTTTACATTTTCATAATTTATTTTTTAGTAAATGTTCTTTATTGAAATTATTATTGTTTTTTAAAATTTTTATCATTTATTTAATTTTTTAGTACATAAAAATGAATTATAGATTTAATACATTTTTTTATATTTTTACATAAAAATTTTATTTTTGTCTGATTTATTTCATTTTCATGAATTGATTTATTTTTTTGAAGCATGCCGTGGTGGGAAACGAGCATGTTTGTTGAGCAGCATGTGCTCGGTGTAATCAGAGTGAGTAACATGTGCTCTGTGTTTCTGTCTTCACTGCGGTCGGCATGTGCTCCGACTTCTCTTCCTCTTATGGAGCAGAAAACACATGATGCTGTGTCAGATGATGTAGATAACGATGAGATTGTAGCAGTGAATCACCTGCTGGAACATAAACCTTTGATAGTGAAAACTCTGCATTGTATTAGTGTGAAATCAGCCGAGTTTTGTGCTTTAACAGCGAATCCGAGCGCTCTGTTTGTGTGTAAATGTGATCGGCTGCAGAGGCTCACGCTGAACAGGAAACACATTGTGTGAATTTGCTGAATGTGATGCATGCGTGTGTGTGTGAGAGAGAGAGTGTGTGTGTGTGTGTGTGTGTGTGTGTGTGTGTGTGTGTGTGTGTGTGTGTGTGTGTGTGTGTGTGTGTGTGTGTGTGAGTGTGTGTGTGTGTGTGTGTGTGTGTGTGTGTGTGTGTGTGTGTGTGTGTGAGTGTGTGTGTGTGTGTGTGTGCGGGTTTATGTGGTTTATGAGGACACAAATTTGTTTAATAACATGGGTATGACAGAGGTATTACAATATGAAGGTGGTTTATGAGGACACTGCCTATGTCCCCGTAATTCAAAAGGCTTAAAAAACATACTAAATGGTGTTTTTTTGAAAATCTAAAAATGCACACAGTCTCCTGTGAGGGCTAAGTTTAGGTGTAGGGTAGGTGTAGGGCAATAGCACACACAGTTTGTTCAGTATAAAAACCATTACGCCTATGGAGAGTCCCCATAAACCACAAAAACCAACATGTGTGTGTGTGTGTGTGTGTGTGAGTGCTTGTGAGTGCTTGTGTGCTTGTGTGTGTGTGTGTGTGTGTGTGTGTGTGAGTGCGTGTGTGTGTGTGTGTGTGTTTCTCCTCTTCACGGCTGCTCATCTGTTCAGCTGGACAGTCTTCAGTTCTTGAATTGTATTTCAGCTGAATCTGCAGCTCCAGAACTACAAGCACAGGCTGTTTTTAGTGTAGATGAAGTTCTTTTAGCAGGGTAGTAATTTGGCGGCTGATTGAAGCGGTCAGACGGCTCCAGGAATGGGTTCGGTTTGTGCCGCCCGTGTTTACAGGCGTCTGCAAATAACTGATTATACTGTATATATGAGACAGATCGGCCTGGCCTGCTTTCATCGCGGATCACACACATGCTGCGTTCTGACTGCTGCTCCACAGAGTTTAGATTACAGGAGGAAAATAATGATGACAGACTGAAGCATGAATCTGTCATCAGTCATTCAGCAGCAGCACAAATGCAGGAAATTCTGAACCCAATTTACATTGTTTTGTTTTTGTTTTTTTAAATTAATTAATACTTTTATTCATCAAGGATGCATTAAATTGATCAAAAGTGACAGTAAATGCATCTGTAATGTTACAATATTTCAAATAAATGATGTTCTTTTGAACTTTCTATTCATCTGTGAATCCTGAAAAATAAAATGTATCAGTTTCCACAAAAATATTGTGCAGCACAACTGTGTTCAACATTGATAATAATCAGAAATGTTTCTTGAGCAGTAAATCAGTATATTATTATGATTTCTGAAGATCATGTGACACTGAAGACTGGAGTAATGATGCATCACAGAAATAAATTACACTTTAACATATATTCACATAGAAAACAGCTGTTTTTATCATCAGATAAATGCAAAATTGGTGAGCAAAAGAGACTTCTTTCTAAAGCATAATTTAAATTTTTAATTTAACAAAAATTATTATTTAATATTTATTTTTATTTATTTATTTACTTATTTTTAGTTGCCGAGATAATATTTCTTATTTTTGTTGAGTTTGTCATGAAGTAAAATAAAATAACTAAAACTCTACAAAACAAAATAAACACTTTAACTAAACTTTAAAAACAATAAAACAATAATGTTTTTTTCAATAAATAAATAAATAGATAGATAATGTTATTTAAAAATAATATATATATTTATTTTTCAGCTAGTTGCCAAGACTTTTTTTTTCACTAATAAATAAAAAATAATAAAACTATATAGACATTGAAGAAAAAATCTTCTTTTTTTATCAAAACAAAAAGAACACTAAAGTTAAAGTGAAAGCATTACATTACATACATTCAGTCATTTAGCAGATGCTTTTATCCAAAGTGACTTACAGATGATGACAATGCAAGCAATCAATATCAACAAAAGAGCAACGATACGCAAGTGCTGTAAGTCTCGGTTAGCTTAATGCAGTACATGTAGCAAGGTTTTTTTATTATATAATAAATAAATAAACAAACAGATAGAATAGAAAAAGATTAGAGAAGCTAGTGTTAGTTTTTTAGTAAATGAATAGAGTGCAAGTCTAAAAGGGGCATGTGTTGTTTTTTTAAAGAATAGAATTAGAATAGAGCGTGCTAGAGTTCGAGGGTCAAATAAAGATGGAAGAGATGTGTTTTTAGTCGTTTCTTGAAGATGGGTAAGGACTCAGCTGCTGGATTGAGTTGGGCAGGTCTCTCCACCAGGAGGAACATTTCATTTAAAAGTCCATAAAAGCGATTTAGT
>CM041811.1:35508688-35511188 GCA_023376895.1 Aspiorhynchus laticeps
GAGGTCGTGACCTCAGGTGAACCGGAATGACCTAAATATTTGACCTTTTCCATTTCCAGTGTGATGAATGAAGCAGAAGACATGTTGGCTGATGATGACATCAATATAAAAGTTTATTTTGTCAACTTTCATATACACTGAAAACAATTTGGTGTAGGATTTAACTTTCATTCAGAAATTGTTTGTAAATTACAAATAATTATATATATATATATATATATATATATATATATATATATATATATATATAAAAAAGCAAATAACACATTGACTTAAATGCAAAATTTGGAAGTAGAAAAACTGAAACGTTGTTTTAATTCTAAAACATACTCTAATAATCTTTGTATTATTTGCAGCTTTTAAAAAATCATTTTTCAGTGAATGAGCTCAAAGCTGACAGACTTGACCTGAAGCCAAAAACGTTTGATTGTGTCTCAAACTGAACAGATGTTTGTGCTGTGATATTTAATATCCCTGTTGTGTTGTGTGTTTTGTGTGTTCAGGAGGTCACGCTGACGGAAGGCAGTAAAGTTTTCGCCTCGTGGAAGTCTCCACCGCCTCCGGTCTACATTCAGTTCTTCTTCTTCAACGTCACCAACCCTGAAGAGTTCGTGAAAGGAGAAGCCAAACCTCGTCTTACTGAAATGGGGCCGTACACCTTCAGGTGCATTACACACACACACACACACACACACACACACACACACACACACACACACACACACCCTAGCACACACACACACACACGCACCCTAGCACACACACACACACACCCTAGCACACACACACACACACACACACACACACACCCTAGCACACACACACACACACACACACACACACACCCTAACACACACACACACACACACACACACACACACACCCTAGCACACACACACACCCTAGCACACACACACACACACACACACACACACACACACACACACACACACCCTAGCACACACACACACACACACACACACCCTAGCAAACACACACACACAACATAGCAAGGTCACACACTTGGTTTTCATGAAATAATAAAATCAGAGTTTTTGTTATTTTTTGTTGGTCACATTGTTGGCTGTTTTAATGGCATTGCACTGAGTAGCTCCGCCCACGGTGAAACCTCATTGGTCTAAAATCCCACTCCACAACTGCATTACATGTGTCATGTTATGTTATGTACTGTTATGTTATGCTAATCTAGGTTTTATATATTATGTAAATGCATAACGTTATGTTTTGCTATGTTATTTTATGCATTTTGCTATAAAGCAACACAAAACAACAAAAAACTACATCCACTTACACAGCACCGGAGAGACTGATCTCCAGTGTGAAGCAGGAGGAATTCAGTCGTCTTCCAGCTTTTTATTGCTCTCTCATTTAAGAAACTAACAAAACCTCATGATGTTACCAGTAGTTATGTTGTAAAACAGCTGCTATCTAAAGATATGGTTGGGCTAATATCGCAACACATGTGTAATCTCCGGAAATTACTCTCTCGGCATTATGTAACTCTTTAATCTTGTTTCTTTAGCATCGATCCCATCATGCATCTGAACATAGATGAATTTAAAAGGGCCCCAGAAACGTTCAACATCGCAACATCAAATGTTCAAATATACATTTAATAATATATATATATAGTATGTATTAATAAACAAATAAAAATAAATATTATATATTATTTAAATATCTAAAGTATATTCTTTAATTATTTGTAAATATAGGATATCATAGGATATGTTTATCTTAATTAATTATATATATATATTAGTGCTGTCAAACAATTAATCATGATTAATCGCATCCAAAATAAAAGTCTTTTTACATAGTATATGTGTGTGTACTGTTATGTTTATATATTAAATATATTTATATATAATTTAAATTATATGAATAAAATATATACATGTAAATATTTTCAATATATATACTGTATGGGTGTATATTTATATAAACATAATAAATATACACATTACACACATATATTATGTAAATCATGATTAATCAATTAATTGTATATATGTGTGTGTGTGTGTTATCAAATAAATATTAAATAATTATTTATAAAAAAAAATAAAGAATTTTATTTATCAAAAATATTTTTAATACAAACATTTTTTAATAATTTTTTTTTTCAATTATTAATTTAATTATTATTTTTGTTTTTTAATTCATAATTTTTCAAAACATTTGCTGGTAAATAATGCCAAAGTTTACTTCAGCCACCGCTGCTAATTTGCACATACTGAATGTCTCTGCTATAGAATATGTATGTGTGTATTATTAAACGCAGAGTTGTGCTGGTTGTCATGTTTGCAGTCATGCTCTCCTCATGTCTGCAGGATCATTCATGTCACACCCTAAACAAATATCAAAGTCTGTGCTGTTAACGCTCTCCACCTCTTAACCAAGGACAGTTCAGCGGCCTGACCTGTATTCCTCTGCATGGCTTGTTTGCACTGAACTTGAGTAATTCAGAGCAAACAGA
>CM041811.1:35516188-35566188 GCA_023376895.1 Aspiorhynchus laticeps
TTTCATATATTTATAACATTATATTTAAATATTTGTTGAATTGATATTAGATATATATTGATTATATTCCAAAAAGTAATATTAAAATTAAATATATATATTGAATATATTGAAATTAAATATATATATATATATTAAATAACTGATAATTATTTTATAACATAGAATAGAATAGAATAGAATAGAATAGAATAGAATAGGATATATTAGTTGAGTACACCATGATGGGTTTTATATGGATTTTGATCCACATATTATTCATGTTATATATAATACAAAAAAAATGTATTTTCAAACATGCATTTTTTTACATTTTAATTTTTAGTATATTTTTTAATGTGCTTTCATCATTTTTGTTAGTATTTTGTTAGTTTGTTTTGTTTTGTTGTTCTTTTTAAATAATTCTATTTAGGTTAAATTCATTTTTTATTTCACATTTATTTTTAGTTCTTATTTTTATTTCCAATTTGTAAATTTGGACAAATTTAATTAACAATCAATAACCCTGCTGTGCATCATTTCAGAAATTCTAGTTTCCTGTAATAAATCTTAATAAAGCCCGATTCGGATGGTAATTGTTTCTCATATGGACGTCTGTGAAAATAAATTTACATATCACCTCAGTGATAAAACTCATGGATTCGGATGGAGATTTATTCACAGCGGAGGAGCGAGTTCTGTGATCCTCAACACCCGGGAACGCGCTGCTCACGTGGCCAGTCACATGATTGTCTGCTGTAAATAAAATGAAATTTATTTACAAATGTATTCTTATTATTGTGTATTTATTTAAATCTCCTGTTTAAAAATAGGAAAGACGCGCTATAGTTGTATATAATTATACGCGATATATATCTGTTTATAATACACATTTTAAAATTGTATTACATACCTGCTGCTGCCATAATAAAGACACATTTTAAAGTTTATGTGCTTTTCTTCTCTTCTGCTCCCAGTCGCTGTGGTTGAGCAGTCATGAAGTATTGTTCTTTTAAATACTTTCCAGCATTTCAGAAATAATATGTAAATTACACCGAAGTACAACATTACGGTGTTCGGGAGTGCTCAAAAAGGGATTAAACACTGAATTTTGAATCGATTCCTTCTCGTAAACTCAGAGATGTGGATTCGGACGGCAATTAAATTACCACACGACCTCGGTGTTTGTCAAAAAACCGTAGGTAATTCGGCCGGGGATTTTCACGGGGGTGGTGAGAGAAAAACACAGACATCCTGGATTCGGACGGCAATTAAATCACCAACTACCCCCTGTAAATGGTGAAAATCACTTACGTCCCCCTGAGAAACAATTACCGTCCGAATAGGGCTTTTGAAATCACATCACATCAGGATATTTAAACCTGCTTTCACAGAGAGAGAGAGCAGCTCATCGTGTAAAGCTTTATGTTTGAAACAGCTTCACAAACACAGGAGGCTACCTTTCTGTGTTGCAAACATTAAATAATTACGAAAGTATTGGAATGAAAGTTTTTAATCTGGATATAGACTCTGATGTTGCGGCAGCTGCGATCAAAACGAGTAGCCTAATTAACCTTTGGAACTAATGATACGCTTAAAAAAACAAAAAAGAATCATTCAAGAGATTCGTTCAAAAACTCTGGACGAAACAAGTCTTCATTTATTCTTTTTCAAAATATTTTTTTTTACATAGGCTAGCCCAGGCATCCTCAAATCTGTCCCACTCCTGCAGAGTTCAGCTCTAACACTAATCAAACACACCTGAGCTAATCACAGTCTTCAAGATCACTAGACAATCACAGGTAGGTGAGTTTGATCAGGGTTGAAGCGGATTGGACCTCCAGGGAAAGATGTGAGGAACCCTGGGCTAGCCTAATTAATTATTTAATTTAATACATATTTTTAAATAGATTCATTTATAATATTTTAGACATTTATACATAGACTCATTTATAACATTAAAGAAAACATTTAGTCAGAAACTAAATTACATTGCTTGGTTGTCTAATGTTTGTTTTCAGAATCGTGCACGGCATAAAAATACATAGACTAACATATGATCTAACTAATACCATTAGTACTGTTTATAGAGTGTTATGTTATATGTTTCTGAACTATGTATTATGTAGTTCTTTTGCTTTGTTCCGCGCTCCGTGACTGTAACTGTTGCAGAAGTTATGAATCAGTAGATCTGTATTCATCTGCTCGACCTCTCCTCCACTGATGTGAAATCAGCATCAGACCTCCTGACATCAGCGTTCACCGCAGACTCACTCAGTGTGGGAACAGAACTGTACTAATATCATCACGGGAATATACTACGGGATGGGACATGTTACAATACGCATTAGGGCTGCAAAATTAATCGATTTTCTAATCGCAGTTACAACTACAGATGCCACAATTATGTAATCGTTCAAAGTCCACTTATGTTATCCTGCATGCTTAAGATGTGTTTTTTTCTTTCTACAGGTTATATTAAGGGTTTTTCCATTGTTTTAATTTTAGTTTTAGTATAACATTATAATACCATTCACAGTTTCGCTTTTCTTTATTTAAAGAATAAACCAATCTGATGAATAATTCACATTTGAGGCTTAATATTATAGAAAAGCAATAAAGGTTTTTCAAGAGTTTATGTTTGTGTAAAAATATGGTATGCAGTTGCTTCAAACAATGGTATAAACATCATTCAGTGTAAATTTTGATAATCGGAATTAATAATCGCAATTACAATTTTAAGGGAATAATCAACAATTATGATTTTAGTCATAATCGTGCAGCCCTAATACGCATGCAGTTTTAAGCAAGAGAATAAACTGCTATGAGCACACTGGACACTTTACACATGGAATCAAGGAGTTTATCTTTTTTATTACTTTTCATTTAACTTACACATTTCACAAATATTCAAAGTATTATCAATTATTTATTATTTAAATCAAATTTCTAATTTATTTTATTTGAAGTAATGCGGTTAAGTTTTTAATCCCCTGTATGTTAACGTTTTTTATTACCTGTTTCTTTATTTCATAAAATGTATAGACTTAATTATGTAATTTTGTAAAATGCATTATTTTATTTATTTAATATTTCAGTTTTATTTTATTTTTATTTAGAGTACTGTTGTTAACAATTTAGTTTCCCCTCTGTTCTTACTTTACAGGCACTTAAATTGTAAATATGTAATGTGTTTTATATATAAACATTTATTTGTTATTTATAATATTATTTCAATATTATATTTATGTGTTTATGTATGTATTTATTTATTATTTATGTAAAGCAATGCAGTTCAGTTGTTAATTTCCCCTCTGTATTTTAGAGGGTCTTAAAATCTTTTTTAACATTAAATATATATTTTTTTTTTATATTACTTTGACCTTTTTTTTTTTTTTTTTTTTTATAAACTCTTTAAATAACTTTATAAAATGTATGTTATATTTAATGGTATATAATCTATTATCAGCTACTTGTATTGCTTATTTATTTATTTAGCATTTGAATTTTATTTTTCATTATTAATTAAGAGTAATGGGGTTCAGTTTTATTTTCTGTATGTTTGGTTTTTGGAATCTTTTAAAAAAAATGTATATGCTTATTAATATAATTTTATACAATGCATTGTGATTTATTTCTTTAACATTTGGAATATTTTGAGTATTTGGCTTCAGTTTCCTCTCTGTGCGTGTCAGCTGATGATGTATGGCGAGTGACGCATGCCGTTATTTTAATACACCATATAATATATGTTCTGGTCACTCTTTGACCTCTCACCTGGAGTCCAGTTGACCTGTCCGTCTCCCCCTGATCTCTATTTTCAGTGGGAGCTCTGCCCTAAACCGCCCGTCTTTGTTCGGTGCGGAAAGAATCCCACATGTTCTGCCGTCACACATGGTTTCTTGAGAACACACTCAGACCTGGAATGTTTTCAAGCTACTTTTAACCTAGTTGAGCGTGAGCGGCGGGCCCTTGGCTAATTGTGCTGGCGGGGACAGCTGTCCTTGTCCTTTTCCACTGACTCCTCACCCAGATTTTTAAGGGAAAGGTGGCGTGTGTAACCTTTGTACACGGTTTAATCAGACTGGGGTCGGTCTGGAAAACTCATTTCCCCTGATCAGAATCAGCTCAAAACAAACCAGCTTGATCACAAGACCACCGTTTGTTACGGAGCTCTTTTCCTGTGACTTCAAAGCAGGTTTCCGAATGCTTTCTTAATAGTGAAGACAGGCTCAGGGGTCAAAGGTTGTGTTCAGGGTCACATCTGCTAGGTTAATCTGAATCTGCTGTGTTGTTATGTGATGGTGTTGTCTGATGGCTCTTCTGCAGGTCCATCCACATGCGCTTCGAGAAGGAGGTGGAGGTGAAGGGCATCCCAGCGTACCGCTTCACGCCGCCCCGAGCCGTGCTGGCCAGCGGCAAGAACAACCCGGAGAACGAGGGATTCTGCCTGACGCCAAAGAACTGCCTAGACGACGGCGTGCTGGATGTGTCTGTGTGTCGGAAAGGTGCGCTAATGCGTATATGTATATATAATTTACACAAACAAATAGAAAAAGTCATAGTGCCAAACACTCATCCGAAAGTCCAGTAGACCAATAATATACGGTGCGTAGATCCAAAAAATACAAAAGTTTATAGACAAAAGAGATCCGCACTCATCCAAAAAGTCCAAAAAGGCTTACATCATTTATTGCTCAGAGGTACGCAAAAATAGTGCAAAGGTGCAAGAGTGCGAAACGTTTTCGGGTATTAACCCTTCCTCAGTGTCATGTGCTACCAGGCACACACCTGCATAGTGTTTTGGGCTTTTGCTGTGCAGTTGCTAGGGTGTTGTGAGTGTTTTAGTCTGTTGCTATGCAGTTGCTAGGGTGTTGTGAGTGTTTTAGTCTGTTGCTGTGCATTTGCTAGGGTGTTGTGAGTGTTTTAGGCTGTTGCTATGCAGTTGTTAGGGTGTTGTGAGTCTTTTAGTCCGTCGCTATGCAGTTGCTAGGGTGTTTTGGCTTGTTGCTATGCAGTTGCTAGGGTGTTGTGAGTCTTTTAGTCTGTTGCTGTGCAGTTGCTAGGGTGTTCTGAGTGTTTTGGCTTGTTGCTATGCAGTTGCTAGGGTGTTCTGAGTGTTTTGGGCTGTTGCTATGCAGTTGCTAGGGTGTTGTTTTAGGCTGTTTCTATGAAGTTGCTAGGATGTTGTTTTAGGCTGTTTCTATGGAGTTTCTAGACTATTTTAGACTGTTTTAGGCATTTCATTTTCTACTTTATTGCTCATTTTCCTGTGTGCCCCCCCCATACACACACACACACACACACACAACTTAGTCACCTGACTCGAGCACATTCCTGCTGTGTGTTTTCATGTTGAACACATGCCACATTTATGACCAGAGATCCGATGGTGTCCCAGTAGCCACTAAAACACACTCACATCTATCAGAAAAATGAGGACTTACCAGAGTCTGTGTTATAAATCACATAAAGCTCCTCAGAACTAAAGGTTTACTGAAGTACTGTTTGCATGTGCAGAATTATCTGTTGCTATACAGTTGTTAAGTGGTTCTGAATGTTTGAGGCTGTTGCTACTTTTTAAGCAGTTGTGAATGAGTATTTTAGTCTGTTTTCTAGGCGGTTTCTTCATGTCTGGTGTGAAGATATATTTTTGAATCTTATTTTTTCAGATCTTAATTGATTTTGAGTATTAGTTTGATCCATAAGGTGAAACATGCACACATAATAACTGCTGACCTTCCTCTCAGATCTGTTTGTGTAGTTTTCTGTCATGCTGTGCTCATGTGAGCTTGAGCACGATTACAATATTGCCAAAGCATTTGAGCACTCGCATATTACAGGTGTATGAAATAACTCACACGCACACACACGCACACACAGAGTGTGTTGCCAAACATGAGGGCTGGAACACTCTCACCTCTGTCCCAGTAACGCAGGAGTCTAATTTCCCCCGCTGTGTTGAGAACAGAGGCGTTAAATCATCTGGGTTACTCACGGTCACTCCTGATTGTTTTCATGCTCAAGGTCAGAGTTCCTTTGGTCTTCTCATGAGACGATGTTCCTCTTTAACGTCACGACAGGATGAAGCTCTACGACTCTCAGGGGGCTCGTAACAGAAGACATTGTTAAGACAAAGTGAGGAGGAGACGACATTTCTGCTGTTAGACGACAAAACATTCATAATGACTGATGTTCTGTGAGTTTAGAGGACATCCCTTTATCTGACGAGGTCACTGACTTGTGAATGAAAGAAGTGTCTGAAACAGTAGCCTATGTGCTGTATGATGCTGAATGCTTCACGCATTGCTTTGTTTAATTCACTGAGTGAGTCAGTTATCATCCTGGCAATGAAAGCGTATTTTGCATTTTGAGGAGGTCATACAGAAGCTCATCTAGGTGATTAATCATATCGCACTCTGCAGAAATCATGTGTGTAATATGTTGTTCTGAACATATCCACTCATGTTAAAATGTTTGAATTTGTAGTTCTGTAGTGCATGAAACTAAACACCAGATTTCACTCTAAAAACACATAAATATATATATATATATATATATATATATATATATTGTTAATTTAATAGTTAAAATATGTAAACACTGGGTTTATATTTTTTTTTGATATATTTAAATATATATATTTTTTTTTTTTGAATAATAATTTTTTAAAGAAGTCTCTTCAGAAGAAATTGTAATATTGTGAAATCTTACTATTTAAAATAGCTGTTTTCTAAACAGAAATATATTAAAATGTAATTTATTCTTGCGATGTAAGTTAATTTAATCATTTAATACCTATTTTATTTTATTTAATCATTAATTTATACATTAATTATTTCTTATTTATGATAATAATAATAATAAAGTTTTACTGTGCATGTAATAATAATTTTTACTGTGATGCACAGTAGTGTATTGAAAATTGAACATCATGAAAATAATGTCAGTGAAAAAAATCTTAAAGGTACTACAAAAACATTTAATTTTCCTCATGCAGTATATCATTTTTGTCATAAAAAAAAATATTTTTTTTGGGAACCCATGAACTGATCAAATGAATGCAAGCCTCTTTGGATGAAAGCATCATAAATGCAGTGATTTTGTGGTGTAATTGTCGTCTCAGGTGCTCCTGTCGTCGTGTCGTTCCCTCACTTTCATCTGGGTGCTGAGAAGTACGCCAAAGCCATCGACGGTATTTCTCCGGTGCACGAGCGTCACCAGACGTTTCTGGATCTGAACCCTGTAAGATCTGCAGTGTTGTGATAAGATGCTTTGAAGTGTTGATCTTCATGATAAGTGTCTCGTTCTCTAATGTATTTTTTCCTGTCTGAATGTTTTTGTGATATAATTGGTTTGATTGCTGCAGTCTAGCTCAGATCTTCTGGTTTCTCCTCAGACTATGGGAGTGCCTGTTCGTGCCATGAAACGAGCCCAGATCAACATTCATCTCGAGAGAGTGAGCGGCTTTCCGTGAGTGATGCTTTCCTGCCTGATATATTTAATCGGGCTGTTTTGATAAACAGCCATGAGTGTGTTGTTATTGCTTTTTCTAGCTGAAGGTCTTTGTTTTTTTGTCCATTGTTTCCTCAGTTTGACCAGGAATCTCAATGGCACCATCTTCCCCATTGTGTTTCTGAATGAGGTGAGTCAGAGGTGAATGATTTAGTGACCAATGGTTTCGTCTCCTATAAAACCACTGGATGTTTTTCTGCTGTGTTTTTGCAGTCGGTGGTGATTGACGACGCTTCGGCTGCGAGGATTCAGAAGCTGCTGCTCATCGTGACTCTGGTCTCTCATTTCCCGCTCGTCCTCGTGGCTCTGGGAGTCATTCTACTGCTCGTCTGTGTCATCCTCGTCATCCGCCTCTATCAGAACAAGGTAATACAACCAACCAGAACACCCTAGCAACACCCTAGCAACCACTTAGCAACCACACAGAACACCCTAGCAGCTCTGGTCTTCTCATTTCCCAAAACATCTTAACAACTGCCTAGTAAAACCTTAGCAACCACCCATAACACCCTAACAACTGCCTGGCAACACCCTAGCGACTGCCTAGTAACTGTCCAGAACACCCTAACAACCACTTGGCAACACTGTAACAAGTCTGGTCTTCCCATTTCCCTAGAACACCCTACAACCACCTAGTAACACGGTAACAACCACCCCAGAACAACATAACAACCACTTAGCAACACCCTAGCAACAATAGTCTTTTCATTTGCCCAGAACACCCTAACAACTATCTAGTAACACCCTAACAGCCACTTAGCAACACCCTAGCAACTTTGGTCTTCTTATTTCCCCAGAAACACCATAGCAACTGCCTAGTAACACCCTATTAACCACCCAGAACACCCTAGTAGCCAGTCAGAACACCTTAACAACTGCCTAGCAACACCCTACCAACTTTAGTCTTCTTATTTCCCCAGAAACACCTTAAGAACTCTCTTGTAACACCCTAGCAACTACCTAGTAACACCATATTAACCACCTAGAACACCCTAGTAACCATTCAGAACACAATAACAACTGCCTAGCAACACCCTAGCAACTTTGGTCTCCATATATCCCCAGAACACCCTAACAACATGCTGGCAACAACTCTGAAAACCCAGTCAGAACACCGTAACAACTACCTAGCAACATCCTTGCAACTCTGGTCTTCTCATTTCCCCAGAACACCCTAACAACCACCTAGTAATGCCCTAGTAGCTACCCAGAATACCCTAGCAACCACCTAGAACACCTTAACTGCCTAGCAACACCCTAGCTACGCTGGTCTTCTCATTTCCCCAGAACACCCAAACAACTGCCTAGTAACACACTATAAACTACCCAGAACACCATAACAACCACTCAGCAAGCCCTAGCAACACTTTGGCAAAAAACAAGGACACAATAGCAAATGTTTGGCAATGCCTTTTCTCTCACACAGAACGCCTTAGCAACCACAGTGATCAGTCTGTCTGAGAGACTTCAAAGCTTTAAACTACAAGCTTTTCAAACTACTTCAAACTTCCAGCTATTTAAACATAACGTTTGTCTCGAAGGTCACAAAGTGTGTGTGTGTGTGTGTGTGTGTGTGTGTGTGTGTGTGTGTGTGTGTGTGTGTGTGTGTGGGTTTATGTGGTTTATGAGGACACAAATTTGTATAATGACATGGGTATGACAGAGGTATTACAATATGAAGGTGGTTTATGAGGACACTGCACTATGTCCCCGTAATTCAAAAGGCTTAAAAAACATACTAAATGGTGTTTTTTTGAAAATCTAAAAATGCACACAGTCTCCTGTGAGGGCTAAGTTTAGGTGTAGGGTAGGTGTAGGGCAATAGCACACACAGTTTGTTCAGTATAAAAACCATTACGCCTATGGAGAGTCCCCATAAACCACAAAAACCAACGTGTGTGTGTGTGTGTGTGTGTGTGTGTGTGTGTGTGTGTGTGTGTGTGTGAGAAAGTTGAGGCTTTTCAGAAATATCTCCATTATTCTCCAGCTTTTTCTTCACTTTCCCACCAAAGTCTGAACTGAAGCACAGAAATGTGGCATTCTCTGTCAGCTCGGTTCACACGCACTAAAGCTGCCGTCAGACCATGTGTTCTGAGTGGGTTTGTTGTGGAAGCTGAACGCTATTCTTCCAGATCAGCCTTTATGAATCCACCTCCTCGTTCACACGAGTCGCTGCTGTAGAGCAGAGAAAACTAAAGGATGTGTGGAGCTTGAGAAAATCAGCCCGTGCTGAGATGATTGTAACGCAATCTACACCCAGCCAACACAAATGTGTTCTTTTTCTAGTTCCCATTATTTTATGAAAACATTAGTTCTGAATATTCACAATGTAAAAGCATTTTAAAAGCATTTCTGTCCAGGTTTTCAAATATTTTAAAAAAAATTTTTCTCAGTTATGCAATCATAAGAAAACATAAAGGGAACGTTCCATTTTATAATTTTGCAAACATTATGGCAGTGTTCTCTGAACGGTTGGTAATGTTTAGAAGAACATCCGTCTGAAATGTTACAGGAAGAAATAGTAAATAGCAGATCAAAGCAGATTATACCAATTGAATATACCAGAGGTCTTCAACCCTGCTCCTGGGGACCCACTATCCTGAAGAGTTTAGCTACAACCCTAATCAAACACACCTGAAGCGGCCAATCAAGCTCCTCAAGACTGCTTGAAAATTGCAGGCAGGTGTGCTGAAGCAGGTTGGAAATAAACTTTCCAGGAGAGTGGGTCCCCAGGAGCAGGGTTGAAGACCTCTGGAATATACTATATAAAGTAAAGAACGGTGGTGTGACTGTGACTAGTTTGGTTTCATCCAAAGCTTGCTGTTCTTCTGCTTGTGGTTGATATGAATTAATAACTCATGCTTTCCTGAAGCGACTAACTGCCACATGCTGCTCTCATGATCACTTCACTAGTAACCATTATGTGCTGTGTTTGCTTGCTAATATTTTGGCTTGTTTGCTCCTCTGAGTCTAACCTGATGAACATCATGTTGTGCTGATCTGCTTTTGTTTAGACTGAAGTGAAGTGCTTTGATTTCGCTGAGGCTTTCTGCTGCTCTCCTGTAAGTTCAGCACTCACTAACCAGCTAACTATACTAGTTCAGAGCTGTTTCACAGATCTAACGTCAGTGGTTTGATTCTGATCAAATGCAAACCCTAAAAGCAATGCAAGTCACTTTGGAAAAAAGCATCTGCCAAATGCATGAATAAAAAAAAGTAATAAATGCAACAGAAAACGCTGAAATGCACTATATACAATCTTTTAATCATATAAATGGTTTATGGCTTCACTTTGTGCTCTGGATTATTAGATTAACTAGCATTTGGATGTAAATGTGATCTGCCTCATGTTGTTGGTTATTTCCATACAGAAATGTAATGACATTTATTGCTCTATATCAAGAGTCATATTGCCATATATGTCGCCTAAAAGGCAATTATGTCATTTTCACATTCTCTGGGTAGATGATGTAAAAGCATATGTAAAATTCCCATAATAAAATCTACATATGTTAATAATATCTATATGATGATTTTACTGTATATGCAGCAGCCATGTATGCCAACAATATATATTTTATTTTATATATGCAACTTTATTAAAACAACGTATACACAAAAATGTTTTTGTAATGCTTTTCTTAAATGCATGTCTCTTATTTATATTTACTTATATAATATCATCATGTTATGACAGGTTTTAAAATTAATATACATTTACATGCATTATTAATGTAAATACTCAGAGATGTGTGAAACAGGCTTAACTCACTTCAGCTTGAACTCAGTCAGTAACTGACTGTTTAATCATGTGATGCTTGCAAACTAGGTCTAAAACATGCTGTCCTCAAGAACATGAAGTATTTCATACTCATAACATGCACAGTGCACACATACTAAATCAATCTTATTGTCTTTTCTTTCTTGCAGCCGTCTGCGAAGAAAGACACGTCATATGCTCCTGTGAGCGCCAAAGCGGACGATCAAGACGAGAAAAACGGCACTTATATCGGCATGACACCTGTGGACAAGTCTTAAACAGCTGTGTGTGCGTGTGCGAGTGCAAGTGTGTGTGTGTGTGAGAGAGAGTGCATGCGTGTGTGAGTGTGTGTGTGTGTGTGTGTGTGAGAGAGTGCATGCGTGTGTGAGTGTGTGTGTGTGTGTGTGTGAGAGAGTGCATGCGTGTGTGTGTGTGTGTGTGTGTGTGTGTGTGAGAGAGAGAGAGTGTGTGCGTGTGCGTGTGTGTGTGTCTCACAGATGCTGTGTGTGTGTGAGAGAGAGTGCATGCGTGCGTGCGTGCGTGTGTGTGTCTCACAGATGCTGAGTGTGTGTGTCTCACAGATGCTATGTGTGTGTGTGTGTGTGTGTGAGAGAGAGAGTGCGTGTGTGCGTGCGTGTGTGTGTCTCACAGATGCTGAGTGTGTGAGAGAGAGAGTGTGTGTGTGTGTGTGTGTCTCACAGATGCTGTGTGTGTGAGAGAGAGTGCGTGCGTGCGTGCGCGCGTGTGTGTGTGTGTGTGTGTGTGTGTGAGAGAGAGAGTGCGTGTGTGCGTGCGTGCGTGTGTGTGTCTCACAGATGCTGAGTGTGTGTGTCAGTCGTCATGATTGACACACTGACTCCTCCTCAGGACTGACGCCGTGAGCAAACGAGCATCTGGATGAAGGACTGAAGAACACACACACTTCAGGCTCAATCAGCATCTGCTTCCTTTCATATTTAAACACTCTGAGCGACATTAAAGCTGCTGTCAGTGATTCTTTAGGAGCATCACACATCAAATGTTGAGAGATCACACTCAGTTCTGACCCAAGTGACACCCGCATCCCTCGCTGTCCGTCTGATAACTCAGTACTTAGTGAAATCAAGATTTATGTGTTCGAATTCCATGTAACATTTGGCTTACATTGTTTTAACATAAACTAATAAACTTAATGTGATGCATAATTTGTCAGTCATACATAATGAGGTCAGATTTCTAAATGCAAAAAAACAACATAATAACAATAATCAACTATTTGCATTTATTTGATTTTATTTAAACAATCATATTTTCTAAATGCATTTATACAAACGGCTTAGAATCAGCATAAATCTGTTTATTGTGAAAACAATTACATTTATTCAGTTCAAAAGTATGAACATAGTTCAGATATGACTGTAGCTGTGAAACAAGCAATATTCAGTTAGTTCAAATGCATGAGATTTAAACAAGTTGGATTTATTGATGTTTATATAAAGCTGGTTATTTGTGTATTTAGAACACATTCTGTTTATTAGTGCTTTTACAGAAATCTGACCCGTTTCATTTATACATGACAGACAAGTATGCATCACATTAAGTTTTTTTAAGTTTTTTTGCATGTTTAGATTTGCATACCTCGGTTTGGTGGGCGGGGTTTGATACAGAGGTGTGTCTGTCTTAGTGGGTGGAGTTTGGCATAAAAGGTGTGTGTGTCTTTTAGTGGGTGGAGTTAAATAGGGGGCGTGTGTCAGTGGGCGGAGTCAAAGGGCTTGTGTGATTTAAGCTGAAAAAATCCTGAAATCACTTGCAGCACCTTTAACAATGTTCAGAGTTTATAACCTCTTAAAAGGCCAAACAAAACAAGTTTATGTTTGTGTTACCAAATGGTCCGTTCACACAGGACGTGTTCCTGCATTTAAACACCTGGACTGAGATCAGTGCAACAGTAATACACAAACAATAACTCAACCGTCCTGTGTGACTGAACCTGCTGTGCCTTTAGTTACAAACCATCGTGTTGTTTTATTTCATCACATTACCGTGCCTTGATTTCAGAAGTGTCAAATATAAAGTTAACATTTAATAATTCAGTATTTGTTGATCTGATGTTGTGGAATATGTACACGACCAGTCAAAAGTTTTTGAACAGTAAAATTATTCATGTTTTTTTAAAGACGTCTCTTCTGCTCACCAAGCCTGCGTTTATTTGATCCAAAATACAGCAAAAACAGCAACATTTTGAAATGTTTTTACTATTTAAAATAACTGTTTTCTATTTGAATATATTTTAAGATGTAATTTATTCCTGTGATTTCAAAGCTGTATTTCCAGCAGTCTTCAGAAATCATTATAATATTCTGATTTGCTGCTCAAAAATATTTATTATTATTATTATGTTGAAAACAGCTGAGAATCATTTTTTTAGGTTTCTTTGATGAATAGTAAGTTCAGAAGAACAGCGTTTATCTGAAATAGAAGTCTTTTGTTACATTATAAATGTCTTTATCATAATTTTTGATCAATTTAAAGCAAAAAAGGATACTGTATAATGTTACAAAAGCTTTTTATTTCAGATAAATGCTGATCTTTGGATCTTTCTATTCATCAAAGAATCCAGAACAAATTATTCTCAGCTGTTTTCAACATAATAATAATAATAATAAATATTTTTGAGCAGAAAATCGGCATATTATTATGATTTCTGAAGATCATGTGACACTGAAGACTGGAGTAATGATGCTGAAAATACAGCTTTGATCACAGAAATAAATTATTGTTTAACACATATTCACATAGAAAGCAGTTATTTTAGATAGTAAAAATATTTCACAATTTTACTGCTTTTGCTGTATTTTGGATCAAATAAATGCAGAAGACACTTCCCGTTCAGAGACGTTTCTAATGTAATCTCTCGTCTGCTGTCTGTAGATGTAAACACTGATGAGTTCAGAGTTGTTCTGAATGAACATCATTAGTATTATTAGATTGCAGTTCTTTTAGTGTTACTGAACTAATATTTCAGGAGGTTTTCTGGAATATGAACACAAGTATTTGGACAGGACAGGATCACATGTTACTGTTTAATGTGTTTGTACTGCCTTTCCTTAAACTAGATGCAAAATCATAACAAAATAACCTCTTATCATAACTCAAGGTATGTTTGCACTAAAATACACAATATTAACTATAATTCTGAAGCTGCACGTTTAACGCACTGTTTTTCCAGATGGTCACTGGTTTCAATCTCTGAGCCATTTGATTTGAGTTTTATGATTTCTTTAATGTTGTTATATCGATGTGCCAGACATGATTGAGATCAATCAAAAAACAAATATTGCACTAAATGAGTTGGATGTTTGAGACTGAATGTAACGTGTTTTAAAAGCGTTTCAGGTGTTAAATGATGCTTGTCTTCATCGGTGTATAAACTAGAACTCAGTGGCCTTCCATCTGTCAACACAACACATGTCTTCTGCATCTGTCCGGCTCTTAGGTTTCTACATTCAGACTGCACAAAGAATTCTACAGTTTTGTATATAAATGAGCCTTTTCCTGTGGATTTATAAGAAAATACAATAAAAAGTCTTTTTGAGAGATACTTCTTTGGTCAGTTTGTTTTCTATTCCATTCCATGTGTTTTATAATAGCTTTTTATCATAATTATTTGCAATAACTCCTTTTCTGAATTTGACATCTGATTTTTTTATATATATATAAAACACAAATAGTATCCTGAAATGGTGAATCTTAAATGAACTGGTTTTATTGAAGTCACATCATGCACTGAATCAAGCAGAAAAACTAATGGTTATGGGTTAAACTGGGTGAAAATATCTCTTTATGGTAACAGCTGCAGGTTATCACTTATTACAGGTTACATGAGACTCTTGTTCAGTATTATTTTACTGAATATGTGTTGGTGATAACCTACGTGTTCCTCATTCGTAAGCTGTTTTGTATAAAAATTTAAGTAATAAATGTAATTATATGTAATGCAAATGTGTCCCAGTAAAGACCTAAAAATAAAATGCTTGATTTCATTGATAACACGTTATAATAACTTTGTATAATCAGATCAGCTAAAGATTATGTCTTTGTAATTACTGTATACAGCCAGAACTGTTTGGCAAATTGTATTTTATTTTATTTTATTTTTTATTTTATTTTATATTTTATTTATTTTTTTGTTATTTTATTTTATTTTATTTTATTTTATTTTATTTTATTTTATTTTATTTTATTTTATTTTATTTTGTATTTTGTATTTTATATTTTATTTTATTTTATTTTATTATTTTTATTTTATATTTTATTTTTTTATTTTATTTTGTATTTTATATTATTTTATTATTTATTTTAATTTATGTTATTTTATTATATTTTTTATTTAATTTAATTTTATGTTATTTTAATTTATTTTTTTATTTTAATTTAATTTATGTTATTTTATTATATTTTTTATTTAATTTAATTTTATGTTATTTTATTTTTTATTTTAATTTATGTTATTTTATTATATTTTTTATATATTTGATTGTCTTTAGTAGCAGTTCTGTGGGTGTCGTTGCTCCTCCGCGCCGCTGGGTGGCGACAGCAGCAGTAACAGCAGCGCTAGCAGCGTCACTCTCTGACAGTGACACCACAAACTCCGCGTCGTTCCGCGTTACACAATATTAGTTCAGCTCACGCAGATCAAGGTGAGTTTTACACAGATTTACTGCGTTTTAGCGTATTTTTCAATTAAATACATGATCTTCTGCTCTTATATACGATAAGAACATAAGAATGAAGCGTGTGTGTTTGTTTATAGATCAGATTTTTGATTGTAAACAGCGAGCTAACAGACCGAGACTTAATCATTTTTAAAATGATTGTGAAGATTCAGATAAACAATTTATAAAAATCATATATATTGATTATATACGTCAGGAAATATAACATAAGAAGGTTATACTGTTGCTGCTATGTTTTTGGTCAAATACCATGTTAGAGCCATGTAAATATAGTACTCATATATATATATATTACTACTATATTATAATACATTTATAATAGAAATATAATAAAAACGTTATATACAAGTATATACAATTATAATAAAAAGTACTTTGCTGGTGCTATAGTACCAGCACAGTACTTTTTATTATAATTGTATAATTTTATGCATATTTTAATCATAAGCATCTGTCTGTGGAATAATGGAGAGAATGATAACTCGAGTTGAACATTTCAAACTTGTCAACACAAAGTGATTTGAAAGATTGGTGCATGCGCTGAAATGAGAATAATCTGAGTGTTTTGTGTTCAGATATGGTGTGTATTCCCTGCATCGTTATTCCGGTGCTGCTGTGGGTTTATAAGCGCTTCCTGGAGCCCATCATCTATCCGTTCATCTCTCCCTTCATCAGCCGCTTCTGGAGGACAGCAGCGGTGCAGGAGACACCGAAACATGACAACACTGTAACTCACAAACCCGTCAGATCCAGCTGTGCTTACAAACATGATCTATATTCAGTACGATACAAACATGATCTATATTCAGTACGATACAAACATGATCTATATTCAGTACGATACAAACATGATCTATATTCAGTACGATACAAACATGATCTATATTCAGTACGATACAAACATGATCTATATTCAGTACGATACAAACATGATACATATTCAGTACGATACAAACATGATCTATATTCAGTACGATACAAACATGATACATATTCAGTACGATACAAACATGATCTATATTCAGTACGATACAAACATGATACATATTCAGTATGATACAAACATGATCTATATTCAGTACAATACAAACATGATCTATATTCAGTACGATACAAACATGATCTATATTCAGTACGATACAAACATGATCTATATTCAGTACGATACAAACATGATCTATATTCAGTACGATACAAACATGATACATATTCAGTACGATACAAACATGATCTATATTCAGTACGATACAAACATGATACATATTCAGTACGATACAAACATGATCTATATTCAGTACGATACAAACATGATCTATATTCAGTACGATACAAACATGATCTATATTCAGTACGATACAAACATGATCTATATTCAGTACGATACAAACATGATCTATATTCAGTACGATACAAACATGATCTATATTCAGTACGATACAAACATGATCTATATTCAGTACGATACAAACATGATCTATATTCAGTACGCTACAAACATGATCTATATTCAGTACGCTACAAACATGATCTATATTCAGTACAATACAAACATGATCTATATTCAGTACGATACAAACATGATCTATATTCAGTACGATACAAACATGATCTATATTCAGTACGATACAAACATGATCTATATTCAGTACGATACAAACATGATCTATATTCAGTACGATACAAACATGATCTATATTCAGTACGATACAAACATGATCTATATTCAGTACAATACAAACATGATCTATATTCAGTACGATACAAACATGATCTATATTCAGTACGATACAAACATGATCTATATTCAGTACGATACAAACATGATCTATATTCAGTACGATACAAACATGATCTATATTCAGTACGCTACAAACATGATCTATATTCAGTACGATACAAACATGATCTATATTCAGTACAATACAAACATGATCTATATTCAGTACAATACAAACATGATCTATATTCAGTACAATACAAACATGATCTATATTCAGTACGATACAAACATGATCTATATTCAGTACGATACAAACATGTATATTCAGTACAATACAAACATGATCTATATTCAGTACGATACAAACATGATCTATATTCAGTACGCTACAAACATGATCTATATTCAGTACGATACAAACATGATCTATATTCAGTACGATACAAACATGATCTATATTCAGTACGATACAAACATGATCTATATTCAGTACGCTACAAACATGATCTATATTCAGTACGATACAAACATGATCTATATTCAGTACGATACAAACATGATCTATATTCAGTACGCTACAAACATGATCTATATTCAGTACGATACAAACATGATCTATATTCAGTACGATACAAACATGATCTATATTCAGTACGATACAAACATGATCTATATTCAGTCCGATACAAACATGATCTATATTCAGTACGATACAAACATGATCTATATTCAGTACGATACAAACATGATCTATATTCAGTACGATACAAACATGATCTATATTCAGTACAATACAAACATGATCTATATTCAGTACGATACATGATCTATATTCAGTACGATACAAACATGATCTATATTCAGTACGATACAAACATGATCTATATTCAGTACGCTACAAACATGATCTATATTCAGTACGCTACAAACATGATCTATATTCAGTACGATACAAACATGATCTATATTCAGTACGATACAAACATGATCTATATTCAGTACGATACAAACATGATCTATATTCAGTACGCTACAAACATGATCTATATTCAGTACGCTACAAACATGATCTATATTCAGTACGATACAAACATGATCTATATTCAGTACGATACAAACATGATCTATATTCAGTACGCTACAAACATGATCTATATTCAGTACGATACAAACATGATCTATATTCAGTACGATACAAACATGATCTATATTCAGTACGCTACAAACATGATCTATATTCAGTACGCTACAAACATGATCTATATTCAGTACGATACAAACATGATCTATATTCAGTACGATACAAACATGATCTATATTCAGTACAATACAAACATGATCTATATTCAGTACGATACAAACATGATCTATATTCAGTACGCTACAAACATGATCTATATTCAGTACAATACAAACATGATCTATATTCAGTACGATACAAACATGATCTATATTCAGTACGCTACAAACATGATCTATATTCAGTACGCTACAAACATGATCTATATTCAGTACGCTACAAACATGATCTATATTCAGTACGCTACAAACATGATCTATATTCAGTACGCTACAAACATGATCTATATTCAGTACGATACAAACATGATCTATATTCAGTACGCTACAAACATGATCTATATTCAGTACGCTACAAACATGATCTATATTCAGTACGCTACAAACATGATCTATATTCAGTACAATACAAACATGATCTATATTCAGTACGCTACAAACATGATCTATATTCAGTACGATACAAACATGATCTATATTCAGTACAATAAACATGATCTATATTCAGTACGATACAAACATGATCTATATTCAGTACGATACAAACATGATCTATATTCAGTACGATACAAACATGATCTATATTCAGTACAATAAACATGATCTATATTCAGTACGATACAAACATGATCTATATTCAGTACAATAAACATGATCTATATTCAGTACGATACAAACATGATTTCAGTACAATACAAACATGATCTATATTCAGTACGATACAAACATGATCTATATTCAGTACGCTACAAACATGATTTCAGTACAATACAAACATGATCTATATTCAGTACAATACAAACATAATATATCAAAAAAGTCAAAGTCAGCTTTATTGTCAATTCTGCCACATGTACCGTACATACAGAGAATTGAAATTGCGTTACTCTCAGACCCCTGGTGCATACAGATAAAATACACAGACAGTGCAGAATATAAGTGGTGTAGTGCAAAGAGCTTATTAAGTCTATTCTATTTAAAGTGACAAAAAGAGAGCAGTCTTTATTCAGACTGTCAGAAGAGGTAGTTGAATGAGGTCAGTCCAATGCTGTACAACGTGACCGGTGCTTGTCACAGTGTGTGTGTGTGGGGGGCGGGGGGGTCACATTTACATTTATGCATTTAGCAGACGCTTTTATCCAAAGCGACTTACAATGCATTCAGGCTATACATGTTTTATCAGTATGTGTGTTCCCTGGGAATCGAACCCACAACCTTCTGCGCTGCTAACGCAGTGCTCTACCACTGAGCCACAGGAACACAGTTCAGTGTTCAGTGAGTGTGTGTGTGTGTGTGTGTGTGTAAGAGAGGGGAGGGGGGGCAAGGTCGGGAGGGAGTTCAGCTTCCTGACATGATGAATGAAGCTGTCCTTCAGTCTGTTTGTCCTGGCTTGGAGACTCCTCAGTCTCCTCCCTGATGGCAGCAGACTGAAGAAGCTGTGTGTTGGGTGGGTGGGATCACCTGCAATGCAGAGGGCTTTGCGGGTGAGACGGGTGCTGTAGATGTCCTGGAGGGAGGGGAGAGAGACACCAATGATCTTCTCAGCTGCTCTCACTATCAGACGCGTTGCAGGCGCCATGCCACACAGTGATGCAGCTAGTCAGAATGCTCTCGATGGTGCCTCTGTAGAAGGTGCACATGATGGGGGCCGGGGCTCTGGCTCTTCTGAGTTTGCGGAGGAAGTAGAGACGCTGTTGTGCTTTCTTGGCCAGTGCCGCAGTGTTGTTGGTCCAGGAGAGGTCCTCTGTGATGTGTACACCCAGGAACTTGGTGCTGCTCACTCTCTCCACAGTCGCACCGTTGATGTTCAGAGGAGCATGCTGAGTGTGCACTCTCCTGAAGTCAACGACAATCTCCTTCGTCTTCTCCACATTCAGAGAGAGATTGTGGTCCCTGCACCACCCGGCCAGGCGGCTCACCTCGCTCCTGTAGTTTGTCTCATCTCTGTTGCTGATGAGACCCACCACAGTCGTGTCATCCGCAAATTTAATGAAGCGGTTGGAGTTGTGTGACGGTGTGCAGTCGTGGGTCAGCAGAGTGAAGAGGAGGGGGCTCAGCACACATCCTTGGGGGGCCCCTGTCAATTTTCAGAGTAGTCACAGAATAATTAACCCAGAAATGAAACTTCTCTGATTATTTACTCTCATGTCATTACAAGCTTGTTGTTATTTATGATTTTCTCTGAAACACAGTGATTTTTCCAGTGAGTTTGTGATCAGCAGGGAGTGTTTAGACGAGCTTCACGTTCTGTTCATCGTTGTCTTTCAGGCTGAATGTAATGGAACAGCAAACGGACCCACAGCAAACGGACCCACAGCAAACGGACCCACAGCAAACGGACCCACAGCAAACGGATCCACAGCAAACGGACCCACAGCAAACGGACCCACAGCAAACGGACCCACAGCAAACGGACCCACAGCAAACGGCCCGAAGACGGCAGACGATAAAAAAGCTGACTAACAGATCTCTCATCTCTGCAATCATCTGATTGATATCTTAAAATGTAGATATTCTCAAATGTACACTAATATATGGACACACACTGATCCGGTCTCATTGCTTACATTAAATACTTGAATATGTTTAATAAAAATGAAGGTAGTAATCTGTAGATTTAGTTTTTATCATTCCATGCTCATTCACTGATGTTCACCTTCCTCTCAGCAGATCTTCTGTGTATAACTTATGATGCTTCATTTAAAATAAATGCTGAATTATTTTATTTCTGGCTGTCTTTTTTATTTTCACGAATAATTTTAATGACAAATAAAATACTATGGCTCCAATTATGATTACATATCAGGAAAGAATGCAAATCTACAATGATTTTCACAAGTTTGAAGGATCACATGACGCTGAAGACTGGAATAATGATGCTGAAAATACAGCTGCGCATCACAGAAATAAATTATATTTTAAAGTATATTCAAATAGAAAACCTGTATTTTAAATTGCAATAATATTTCACAATATTACTGTTTTTTTTTCAGTATTTTTGTTCAAATAAATACAGCCTTGATGAGCAGAAGAGACTTTAAAAGCATTAAAAATCTTACTGATCCCAAACTTTTGATCAGCAGCTACATTTTGGACCTTTTTTAATAACAAATAAAATAATATAACGAAATATGGTGCTAAAATTGCTTATTCTTTTATTAATACCTAAGACTAGTATAACTTATAAACATTGTTTTATGTTTACATATATCTCAAGAAAGAACTGAATCAAAAGCAAGCTTTTTACATTAATTTAGTTTATGAATATATATTTTTATAAGTTTAGAATTTTTTTTTATTATTTTTTTTGTTATCAACAATTTTTTTTTTTTCACACACAACACAGCAATTTTATTTTTATACATTTTAGCTATTTATAATTATTATAGCTATTCCATAAGTTTTTAAAGCTCTTATGTATTTCTATGAGAGGTGCTCGCTTTCCGCGGCAGGAGGCGCCGGAGTTCAGAACATCGAACCGAGCGCGTTTATTCGAGCTCCGAGGAGCTGACGTCTTACGCCAACATGTTATGTTACGTCACGAATATCAGAAATCGAGAGCACCGAGAGCACGCGACACACTTGTTGTGATGATAACAACTTCCCAGTTTTTTCGTAAGTGTTTTAAAACTAACACAAAATAAAAATTATTTGTATATCTTAATATATATATTAGGTCAAAATATAAACCAAAAAAAAAAAAAATAGGGTTATATTTACATTTATGCATTTAGCAGACGCTTTTATCCAAAGCGACTTGCATTGTATTCATTGTATACAGTTTTTACATTTTTGTCAGCTCTTATATATGGACATTTCTGTTTGTAAAAATCGTGTCAGTCCGTTTTAAATGAGTTTTCCGTTAACCGCAGTGTATTGTGGGCCGCGTCGCGCCCCCTCCCGGCGGTAACGGTCATAACCGCGCGTTTAAATGCCGTTCCCGCGCTAGAGCGTTTAGAAGCAGCGAGCAGATCGGGGATAAATATAATACTAAAGATGGCGACGGTGGAGGATTCATGGGACAGATTCGGATCCAAAACTTCCCTTTGGATTACCGAGTCCAGCGATCCAGTCGCGCAGTGAGAGCCGCGAACCCCCGCGACACCCGGTTCCGCTTCCGTGGCTCCGTTACAGCGCGTTTCTTCCACACTTTCTCGCTTGCAGTAGCATATAAAGCGGATTTTGGATTCAGATCATCCGAACTGACACCGGATCCCGCTGATATGAGCCCGGACTGAACGCGAACCGAGTCCGTGTCGAACTGTAGTTTGTTCTGGTGAATGGAGGCCGCTGGAGGGAGTCTGTCTGCCTCGGTGTCGCAGTGATTTGGGTCGGAACCGGATCGTGATGTATTTTCTGAGCGGCTGGCCGCGTAGGCTCCTCTGCCCGCTCCGGAGCAGCGAGCGGCCCTTCCTGATCGAGCCCAGCACGCAACGGTTCTACCTGGCGGTGCTGTCGGAGACCCAGATCAGCATCTGGTTCAGCAGGGTAAGAAACACCCGTAAACAGTGCTTTGAATCTTTTTAAATCAAAATTCAGTCATTAATTACTCACCCTCATGTCGTTCCGAACTCGTAAGACCTTCGTTCAACTTCAGAACACAAATTATGATATTTCTGATGAAATCTGAGAACTATCTGACCGTGTATAGACAGCAACGCAACTGAAATGTTCCCAGAAACTTAACTTATTAATGACAGAATTTTCATTTTTGGGTGAACTAACGTTACCCCTTTAAATGCTGGGTAACCCAAAGGTTGTGGGTTCGACTCCCAAAGTCAAACTCCCTCCAAATCAGGCCATTGTGTCTTTAAAGCTGAGCTGATGTGGCTCAGTGGTTAAAGAGCAGGAGTGTTTGAGGTACAGGATTGATGGATGATGTGGTTTAGTGGTAAAGGATCAGGGTTTGTGACCCAAAGAATCAAGTTTCAGCTGACTTTAAACCAGCTGGTTAAGAGTTTAAATGCTGTATGTTGGGCATTTCAGCAATCCGGTTAGTCCTACAGGGTTTAGTGGGGTTATCTACCGGTTTAGTGGTTAAAAACTAAGAACTGTAAACTTTCAGCACCTGGTTAATCTAGTTAAACACTTTATAAACTGCTGCAAGACCAGTACTTTAAGTGTTTTCATTTATAAATGCAGGATGCTGTGGTTTAGTGGTAAATGATGAGGGTTGGTGAGCCAAAGATTCAAATTTAAGAATTCAAAAGAATCAGGATTAAGCCGACTTTAAACCAGCTGGTTAAGGGTTTAAATGCTTATAAACTGGTTTAAATGGTTCATAACTAAGAACGGTGAACTTTTAGCACCTGGTTAACCCTCTGGGGTCTGAGGTGATTTTGGGGCCCTTGAGAGGTTTTGACATGAAAGCCAAAGGTTCAAACTTCAGAATATATTAATCCTGCATTGTCTTAATGGTTAAAGACTAAAATATGACCACCTCCAGCATCTGATTAATCTAGTTAAACAATTGCTTCGAGTTTTAAGTGTGTGGTTTAGTGGTTAAAATGATAATCCAGTGGTGGTAGGTTTGAACCCCATCTGTTTTAGATGGCTGTAAATATACAAAATAGCTCCCATGTGAAGTGCTGTCGTTTAGTGGTTGAGTATCAGTGTTTACAGGAGTCTACAGGTTCAAATCCCAAAAGAGGTGATTCGTGTGAGTCAGTTTCAGCACATAAACTGGTAACGCAAAGGTTGTGGGTTTTAGTCCATGATGCATTCATTCCTGAACATCACACCAGTTAACATCTGGTTCGTCAAGGTAAAAATAAAAAACTGTCCCAATGTCAGCATTTAGGGTCTAATGTTGGTG
The DNA here is from genome assembly GCA_023376895.1 of Aspiorhynchus laticeps. NCBI lineage: Eukaryota > Metazoa > Chordata > Actinopteri > Cypriniformes > Cyprinidae > Aspiorhynchus > Aspiorhynchus laticeps. Next base: position 35,540,992 of record CM041811.1, read on the forward strand.
CTGTGGTTTAGTGGTTACAGTTCTGTGGTGATAGCCAGGTTCGAACCTCATAATGATCTTAATTTGTTTAGATTAAAGTCATACATTTGAACTAGTTGAATCTTAAACAGCTAGTTAATCCATGTTTAATTAAATTGAATTATTTTGACAAATTATACTGATTCAAAGCCATTTGTTTTGAGTATTTAAACAAAATCAGGTAATAAATCCATTAATAATGTAGTATGTTAAGAAGATTGATTTTTCTGCGTGTATGTGCTGTTTGTTATTGACATCTATCACGTCTGATGTCAGCAGGTTTGGATGTTGTTGCTCAGTGGGTCAAAGTACAGTTTTCCAGAGTTCACAGCATCTCGTTTGAGTTTAACTGGTCTTGTTGACTTGATCATTTGAAGGTTTGTGTCTTGAGGCATCATGGAGAATCTCACCTGTGTGAGGTGATGTTTGACGTTAGAGACTCTCACCTGTGTGAGGTGATGTTTGACGTTAGAGAATCTCACCTGTGTGAGGTGATGTTTGATGTTAGAGACTCTCACCTGTGTGAGGTGATGTTCGATGTTAGAGACTCTCACCTGTGTGAGGTGATGTTAGATGTTAGAGACTCTCACCTGTGTGAGGTGATGTTTGATGTTAGAGACTCTCACCTGTGTGAGGTGATGTTTGACGTTAGAGACTCTCACCTGTGTGAGGTGATGTTAGATGTTAGAGACTCTCACCTGTGTGAGGTGATGTTTGACGTTAGAGACTCTCACCTGTGTGAGGTGATGTTAGATGTTAGAGACTCTCACCTGTGTGAGGTGATGTTAGATGTTAGAGACTCTCACCTGTGTGAGGTGATGTTTGACGTTAGAGACTCTCACCTGTGTGAGGTGATGTTAGATGTTAGAGACTCTCACCTGTGTGAGGTGATGTTTGACGTTAGAGACTCTCACCTGTGTGAGGTGATGTTTGATGTTAGAGACTCTCACCTGTGTGAGGTGATGTTAGATGTTAGAGACTCTCACCTGTGTGAGGTGATGTTTGATGTTAGAGACTCTCACCTGTGTGAGGTGATGTTAGATGTTAGAGACTCTCACCTGTGTGAGGTGATGTTAGATGTTAGAGACTCTCACCTGTGTGAGGTGATGTTTGATGTTAGAGACTCTCACCTGTGTGAGGTGATGTTAGATGTTAGAGACTCTCACCTGTGTGAGGTGATGTTAGATGTTAGAGACTCTCACCTGTGTGAGGTGATGTTTGATGTTAGAGACTCTCACCTGTGTGAGGTGATGTTTGACGTTAGAGACTCTCACCTGTGTGAGGTGATGTTAGATGTTAGAGACTCTCACCTGTGTGAGGTGATGTTTGACGTTAGAGACTCTCACCTGTGTGAGGTGATGTTTGATGTTAGAGACTCTCACCTGTGTGAGGTGATGTTAGATGTTAGAGACTCTCACCTGTGTGAGGTGATGTTTGATGTTAGAGACTCTCACCTGTGTGAGGTGATGTTAGATGTTAGAGACTCTCACCTGTGTGAGGTGATGTTAGATGTTAGAGACTCTCACCTGTGTGAGGTGATGTTTGATGTTAGAGACTCTCACCTGTGTGAGGTGATGTTAGATGTTAGAGACTCTCACCTGTGTGAGGTGATGTTAGATGTTAGAGACTCTCACCTGTGTGAGGTGATGTTTGATGTTAGAGACTCTCACCTGTGTGAGGTGATGTTTGATGTTAGAGACTCTCACCTGTGTGAGGTGATGTTTGATGTTAGAGACTCTCACCTGTGTGAGGTGATGTTTGATGTTAGAGACTCTCACCTGTGTGAGGTGATGTTTGATGTTAGAGACTCTCACCTGTGTGAGGTGATGTTAGATGTTAGAGACTCTCACCTGTGTGAGGTGATGTTAGATGTTAGAGACTCTCACCTGTGTGAGGTGATGTTTGATGTTAGAGACTCTCACCTGTGTGAGGTGATGTTTGATGTTAGAGACTCTCACCTGTGTGAGGTGATGTTTGATGTTAGAGACTCTCACCTGTGTGAGGTGATGTTAGATGTTAGAGACTCTCACCTGTGTGAGGTGATGTTAGATGTTAGAGACTCTCACCTGTGTGAGGTGATGTTAGATGTTAGAGACTCTCACCTGTGTGAGGTGATGTTAGATGTTAGAGACTCTCACCTGTGTGAGGTGATGTTAGATGTTAGAGACTCTCACCTGTGTGAGGTGATGTTAGATGTTAGAGACTCTCACCTGTGTGAGGTGATGTTAGATGTTAGAGACTCTCACCTGTGTGAGGTGATGTTAGATGTTAGAGACTCTCACCTGTGTGAGGTGATGTTAGATGTTAGAGACTCTCACCTGTGTGAGGTGATGTTAGATGTTAGAGACTCTCACCTGTGTGAGGTGATGTTAGATGTTAGAGACTCTCACCTGTGTGAGGTGATGTTAGATGTTAGAGACTCTCACCTGTGTGAGGTGATGTTTGATGTTAGAGACTCTCACCTGTGTGAGGTGATGTTAGATGTTAGAGACTCTCACCTGTGTGAGGTGATGTTAGATGTTAGAGACTCTCACCTGTGTGAGGTGATGTTAGATGTTAGAGACTCTCACCTGTGTGAGGTGATGTTAGATGTTAGAGACTCTCACCTGTGTGAGGTGATGTTTGATGTTAGAGACTCTCACCTGTGTGAGGTGATGTTAGATGTTAGAGACTCTCACCTGTGTGAGGTGATGTTTGATGTTAGAGACTCTCACCTGTGTGAGGTGATGTTAGATGTTAGAGACTCTCACCTGTGTGAGGTGATGTTTGATGTTAGAGACCGCTCTGTCTGTCTCCAGCGGTGCTGGTGTGGAAACACTGTCCTGATGGTTTATATGAGCGTTTGAAGGCACCAGGAGATTCAGGAGACGAGAACATCAGTTTGTTGCAAAAAGCAAACTAGGACTGCAAATGTTTGCATGAATGTGGCTACTTTTGCTGAATTTCACATGTAGAGTGAGATCTCGGTGTTATGCTGGAGTGTGAACTGTGGTCTCTGATGGCACAGACAGACAGCATGTGTCTTACTCGGTGTTACTGATCATTTTTTAACCCTGAGAAAAGAGAGTTTGAACCAGGTGTAGGCAACGTCGGTCCTGGAGTGCCGATGTCCTGCAGAGTTTAGCTCCAACCCTGAAAAAAAACATCACCTGCCTGTAGCCAATTGAACAATTGAAGATTTAACGTATGTCCTAATTAGCTGAATGCATGCTCACCCTCAGGCCATCCAAGATCAGGATGAGTTTGTTTTTTCATCAGATTTGTAGAAATGTCACTACATCACTGTCTCAGCAATGGATGCTTTGCAGTGAATGGGTGCCGTCAGAATGAGAGTCCAAACAGCTGATAACAACAGTCAATTTTCAGCAATAAATTGCTCCTTTAATATCAATTACATGTTTTATTATATAGAGTTAATGTAATTTATGCAGAAATTATTTTTTATAATGCATGTCCACTGTTACATGACCTCAAGTGCCTCGTATTAATCAAGTGCATTAGTGTTTTCATCATATTTTCATACAATGCTGATTGTTTTGTGTTCAGTTCCTGGGTAAATCAATTTTACTATAGAACATTTCATGCACAGACAGATTTTGACTGATAATCTCCCGTGAGGTCAGACTTGTTGCCGCTCGCATATAGTCAGTCTGTCTGGGAAAATACATCCAGGTGATTTTTTTATACTTCCTGTCTAACAGGAAGTGCCCCCCATGTACTTCCTGCAATTTAATGCCAGGCTGTTCTGTAGCGAGTGTGTAGAGCGTCTCAGACGATCCGAGGGGAAAAAGAAAGGAATGTGTCTGGAATGTGTGTGTGTTTGTGTGTGAAGGTGGAGTTGCGTAGCTGGAGAGGAAGAGTTTCTTTTACGACACACACACTCTCTCGTCAGAAGTGCTGAGATCATGCATATCAAAGCGTCTGGTCTTGACACGTCTGTGCACACACACACACTCATCTCAGAGCGTCTTTATCACTGAACTGACACCTGGTTTGATTCCTGTGATCTGCTGCTGTTCTTCCTGTCACTGTGAGATCACACAGCCGCACATTTAACATCACACACATCTGTTTAACTTACAGAATTTGTTGTCACTAACAACAGGACCAGAAACGAGATTTAAAGGGATCGTTCAGCCAAATAAAAAATCATTCTGTCATCATTTACTCACTTATTTTGTTCCAAATCTGAATGACTTTCATTCTTTTGTGAAAGATATTTTGAAGACCTTTGGAAACTAAACAACACTGAACACCACTGACTTTCATTACATGAGCAAAAAACACCGCAGAAAGAACCAGACTCATAGAGGTTTGAATGAGGCGAGGGAGAGACGACACAATGAGCATTTTTGGGTGAACTATCCCTTTAAGGAAGTCAGTAGAGTTGACTTATCACTAGATTTATAATTTTCAGTATTTTGGCTAATTTGTTTATCTAGAAACAAGATTTTCACAGATTTTTCCTTTGGTTTTTGCTTTGCTATATTTCTCAATTGTAAGTAGCTTTGGATAAAACCATCTGCTAAATGAGTAAATGTAAATCAGTACATCAGTGCACAATTTTTACAAGTAAATGTTTATATGGTTTCTGTCTTATTGGAAACATCACTGTACCGTGGTACTGTTGCAGTACTCTTTAGTGAGTCTAGTGTTGTGAAGCGTCTCTTCCAGCATTTGTGCTTAATATTTTAAAGTATCATATTCATGTAGAGGTGTGTGACACTGACCAAAAATTATAGCTCTACTTTCTGGGATTTTGTTGATCACGATTAGGCAATATTTTCATAGGCAAAATAGAGCAAAAACAGACTATATTGACAGTATTGTGTAAATATAACTTGATTGTTTGAACTGTTCATTAAAATTAATATTACATAAATACTAATGTAAGGAAATATTTGTGGCCGTTTGATGTGTGTGAATTTAAGATGAACTGATTTAGAAAAAGGAATGCATTTAGGAAATTTTTTCGTGCATATGGACATTTTGTAAATCGTTCATAGGAATTTTAATACATTCATATTTAGAATCATTCTACACATGGGTTTGTAAATGAGGCCTCAGGATTTGAGATCTATAAATAAACATATTTCAGACTGAGGAGATTCACACTTATTACACCACAGCAGTGGTGAAATGAATCCTCAGTGTGTGTTGTGTAACGCTGTGAGATCATATATCATCTGTTCTGTGTAAGATGAGGACTAGAGGTTCATAAGTGAACAATAACCATAATAACATTTACAGCTGTTTGTGTGACGTTCAGATAGTTTGCTGTTAAAATCACTGTACATCAGTCATTGTGATGATTTTACAGCATTGGTTTGTTTGTTTGAGCAGCAACACATCAACTTCTGACTCAACCAATCATGTGAGTGTGGGGCGGGGCTATCTGTTTGACTGACCAATGACAGACAGTGTTTGTAAAACCTGTTTGGAAACAGTCATTGTTATTTTTGAGGTATTTTTTTTTTTTTTCCCATTTTTGAGTTCCTGAATGCATCAGTTTGTCTTTTAGTTGTATGTCTGCACATTTATAAATTACTGACCTAAAATATCAGGTAATGTGTTTTAGTGATCATCTGTGCTATCTTGATCCACTCGTCCCCTGTGTTGTGAATCATTCAGGTCCTAATATAGGCCTCAATCAGCTCAACATTTACTGCTGTGTTGTTGGAGTAATCAGTGTAAGTGTATGTTACCATGCTTTTACCATGGTTAAGGGAGTTGTAAGTGTCTGCTTGTGATCTGATGATTATGTGACATCTGCAGAGTTGAGCTCATTTGTCTGATGAGCTGCTGGGTCGAATAATTAACATATAAATAGATCATTTAATGTGCCGTGACACTGAATCTAGGTGATTTATTTGAGAGATGTGCTCACATGTACGTCACGTACATGTGAGCACATCTCTCAAATAAATCACCTAGATTCAGTGTCACGGCATCTACTCCAACAACACACGGTACACAGATGAGAAATATGATGATGATGTAGAGAGCAGGATAGTGATGCTCTTTTTGTTTTGTTACAGTAAATCAATCACAGATTATTCACAACATGCGGTCAGTGAAGGATCGATTCAGATGTTTCGTTGTGACTGACACACATCTGTTCTTTTGTTTTTGTGGTTTTATGTCATCAAAGGCAGCAAAGATGGTGAATTTAGGCAAGAAACTGGAGATTAAAACCATTGCTTTTTCATGCAGTGGTACATATTGAGATTTTGGTCTATTTTGCTTTCATAGCATGTCTTTTTTTTCAGACTAATGGAAAGAAAACATCCAAACATACACATTTAAGTGTTTATTTTATTGCACTGTATCTATTATTGTCTGTAGATTTCAATTCCAGTCCATATCTTTGAAGATGTTTTTCCTCATACACCAAACTTTACTGTTTTATTCCTCTCTATATTCTGAAGGTTAATGCATTTTTTTATTTTTATTTATTAATATCATTCTCACTGATTTATACAACACTTTACTCCTAAAAACATGGTGAAAATGTGTTTGTTTTCTATCTGTTGACAGTATTTTCTGATTTATGGAGTGATAAAAAGTGAAATCCAATATCTCCTCTGGAAAAACCTTTAGCTTTAATGACAAAAAAAATCAAACTACAGCTTTGAACCTTGCATTAATATTCAATGTTTAGACTTGTTCTAGAAATATATGCAAATTACAACATATTTAATTGGATAATGACTCATTTGCCACTCATTTGACTCATTTAATCACTCATTTGTGATTAAACATAGCTTAACATTTCAGAAAACTTGTAATACAAACTATTACACCTTACCCTATACACCAAGGTTCTGCCTTAAAGAAACGTGCAGCTCATATTCTTTCTAAAGTTTTTGAGCTAGTCATCACAAATTAATAGATAATAGAACGTTTCGCCCAGACAGTTTGTCAAGGTTAGTCAGACTAAATATTGAAGTGTTAAGACTTGTTCACACCTAGAACGGTAATTATATTAGTGTTCACACCAGCGGTTTATTATCATGCTGCAGTTATATTGTCTGTCACTTTGTTGTCTATTCTCTTCATTTTTTTAATGATTTTTAAAACATGTTGGTTTGAACAGTCATGTTTTAATAGTGACAGTAGCACATTTTAATGTTTATTACTGAACTGCATGTTTGTCTGCTGGATGTCCATTATGTATTTACTGTAAATGTTTTGCATTATTTTCATAAGCCGTTGAATGTTTCTGAGGTGATGAACTTTCAGAAAATGCATGTTTCAAATATTACATCAAGTTGAAATAATTCTAGGCCTGCAAAATGATTAATCGCTATTAATCACATTCAAAATAAAAGTTTGTTTACATACTGTGTGTGTACTGTGTATATTTGTATAAATACACACACATGTATATATTTAAAAAAAAATTGTATGCATGCGTATTTATACTTGTATATCATTTATATTATATATAAATATCTAACATATATTTTTCCTTGATATATACCTGTATTTGTGTGTATTTATACATAATTAATATACACAGTACACACACATATAGAATGTAAACAAACTTTTATTTTGAATGCGATTAATCGTTTTGCAGCCCTAAGAAATTCAGATGATTGAACGAGCGTCATTTATTTGCACGTGTTCTGCGCTGCACCTGTGGCCTGCTGTCACACGTATGTTGATTATGTCATAGGACAGGGAATAACCTGTTGATGACTGAATGTTGAGAGTGAGTTCAGTTCATCTGCTGTATGAACAACAATCATAGTGGACTGTTATTGGTCTGTGCATGCATTAATTTTTGGTGTATTCTCTTGTTTGTCAGGGCTGCATTTAGTCTATATATGAAGATACAGGCGTCATGTGGGCTGAGTGGCCTGATTCATCGGCTAAATGTGCCACTTTTAGTGTCAGTTATCTGCAGTTTTACAGAATAGCTTAACGTAAATAAGAAAACATTACAGTTTAAAATGTAAATATCTCAGTTGTTGTGGTTACATGTGTTTTATCAATGCCATTGTGGGAGTAGAATCAGAAAGTGATTTTGTCTGTACAAACGGTCCAAATATAAATGCATCTGTCAGTCATATCACTCGCTGTGAATGTGGCCGTTGATCGCCGCTCGTTCCTCTCGTGTGGACTCTGAAGCCTGTCTGACCTTTGGTGACCCCTGAACAAAACGCAGGCTTTCACGAGGAACGTCCTTCTCACACACACGCTGAAGGTAAACGCAGTGTGATTCTGTGACATTAGTGTTAGATTTTCATGAGTTTACACACACGTGTGTGTGTGTGTGTGTGTGTGTGTGTGTGTGTGTTGAGGTTTCCAGCTCCCCTTTGGCTGAATGAAACCAGCACTTTGCTTCCATTTTTGGGTGTTTTTCTTTGTGGCCAAGCGCTGTTCTCATCCGCACATCCGTCTCTTTTCTCCTAATGTGTTTTCCTGCTGCTCTTTATTTCACTGGGAGAATGTTCTGCCTTTCTGTTGATCTGTAAAATACAGACAGATTGGATTGAATAACATTAAACATATTTTCCTCCATTAGTTCTAGTTCAGCATCTTATTAAAGGAATATTCTGGCTTTTGATTGGACCTTGAGATGTTGAGTATGTGTCTTGTTTTGTTTTGTTATATTTTGGATACTATGTTATGTTATGTGTGAAAAAAAATAAAAAATAAAAAAGTAATATTCTGGGATATTCTCAACATTATTGTATGCATCATCAGCATGACCGATTCTTTCATATGCAGTGAACATTAAACTAAAATGACTTGAATAGTCATTAGTAGTAGCTTCATTCTGGACTGTCATATTCCTAAACTAGTTGAGACATGCACTAATCTAGTGTGTTAACTGCAGCTGTGAGTTAGTTCCTCTGTCACTTGTGCTGTTCATGACACTTTCACTTCTGTGCTGTATAAGACAGATTCAGTTTCAAACTGAACTATGAGTTTGATTTTTATATTTACTGAAAATGTAGTTGCTGTTTGTTTTTTATGTAGTTGTGCAGGTGTTTCTAAGTGGTTGCTAAGGTATTATGAGAGGTTTGTAGCTGTTGCTATGCAGTTACTAGGGTATTTTGAGTGTGTTTAGGCAGTTACTAGGGTGTTCTGGATGTGTTTAGGCTGTTGCTATGCAGTTAAGGTGTTGCAAGTGTTATTTGAAATGATGGGATTTAGTTCAGTGTTTTCTGGTCCAGAAGGTGAAAATGTTGCATCTGATCACTTGGTAAGCACACGTGATCTGAGCTATCATTGAAACGCTGCAGGACCCACTCAGCTTTAACTCTTAGTGCTGGAGGTTTCAGCACATCACTATCAGCACTAGTACTAGTGATGATTGGCTCGGTACATAACTAAACCACACTGACTCAAATGAATGTCTAATTCTCTCTCTCTGTCTGTCTGTCTGTAGCCCAGCGTGTTGATCGTCAGTTATATCGAGTCTGGGAAAGCGGCTGCACAGTTCGGCTTCTATCAGCAGGTGGAATGGAAGCCCGACGACTCCATGATCGCAGTGGCGGTGAGTAAAACACGTCTGTCTCTCCTGTGAGTGCACTTTATGAGGAGGTGAATCATCTGTCTGTTATGTAGTGAGAACTTATCACACCATATCATCGTCCAGCAGGTGCAACTATGATGCTAAACTGTTGCTATACAGTTGCTAGGGTGTTCAGAGTGTGTTTATGCTGTTGTTATGCAGATGCAAGGGTGTTCTGAGAGTTTGTAGACTGTTGCTATGCAGTTGCAAGGGTGTTCTGTGTGTTTGTAGACTGTTGCTAGGGTGTTCTAGTCATTTCAAGGTGTTGTTTTGCAGTTGTTAGGTTGTTCAGTGTATTTTGGGCTGTTGCTATGCAGTTGCTAGGGTGTTCTGAGTGTTTAGTCTGTCGCTATGCAGTTGCTAAGGTGTTCTGAGTAGAGATCGACCGATATATCGATTTACCGATATTTTTCCCGATATTTAAGCATTTTTCCATAATCGGATATCGGTTTTGTAATATCGGATTTTCCGATAAACGCCGCCATCTTGTGGGTGTTTTAAGAATTGCACGCATGATCGCCATTACAGCGCATCTGAGGGGAGACGAGACAACGGCGTGCACAGGTAAAGTATTACTTGCTTTGCTGTAATTAGTACATTTTATTTAACATAACAGCCATTAATGCACAAATTAGATGTGATACATATGCTTGATATGTAGTTTATGCAGCTTGGCTCTAAGAAATAGACGAGTCACGTAAGATAATCCGTCAAGTCCTGTCCCAATAAAGACGTAACTTTGCATGAATTAAATAATACAGCCATGAATGAGCGCAAGTTGGAAGTAAAAGCGCTGAATTGAATTCTCTCTCTGTTGTATATTTGCTCATCATTAGTCTCGTGAAGCCGCTTCATATTGCTGTTCACTCAGTGGGTTGATGCTCAGGAAATGCTACAGCACAGCCACCGCATGTAACTTTTAAAAATATTCACGATTAAAACACCGTAATTATAGAAACATTTACTATATAACCATCAATTGCCTAATAAACATCCTAGTAAACACAACTCCAGTGTTTCCCACACATAGACTTTACCTGGGCGGGCCGCCCAGGTATATTAACGGCCGCCCAAGTATATTTGGTGACACACTTTTGTTTTTATTACTATTATTATCTTACACTTTTTTTTTTTTTTTATCCACCCGAGATAATGAAACCATCCGCGATCGATTAACAAGAGGAAAATCTCCCCTCGCCTGACGCGTTTCACACTGCTTGTTCTGTGTGCTCAAGAACTGTAGACACTCCCTCAGACAAGCTCTCTCTCTTTACTTGTGGCGGGCTGCAACAATATCCACCGCCCGCTGCCATCAGCTCCCGCCTCTCACACACAAGAGCGCGACTTTCAGTATTTAGCAACTTTCAGACCCTTTTGGCGGCTTTTTTCCCACAACAGGTACATACTGACAAACCTAGCGACTTTTTTTAAAAAAAACCTTAGCTATCGTTCAATTGGAATTTGTCTCCAGTAACGTTACTGCCCCGCGAGTGCGAGATCTGTCTCTCCGGGCGCAGTGTCGACTCTCTCTGCGTCTATTCTGTGCAGTGAGCGGCAGTGAAGCAGCGCATTCATTTGGCCGTAACGCAGCAAAATCATCAGTAAATCATTTACAAAACAGCGTTTCCAAGCACCTGTCGCTTACTGACTGTTTGGACTTTTAAATATGAACATAATTCGTCTGTTAATATGCGCATAGCTTGTTACTCAGACGCAGACAGTGCGCTGAATGAGACAAAACAGTAATATAGCCAAAACCACCGCATATAGTCGCTTTTTAGTGTAAGTTAGATGTATATTGATTTTATCAGACGATGTCGCGATTATAAATCAGGATTTAAGGAGTATAGTGAGAGTGATTCCTGGTTAACATGTAAAATTAATGGTTCCTGTTTACTATTTATACTTGTTTTATTTATGACAACAGAAAGTATAATGTGAACAGCTTTATTGGCATTGTTGTATTAATTACAGTATGTGACATTTAGAACAGATCTTAAGTGCCAAAACTCGTCTGAACGCAAACTTGACACAATGACATGCTAATTAACGTGACGTCACCTGCCGCCACAAGTTTTATTTATTTTTTAATTGGTGAGAATTACTTTTACGTGCTTTATTTATTTTACCTGTTTTTTTTTTACCTCATCGAAGATTTTATTTTTAAACAAAAACTGTTTAGTAACAGTGCACTTTTTTATTTTTTGTACTCTCAGACCCCTCTATTTATTGGTGTATAAATAAGATTTGTTTTGTTTTCTATGCAAGGAGGGAGTGATTGTTATAAATAAAATGGTTTGTTCAGTTCAGTGGTGTTGTAATCATTGTGTCAAAAACACAAGTATAACAGTAAATAAATATCGGTTCTGCATATCGGTTATCGGGCACATAAACAAACAAATTATCGGTATCGGTATCGGTTCTAAAAAATCAATATCGGTCGATCACTAGTTCTGACTGTTTTGTGCTTTGTCGGTATAATGTCTGATAGAATGTTAAAATTTCAGTGTTAAGCAAATATTTAAAAATTGTTGTTTTGTAATTGATTATTTTATTTATTTGAAAAGCAGGATAAAACAGTAAAAAGCACATTTTGACTATTTAATTTATGCAATGGTGAAAAAAATTGCAAAATAGGCCTACATGGGGGGGGGGGATGCAAAAAAAAGTGTTCGGTATTCGGCCTTCGGCCCAGTGTTTCATTTTGTTCTGCTTCAGCCAATAATTTTCATTTCGGTGCATCCCTACTTAGTCCCATAGTTTTGCACACCTCTAGTCTTGTGTGTGGAGGTTGATTGATTATCACCATATTTCCCTGAATGTTCTCCATGCTGACAGTTCCTCTGTCGTCGTACAGAACAGTGTTAATCTCAGCGCTAACAGCCCTAGCGAGTCGCCCACATCAGTGGTATTTTAAGGCATTATGGGTGAAGTTAGGCGGCATAATTGCTCCAATCACACATGTCCTTCACAGAGGAGACGACTGTTTAAATGTTAATGTGTCTTCTTGCAGTCGTGCGTCTGTCACTGCGTACAGTGAACAAAACAAACGCTGTGGTTTCTCTTTTGTTTGGCTGATGAATGCTGTCATTCTGCTGTGTGAATGCAGACAGAGAGAGATGAGCAGAGAGTCTTCATGTGCTCACATCTGTCAGTCGCACTCATACAGCGTTCATTCTGTTACAGTACAATACTGTGCTTATATAAGATTTTCTTGCTCTGATCGTCACATCATCCTCTAAAATCTGGAAGCCTTTCTTGATTTGGCTGATTAACCCTTTCCACCATCTGGACAGTTTATGTAGACATTTGCTTGTGCTTGGTGCACTTGTTTATCCTTTGTACATTAAAATATATGTTTTAAATAAACCATTTTCTTTTATTATTTATTATTATATTTTATTTTATAGTTTTATATTCTCTTTATTTTTATTATTACCTCCCCATTTATCAAAAAACTAATTAATTAATTTGTTTTTGTTTTATTTAATTATTTTAAAATGTATTGTATTTCATTTCTTTATTGTAATTAATTTATCTTACTTGTAATTTATTGTATTTTAGTTGGTCTTAAAATAAACTGATTATTTGATTCTTTGTTTTTATTTTATTAAATTGTTTAGTGTTAAATTAGTTTATCCTATTAAAATGTATTGTATTTAATTAATACATTATTTTAGTCATGTTGTAAATTATTTAATTGTTCTATTTTTAATTTCCTCCCATTTATTATTATTATTATTACATTATTATTATTTAATTTATGTAAAATAAATAAATACATTTTAGTTAGTATGTAAATAAACTGATTATTTCATTTTTACATGGTCTCTATTTATACTTTCCTCCTATTTATTTACATTATTTTAATTTATGGTAATTAATTTTAATTATATATTTTTATTTAGTTTTTGCACACCCTGTTATGAAAGGCATTTTCTGCCAATTTTAAATAAATCAATTTAATTATGAAAATGAAAATAAATGAAATTGTTTATCTGGTTTTCATTTTTATATTTAAATTGATTTATTTAAAATTGGCAGAAAATGCCTTCCATACCTTGTATGTATTTCATAAAAAAAAAAAAAAAAAGCATAGCTTGGTCTATAAGGGGCCGTTTCTAACGCTCTTTTACTATGTTTTTAAATATTTTAATGCACACACATGTAAGAGAGATGTTTCTGGCCATTGTCTCAGCATCTTGCTCCATAAGCAGCTGTGTTCATTTAGAAGTACTTTTCAGTGTGTGTCCTGAAGCTGTATTTCATCTGTGTTGTTGTCGTGGGTCTGGTTCTGTCCGTCAGACGGGTCAGAATCATCACGTGTGTTCAGACACCAGATCTCGGTGTTTCCACTGCCGGACGTCACAGCGGTGCAGTATTACAGCACGACCGCAGGCTTGATTTCACAGCGTCTGAATCAACAGTCAGTGTTTAGTCTTGATAGCAGTGGGTTTGGGTCATCAGGGAAGGACCGATGACGGCCGGTTATTGGCTTCATGCAGGTTTAACTAGTCGACTGACCGGGTTTGATTCTCCATCCTGCAGAGTCACTGATGAAGATGATATTAACATGGATCTGCTGCTTCTAAATGTCACGAATATAAATCACGCTCACAATACAGCCTCAGCAGACTAGACATTTACATATTCATTATGCATTACAATAATAGATGTGCTGTTTGTAGTTATAGTTCAAAAGACAGTTTAAACCTATAATTAATTAGTTTAACACTGATTTTGTTATCCAGGGTAGTAAATACTCCAGAATATTCCAGAGAGAAGTGCTCTGATTTCCTCTGTTTATACTGTAAATGAGAGCATGGAGGATCATGGGATATCTGTGTTTACCGAATGATTCTGAAGCTGTTTTTCCTTTTTATCAAGAGCCTGTTCCAGATCACTTTTCAAATATTAACGAAATACACGAAACACCAAATATTAAAAGAAGGAAACTGCAAAAAGGAATTGTACTTTTTCAGTTTTTGACACTTAATCATGTTTTCAAAATTTTCTATGAAGAAAATATAAAATAAATATTTTTTTTTTTTTTTTTTTTTTTTTTTTTTTTTTTCATGTTTGTCATGGAAATGTCACAATGTGAAATATCTCAATGCTCCCAAATATTATGCAATTATATTAAGTAAAAAGTATATTTATTAATATAAATAAAATAAATCCATTAATATTGCTTTCATTATAATATCATATAATAGTATAATAAAATCATATAATATCATATAATAATAATAATAATAATAATAATAATAATAATATAATACAATTTTCAATATCAAATATTTGTGTACAGTGTAAAGTGTGTATATTTGATATAAATAAAATCGTATTTATTTATTCTTAATGTGAACTGTGACCTGGCAGCATGTTTCTAATCTGAATGGAACAGACAGAGGTGTGCTGGAGCCAGTGTTTATCAGTGTAGTTGTAGATGAAACAGTACAAACAGTTTCTTTTGAAGAGCTCCACACACAGAACGTGAGTCTGAGTCTCAGAGGATTCTCTCTCTTGTGCTTGAATCTTGCGCTAGTGTCTCGTGAAAATCTCTTCTCAGTGAAGGCAGATAGCAGCGGCCCGCTGTGGGATGTTTAGTCTGTTCTCCGACACACCAGACGCCTCCACACAGCCTGTGAGCTTCTGCCGATGGAGCATCATGGGTAATACCGGCGTCTCTGCGTCCAAAATGTTCCCAGGAGTTCAGTGATTGGCTGGAGCTTCAGTGAACTTCATTCACCTCAGAACAGAGCTGTGTGGGCTGCAAGTGATAAAACCTGCATGAAGATCCCACAATCCTAAAAATAATCGACGCCTGCAGCGTCTTCATCTGCGGTCTAGTCTAGTCTCGATCTGTTCTGATGCTGTGTTAGTGCTCTTTTGGGCTGCAGAATTTGGCCAAAACTTTGTGAATATATGGCGATAATAATAAACTTTCTTGTATAATAATAACATTTATGTATGTTTTATTTTATTATTTGTAAAATATAATTTTATAATGTTTTTTGTATAATAATAATAATAATATTATTATTATTATTATTATTATTATTATTATTATTTATTTACTAAATAAATATAAAAAGTACAAAATTAAAATAAATAAAACAGTATTAAAGACAAAAGTATAATATATAAGAACAATTTTTTTTACATTACAATACTAATATATTTGGCTTTTAGTTTGACAGAAATGTCTGTTATTTTGTCCTTTATTTATTTGTTTGTTTGTTTGTTTGCTTGTTTGTCATTGAGCTTGACAATTTGGCCAAACTTTTGTGACTATATATCAGTATGGCTATAATAATAATTATACATATTAATTAATAGTAATAAAATTAAATAGTAATACAATATTACTAAATAAAAATATAAAAATTATTTAAAAAAAAACAATAAAAAGAAATTCATAAAATAAAAATAAAACATTACTGTTGTAATATATCACTGTATTTAAGAAACAAATATTTTTATGGAAATGTTTTGTTTGTTTGTTTTTTGTCTTCCAGTGAAAGTCAGTGGTGTGGTTTTTGCTGTATCTTCTCTAGTCTGTGTCTGTGCTGAGACTGTGTAACTGATTCCAGACTGGTTTCGAGCTGAGGTTTAGTTCAGTATCAGTTGAATCTGATCAGTTTTGTTGTGGTTGCTGTGCTTCGCTCCGTCTCGTCGGTCAGATCTCAGGACTCTGTTTGGTTCCTGCAGGCGAATGAGGGATCGCTGTGATGACAATCTCACCTGACGACACACTTTAATCAAACCCGTGTGTTTCTGCTCTGGAGTGTTATTTCTGGGACTGAAACATCAGACACGGATCCAGTTTAACAGCACGGCTGAGATGCATTGGTGTCTGTGTTTGTGTTTTGGACTCATTTGTTAGATTGGAGTTTGTTTGCATGCGAGGAACACAGAAGATCAGCAGAGAGGAAGTCAGAAACATGCAGTGGTTTGATGGAGAATGGTGTGCGTCTCAAATCTGAGCTGCTTTGTCACCACATCAACACTGAGAACGGCTGACTGCAGTGTTTTCATGCTTTTATCTTCCTGTCTGTATGTAACACTGCTGATGCCTTCCTAAAAACCACAACCACAAACACTTTATGATTATTCAAATGTGACCGTTTAAGTGCAGCTTAATTGTTTTAATTATAGCTTTTTTTTTTTTTTTTTTTTTTTTTTTTTTTGCCATGTACAGCTTTAGAGTTGTTGCTTTATTTAATAAAATCTCTCTTTGTTTCATAACCCCTCTTCAAGATTTTTAGCATTGTTCGTATTTTTAATATATTACTTTTAATTTATTATTGTAGTTTATATCAATGATTAAAAATGTTTATATTGTGTATTTATATAGAATTTATGCAGATTTAAAAAGAATATTGCAGCACATATTGATAATAAATGTAATGGATTACATTAATAATACTAATGTTTTTAGTAATGTGAATCTAGAGGAATTGAACAGCAACTATCATAATTTTCTCTTGTCTAAAGGAAAAGCGACCGCCGCTTCTGTGTAAAGTTGCTGTATGCTGGGATGAATTATTTGAGTGCGTTTCTCCTGCCGTGACAGATGACTGAAGACTGTAATCAGAATTCATAAGACGCTTGGAAACTATCCATTATCCAGTGTGTACGTAACGGATCAGATCCGCTGCTGGTCCGGTTCACTCCTGCAATCATCCTTCAGCAAACATGCGGCTCAGGACACACAAAGAGACGCAGTTAATGACAGTGTTGTGTAGAAACACCTCAGACTGTAGTGTTAGACAGGTGAAGTCTGTTCACAGAGGGCTAATCTGAACAAGCTATTCCCCTCCATAATAGTACTTTATTTGATTCTAGGTTTTTATCTTTTCTAGTTTTTTTTTTTGTTAGATATTTATATATTCTATTTTATATTACATCAATTTTTACTCTAGAATTATTTTATATTTTTCTTTTCGAAATTTATTTAGTTT
Organism: Aspiorhynchus laticeps; assembly: GCA_023376895.1. Taxonomy (NCBI): domain Eukaryota; kingdom Metazoa; phylum Chordata; class Actinopteri; order Cypriniformes; family Cyprinidae; genus Aspiorhynchus; species Aspiorhynchus laticeps. Next base: position 35,558,506 of record CM041811.1, read on the forward strand.
TATTTTAGACTTGTTCTAGATTTTATTTTATTTTTCTTTATTTAAACTTTATTTAACTATGATTTTATTCAATTTGATTTTATTTTTATATTAGATTAATTTTTATTCTAGATTTATTTTAATTTGTTATTTTTATATTAGATTTTATTTCTATTCATTTCATTCACTTATTTATTCACTTTTATTTTATTAACTTTATTTTTTTTATTCTAGATTTAGTTTATTTTTTCTTGATTTTAATTTTATTTTCAATTTTATTTATTTTTATTTTTTATATTAGATTTTATATTAGAATCAGTTTTGTTCTAGATTCATTTTATTTTAGTGTTTTATTTTTATATTAGATTTAATTGTTTTATTTTATTCACTTTTTTTCTTTTTTATTCTAGATTGTTTATTTTTTGCTAGATTTTATTTTTATTTTACATTTTATTAGATTTATTTTATTTTTTTATATTAGATTTTATATTAGAATCAGTTTTGTTCTAGATTTATTTTAGTGTTTTATTTTTATTTCAGATTTTTTCAGTTTTTGTTTTAGTTTTAAATTTCTTTTCTTTTAGATTTTAAACAACCTGTTAGTTATAGTATTTATTTATTTAAATTCGAAACTGTTATTTAAGGTTGAGAATCTGCTCTATTGATATTGTTTGTGTTTGATATGAACGGATATGTAAAGCACTTTCACTCAGGGATGCAAATGTTTCTCTGCTCATTTGATGACAATTCAAATCATGTTCGGTGTAAATTGATGCGATGCAAAACATCGGCCGGCGTCTCTCGTCATGTTTTGCGTTACGTGAGCGTTTTCTTCAGCTGTGTTCTGGAATGCTGTTTGAACAGAGACTTCCGTGTGATTCCTCCGTCACTAAGTGACCAGAATAACAGGAAGGAGTGGCATTCTGAGAGGCTTTGTGAGAGTTCATCTTATCAGACGTCTGCATGAATGATTCAGATGATCACAGATGTTCGTCTTCTCTCACAGCGCTAAATAATAAAGTGTCTAGTTAGTTTGTTAAAATAAACATCTGTCTTGTGAGACTAGAATGATTGCGTGTGTTTGAGATTGTGTAGATCTGCTCAAACCCTTAGTGAGCTGTCTTAATGTCTACTGCCTACATAGGCGGCTCACTTCTTAGGGACCTTTACACAGATTTTTTTTTTTTATTATTATTTACTCGGCTTGCATTTTTTTTATTATTACTATTTTTAATTTTAGTCTCTCTATGCAAATTCCTTGTTTAGTTCAGTGTGTGTTTCTTGTTTTTTTTGTGAGTTGTAATTGATATAATTTCAGTGTTTCTTAGTATAGTTATCAGAGTGACTCAGTTCACTGATTGATTATATTGCAAAGCATTTGTGAGCAATGTTATTATAGTATTGTTTAAATACAAGTGCAATTTTTATTAATATTTTGATTAAGCTTTTAATATTTGACGTTTTCATTTTAGCTCGTATTTTAGTAAATGTATGTGCTTTTGTCATTTTTATGATTTTTTTTTTAGAAATATTTCTAAATAGTTTTAATTCATTTTACATTCAGTTTTAATTTAATGTTTTATTTCAATTAATTTTAACTTATTTCAGTTGGTTGCAAAGGCATCTTTTCTCATTTTTATAGTTTTTCATTAAGTTAAGTTCATTAAGTTTCTCATCTACAATTTGTCATTTGTTTTATTTCATAATAAATAATTTTATAAACAACACTGCTTGTTACATTTGTTTATTTTTTGTTTCCTTTTGAGATTTTTTTCAAAAAGGTTCAGTGACTCGTTTGAAACAATTAATTGAGAATGCGTTATGTAAATGATTCGGTCCATTAAGAACCACTTTAATCGAGCGATTTGTTCAAAGCCTAGACAGAGTCTCACATTGTGTGTTTGTTTTTGCATCTATGAATCGTTTCTTTCGTTCTTTTAATGAAGTGAACCATCTGAAGGAAGACGTCTTGACACGATGCAGAAGCAGAAACTGAGACATAATCTGCCACATAATGGTGTTTTAAGGAACGCATCACTTCCTCTTCTCCACTTCTGACTGTCTGTTGTGAGCGTTCAGGAGGAAGAGAAGAGCGTTGAGCTCGGTGCTTTCTTCAGACGCATCGCTGCGTTTGAGGGGGGTTCTGGGAGCTTCGTCTCGCTCCAGCTGTGGAAAACAATCCGTCCCGAGCGCTGAACTCTACAGGAAGTTCATCCATCTCTCTCTCTCTCTCTCTCTCTCTGTGCTTCCACCTTCTTCACTGCGTCTCCTTCCAGTGTTTCCATCATCTGTGCTGCCAGAAGCTCTCGCTCGCAGCCTTTTCCACTTGTTTTGAACCTCTCAGTCTTTCCACGTGTGTCTGAAGTATGTTGAGTCCTCTGAGCAGCGCGTGTCTGCAGCATTCAGAAAAATACGGGAAAAGAGACCAGCTTTTCTTAAGTTGTGTCAAGAAAACAAGTCTACATATTTGCTATATGGTCTCTTCTGTTCACCAAGGCTGCATTTATTTGATGAAAAATGCAGTAAAATTATTAAATATTTTTCTGTTTTCTATGCGAATATGTTAAACTGTAATTTATTTCTGTGATGCGCAGCTGTATTTTCAGCATCATTACTGCAGTCTTCAGTGTCACATGATCTTCAGAAATCTTCTAATATACTGATTTGCTGCTCAAAAAACATTTCTGATTATTATCAATGTTGAACACAGTTGTGCTGCACAATATTTTTGTGGAAACTCTGATACGTTTTAAAGTTCAGCATTTCTTTGAAATAGAATCTTTTGTGACATTATAAATGTCTTTACTGGCACTTTTGATCAGTTTAATGCATCTTTGATCTATATGCATTCAAGATTCAAGATTTTTATTTGTCACATACACGATTATATAGAGAGTATGATATATACAGTACATCAGAGCAGCGTCTTGTATTGAATGGCGGATTGTAAATGTTCTTGATCTCCATCTGGATCTGTAGGCGTCATCGTTCTTTCAGATGTCGGTGTTCTTAATGAGAGTTTCACAGCTTTTCCCTCCTTTTCTGCATGCGGTCGTCATGGTGACGGCTTTTCCATTCTGTTCGTCTGAAGTGTTTTGAGCGTTTTTGGCATTTCTCTGAGTACACTTCATGACATTAACTGTGTGGAGCGACAGTCTGATGGAGCACTGAAACACATGATAATAACACGTCTGTGCCTGGCTCCTGTTTTCATCTGACTTGTGAGGTTTTGTTGATGAGGGCGTCACACCACCTGTCCATGTTTCATCGGTCTAATTTCAGTTGAGCATTAAACATTGAATACAGGAACATTACATAAAAAAACCTATAAATAACTAAATAATTTAAAAAAATAACTAATTCCATAAAATTCAGTATCCGTTTCAGTCATTTACACTTTTATTACCAATTAATTTTATTACATGACATCTTTAGTTTTTTTTTTACCTTTTCTTTTTTTCACTCCAAATTAGCAATATCTGCCTAATGAAATATTTTAGAGCTTGACGTAATTTGAAAAATTAATACACTTCATAACATTTCCATGACCTTTAAAAGTTCTAACAATTATGACTTTTCCAGAAAAAAATTGTGTAGATGTTTACAAAAAAAAAAAAAGTTAAATTCGCTTTCATATCCAGGTTTTCCAAGACCGTGTGAACCCTGGTTTTTAAATAAAATAATGAACCCCCCCCCCCCCGCTTTTTAGCCATTTTAGTTTGTTTGATTTTGTCATTTTGAGGCCTGTTTTTTGAGAAGCACTGCTCTAGATCAGTAGATCAGATTTCTAGAGTGCTGCTTCATCAGTCTGAGAGGAGAAAGCATGTTTTCATGGTGTGTGTGTGTGTGTGTGTGTGTGTGTGTGTGTGTGTGTGTGTGTGTGTGTGTGTGTGTGTGTGTGTGTGTGTGTGTGTGTGTCCGGATCAGTGTGTCCTGCATCTATTAGGTTGATCAGTGTGTGTTACTCTACACTGCTGACACCTGATCACATTCATCAATGTCTCTCTCTCTCAAGTTCAAGCTGCTTTATTGGCATGACATTTGTGTTACAATGTTGCTAAAGCATTTTAGATGTGTAAAATACAGAATGTAATTACACCACAAAATAAAGACAATAAATGAGTAATAAATGAGAGAAAATAAATACAATAAAACTAAAAATAACAACACTCTCTCTCTCTCCAGGCTGCGAACGGTTACGTCCTGCTGTTCGACATCATCGGAGGCACGGATGAGAAGTACCTGTACGAGCCTGTCTATCCCAAGTGAGTGACCCTTGACCTTTCCTCTTTTAGCTTTAGCGGATCCACACGCCCCAGCATTACTTCCTCTTCCTGTTCCTCATTCATGTTGTCATTGTTCTTTCTCCTGTTGATGTTAATCTTGAAAAACACTGATGTGACGTCCGGTGCTCAGGAGAAGAACAGTGGCCGTCATGTTTTGTTTTGGTTTTTCAGAATTCCTCATGGCTGCCGAAACAAAATCATGATGTTTGAACGACAGAATCAGACTCTGGAAATGTTTGTTCTTTTCCAGAACAATGAGCTCATGTGATGTTTCTCTAGTAGAACATGCATTTGTCGACTTTCCTGCATAGACATGCCCACACACACTCACACACACACACACACACACACACAACATACACACACCTGTAGCCCACAGCAGTTTACTGACACACATTTAGACTCTTTGAAATTCCAAAACACACTCGCTCACTCACTGACTCGCTCTCTCTCTCACACACACACACACACACACACACACACACACACCTGTAGCCCACAGCAGTTTACTGACACACATTTAGACTCTTTGAAATTCCAAAACACACTCGCTCACTCACTGACTCGCTCTCTCACACACACAGACACACACACACACACACACACACACACACACACACACACACACACACACACACACCTGTAGCCCACAGCAGTTTAGTGACACACATTTAGACTCTTTGAAATTCCAAAACACACTCGCTCACTCACTGACTCGCTCTCTCTCTCTCTCACACACACACACACACACACCACACACACACCACACACACACCACACACACACCACGCACACACACACACACACCTGTAGCCCACAACAGTTTAGTGACACACATTTAGACTCTTTGAAATTCCAAAACACACTCGCTCACACACACACACACACTGCTGAAGCTCTCAGATCTCAGTGTTCAGGTCGGTGTTGGTCATGTCAGGACGTGTCTGTGTGTCGATGTGCTCTTGTTGTTTGCAGGTTTCCTGTAATCATCCGTCAATAAGAGTGAACTGGGAATGATTATGAGTGTGTTTATAATGTGTGTAATGATGCATTATGAGCTCTCAATCTAAACAGATTGTGTTGTTCTTCTCTCTCTCTTTGTGTGTGTGTGTGTGTGTTTTAGGGGCAGCGCTCGTGTTAAGGTGACTCCGGGTTATAAGGAGGAACAGTGCGCTCCAGTTCTGACCCTAGAGATGAAGAAACCCGTCGACCTGGAGGCTCCAATCAGCTGGTACAGAAACACACACACACACACACTCAGAATGAGCCAAAGAGCATCTTGAGCTTCAGTGGAAGAAGAACATTTGACCATCTGTACAAAGTGTCACATGATCAGTGACACTCATTAACATTTTGATTGCTCCCAGAGAAATAGAGCACAGGCTGCTGAATCAATCTGGGGAAAAATACACATCTATATATCTGTGTATATAACATCTGTATGCATATGTGTGTGTCCAGTGTAATTTCTTTTAATTTTATACTGTATACTATATACAAATTTAATTTCTTTTTATATATAAAAATCTAAAAAAAAAAAAAAAAAAAGCTAATTCAAGATATTAATAAATACTATGTACATATATATATATATATATATATATAATATATAGTATTTATTAATATTTTAAATTAGCGTTTTTTTTTAAAAAAATTTTTTAGATTTTTATATATAAAAAGAAATTGAATTTATATATAATATTAAGGGTTAACATTTATTTTTATTTTATTTAATTTTTTTAGTTCAGTTTTAGTTTTTATTGACTTGTAGTTTCAGTATTGAATTTGTCATTTTAATGCTAATCCTAAACTCATTTCAGTTTATTGCCAGTACAACATTTCTAATTATCATTTAGTTTTTATTTAATATTTAGATTTGATCTTATTTCAGTTTTATTTCAGGAAACAAAATAGGGTTCTTGTTTATTTGTCACATACACAATCATACAGGGTATAATCAGTAGTGAAATGTAGGTAAAAGCACAGATTGAGCGGAGCCATCCTAACGTCGATTGAACACAGCAGCGCCGGAAGCGGAAGTTTTTCCGAAATCATTTAGTAGTTGTAGTTTTAGTTCACAATAAGAATCCTGGTGTGGAGTGAGCAGAGCTGGAATTGAGACGAAGCAGCAGCTCAGATATGAGAGCGTTTTCATTTGTTGCTTTCACCTCATCGTTCCTAATTGGTCTTATTTTAGAGTTTACATTAATGCACTGTTATGTGGAATATGTATTTTTGTGAATGTGACGTGTGTTGGTGATTTGTGTGTGTCAGTCTGCAGACGCTGCAGGAGGATCTGTTAGTGGCGACAGCAGACGGTTATCTGCACATGCTGCACTGGGACAGTGTGAGTAACGGCCGGAGAGCAGTGAACCTGTGCACCATCCCGTTCTCCCTCGACCTGCAGTCCTCCAGAGGTCAGACGCGCTTCTCTATCACTCTCCAGACTAGGGGTGGGCGATATCTTATCATTTGCGATATACCTGTAAACTTGTTTGGTTTGGTCTGGGCTGTACAGTGCAACAAAAAAATCAGTCTGTGTGATGAATAAATGTACTACAGTAGCACATGTGCAATATAGTTTTGCATGTGTTTGAGCCTGTTTACAAACATGTTGTCCAACAAATGTGTCCCTGGAGCACAAAAGCAGTCATAAGTAACACAGGTATATTTGTAGCAATAGCCAACAATACATTGTATGGGTCAAGATTATCCATTTTTCTTTTATGCCAAAAATCATTAGGATATTAAAGGAACACTCCACTTTTTTTGGAAATAGGCTCATTTTACACCTCCCCTAGTGTCTCAAAAATGACCAAAGAGTGCCGTACCATGAGTGCAGCAGGCGCAATGATATGATGCAGTGCCTGAAAGTAGTCCCCAGCTATATCATAGGCTACTGAGCTGGGGACTACTTTCAGGCGCTGCGTCATATCACTGCTCCTGCTGCACTCATGGTACGGCAGCAAAGTTCTTTGATTATTACGCCGGAATGAGAGTATAGTTCCTAGCCATATCAGCCTAGAAAATCACAACTTTTAATTTTGTAAATTTCCTAGCATAAATATATCAACTTAATTTTTGATTAGTAATATGCATTGCTAAGAACTTCATTTGAACAACTTTCAAGGTGATTTTCTCAATACTTTGATTTTTTTGCACCCTCAGATTCCAGATTTTCAAATAGTTGTATCTCAGCCAAATATTGTCATATCATAACAAACCATACATCAATGAAAAGCTTAGTTATTCAGCTTTCAGAGGATTAAAACTCAATTTCCAAAATTTACCCTTATGACTGGTTTTGTGGTCCAGGATCACATATATCATTTATTGACATGCATTTCCTCCAAATTAACTTCATAACATCAGTCGAGTGTTTGAAAAAACTTTGTGATCAGACGTGGTTTCATATCAC
>CM041811.1:35571188-35588688 GCA_023376895.1 Aspiorhynchus laticeps
GCACTAATGATGAGTTTCAGTGTTGACGTTTCTGCTTGTTTTCTCTGTGTTTTCCTGATGCAGTTATCGCTCAGACGGCACTAAGAAAGAGCCTCTGAAGATCAGCTCTATGGTGAGTGTGCAAACATGCTCTTTTATTCACAATCAGTTTTCAGGAAATTCAAAAAATGTCAAATGTCTTTATTTTTAATTTTTTTTGTCAAAATTGGGTTTTTATCTCTGAAAATATCTTGGCAAAATTCAATTGTTTTGTGCAGAAAAATAGCGATTTATTGTGGCAAGCAGAAAAGACTATGTCTTTCTCTAGTTTAATAACACGCGCTGCGGAGGTGCTTTCCCTTAACACATTATTAATGCACATTTTCCGCTAGTCCTGTGTGAAGTTAGCTAGTCTGCTTGTGTATTGAAGCTCTTGACAGATGTATGTATTATAAATCCAGAGTAGTAGAACAGGAGAAGAATTGGAGATGCATGCTGTAATCTGTGATGTTTTATGAACAGATATATATTTAATGTTCAAATGTTTGCAAGTGTCGTGTATTCCTTGGGGTCATTTTTGTATCTTTTACAACATGTACAGTGACTAAAATAAGTCTTTTACCACAGTAAACTGACTTACTTTTGATACTTGACTGTTGTGCTTTTATTTTCATTGCCTTTCTTTAAACCAGTTTTTCTCAAAATTCTGTTCCTGAAAATCATGGTGATCAGCCAACTTCACATAACCATAACTTTTGTTACGTTCAAGCTATGGATGAAATAAAAACAGTTTTGGAAATTACTTGAACCCAGCTTTTATATGGTATCAAAACCTATAATAGGTCAAATTTCACCCTGTGGTGGGTTTTCCTAGATTGCATCACATATGGAAGATTCAAAATCAGCACTATTTTTCTTGATTCTGCATGTTTATTGTTCTGTATCAATCTTATTTTAGGATCATTTGCATATTATTTTAGTTTTTGTTAATATTTTGAACATTTGTCTTTTCATTTTAATTGTTTAAGTTTTTGTCAATGTCATCTATATAGTTTTTATTAAGTTCTAGTATATTTAGTTATTGTTATTTTAGTATTTCAACTTAAACTAAACAAAAATGAGATGTTGCCTTGAACTAGTTAAAATAAAATATTTGAAAATCAGTAAATATTTATTTTGTTTAAAGTAATGAACGTGTTTTTTTTTCTTCCTGGTTTTAGTTCATGATAATAACATGGTAGTGGTCAACCAATATGTTGTGAAGGCCAATATATCATATTTTTTTTTAATTATCAGCATTTTAAAGTTGTCCAAATGAAGTTCTTAGCAATGCATATCACTAATCACAAATTAAGTTTTGATATATTTACGGTAGGAAATTTACAAAACATCTTAATGGGACATGATCTTTACTTAATATCCTAATGATTTTTGGCATAAAATAAAAATGTATAATTTTGACCCATACAATGTATTGTTGGCTATTGCTACAAATATACCTGTGTTACTTTTGACTGCTTTTGTGCTGCAGGGACACATTGCCATGTAAGTCAGTTGTGATAAACGTGTCTGTTAATGCCTGTGTGTGATTGTGTTTTAGAGCTGGGGTGTGGAGGGATATCATCTGTGGGTGATCAGCAGCACAGACGCGACTCCTGTTCCTGACGGAGCGGAAGGAGATGAGAAACTCCAGCAGGCCGGCATTCTGCAGTTTCAGTTCATTAAGAGCGCGCTGACCGTCAACCCGTGCACAGTGAGAGAAACACACATGAGTGTTTTTGCCGTTTACGCACATGCAACATGATCAGATGTGTCAGATGTCAGTGAGTGAGAAGGTTTTGTGTCTGTGTGTGATCAGAGTAATCAGGAGCAGGTGTTGCTCCACGGAGAGGATCGTCTGTATCTGACCTGTGGAGACCCGACTCAGGCTCACGGTGTGTCAGATAAGAGCCCGTCTCGGGACAGCGGCAGTCCAGTGGGCCGGCCGTCAGCGTCCACCCCTCTCTCTCAGGGTCTCAGCACTTTACTGGGCCACAAGCACTGGCAGGTGGTTCAGGTACATGATCACACGCTCCGAGCTCAAACACATTCACTGTAAAGAATCAGACTCACTGTAGAGTCTGACACGTGTTTTTCCTCTCTCTGCAGATTCACAGCACATATCTAGAGACAAACTGGCCCATCAGGGTAAGAACCAACTCTTAAAGCAATAGTTCAGTTTAGTTAACATTAGCTGAAAATGTGCTCACCCTCAGGTCATCCAAGATTAGGATGAATTTGTTTCTTCAGCAGATTTATAGAAATGTGTCACTGCATCACCGTCTCAGCAATGGATGCTCTGCAGTGAATGGGTGCCGTCAGAATGAGAGTCCAAACAGCTAAAAAACAACACAATAATCCACACCTCTCCAGTCCATCAGTTAATATCTTGAGAAGACAAAAACTGAAACAAATCCATCATTAAGATGCTTTTAACTAAAATACGAGTCCATAATCCATAATAATGCTTCCTCCAGTGAAAGTGTTCTGGTCTGAATCAGGAGAGAACTCTGCACAGATCAAGCAGCGTTTACAAGCCAAAACAGCTCTAAACAAATATGTGACTAGATTTTGACGTGAGAGATGACAGGAGATGCACTTTTATACTGGATGAAGTGTTATGGACTCGGATTTGAGTTAAAAATGTCTTGATGGATTTGTTTCAGCTTTTCCCTTCACAGGACGTTACTTTTTGCACGAGTCATGCCGATTACTTGTGGATTATTGTGATGTTTTTATCAGCTGTTTCGACTCTCATTCTGACGGCACCCATTCACTGCCATTCAAGATGAGTTAGTCAATTTTTAGCAAATTTTTGTGTGAACAATTTCTTTAAGTCTGTGTATGTTAGTAAAGCTTTCTTGTCGTACAATTTAGTTTCTGGTAACTTTTTCTCCATCCTCCCTGACTCAATCAAACACACTGATGCTGCTGTACCTTTAAGACTTGTGCATGTAAATGACCTCTTTTTTGATTTGTTAACCTCTGTATACTTGTGTTGTGCTGGTGATGTTGCTGTATAATGAATATGTGATGATATGTAAATGTGGGCGGGCATATGTTAATGAGCATTTCAATAAATGTCAACTAAAAAGCCCGTTTTTAATGAAATGAGTCATTTAATCTTTGTGTGTGTAGTTCGCAGCTATAGACTGGTCTGGTCAGTGTGTGGCCGTAGCTGGCCGGCGTGGATTTGCACATTACTCCTTATTCACCAGAAAATGGAAACTGTTTGGTAACGTCACACAGGTAAACACGCACACATCACCGTCTTTTCATTTGAAAGGAAAATAACTTGTGTGATGGTAACTTTCTAACATTTATGTGTGTGTTTCAGGAGCAGAGTATGATGGTGACAGGAGGTCTCACGTGGTGGGACGACTTTGTTGTTGTTGCCTGTTACAATTTCATTGACCGGCAGGAAGAGGCAAGAACGATTAAATAAACATTCCTCATACTCATCAGTGTTGATTGAACCATTCACTGATTAATTGACTCCTGTTGTTCTCGGTTTGTAGCTGAGGTTATACGTGCGCACATCTAACCTGGATAACGCCTTTGCCAGCGTCACTAAACTTCACACCGACACGCTGCTGCTGAACGTGTTTCGTAACGTGGTGATTCTGTTCCGGGCCGACTGCTCCATCTGCCTGTACAGCATTGAGAGACGACACGACAGGTGACACGCATACATGATACATATACATGGAGCAACAATAATTAAATAGAGAATCAGGAATTAACTGCACTTGTTTATTTTGTAATAATCCATAAAACACAACAATTATTTTATATATATATATATATGCACTATATTGCCAAAAGTATTGGCACCCCTTCTAAAGAACAGGTTTGACTACTTTAGTAATTTCTATGAGTACAAATCTTAATGTTAAAGCATATAATGATATTCTAGGAAATTGTGTGCTTCTAAAATTATAGCAACAGTTTGGACTCTTTTCTATTCTAACATGACAATGTCTCTGTGTATAAGACAAGGTTCAAAAAGAAAATGATTGATTGAGTCAGTGTGGAAGAACTTGACTGGTCTGCATTAAACCAAGTCCTAATCCCAGTTTAACACCTCTGGTGTGACTGTAAATGCAGACCTTGAGCCAAAAACTCATCACTAAACACCTAAACAATGACTTGTACATACACTATATAGACAAAAGTATTGACACGCAAAAAATGCACTTCCAAATCTGTGGCAACAACGATGGGAACATAATTCATGTATTTAAAAATTGTATTTCCATCTCTGTTGCAACAGTTTTGGAAGCGTCTAAAATGACTGAACCCATATGTACAAGTCATTGGTGTTTGGTGATGAGTTTTTAATCGCAGTCAATTCACTATAAACAGAAAGTGAAAGTAAAAATGTAATGATGGAGCTTTCAGCATCTGACGCCGCATATTCTCTCAGAGACAAAGAGAGACGAATCTACTTCAACATGCTGATAACGGTATAGCCCAGCACTTCTCAAAGTCCAGACTCCGGACCGGGAGGGAATTAAATCCGGACCCGCCTCGACTTCGTATTTCAAGAGCACTCGTATCACTCAGACCTCCGTGCGTGGTGCGCGCACAAACACACACACACACACACACACACACACACGCACGCACGAACCAGTATTGCAGTGTTTACCGACTCTTTTGTAAGACGAAGCGCATAGCAAATTCAACACAAATTCAGTTGAAGTGAAGATTCTTCCCAGCATGGGAAGGTTATCACGGGGCAGACTAATAGGATTAGTCCAACGAATCGTTCGGTTTGTAATGCGCACCGAACCGAAAGCCTCGTACCGAATGGTTCAATACGAATACGCATATAAATATATATACATATATTTATTTATTTTTATAGCAATAATTAGCATTTCATGATGTCTCTATTCTTTTCTGAATTAGCTAATGCATCAATCATGTTTTTTCTAAATCCTGATTTTCCTAAACAGCTTTTTTTATTTTTTTATTTTTTTTGTGTGATGGAGAGTATCTGATTTGAATAATTTGATTTAATTCTATTATTTCAAGTTTGGTGCTTCATAGATATGACTCAGACTGTTTCATGTTCCTCATATAGGACGAGCGGTTTGGAAGATGTGTGGATGTCTCTTGTATTTGCCTTGAACATTTCTTGATTGTTCTCTGTCATCAGTCCGAACCCGTCGGCCAGTGTGGAGCTGCTGCAGGAGGTCTCCATGTCCCGGTATATTCCTCACCCCGGTCTGGTGGTGTCTGTGACCCTCACGTCAGTCCGGACAGAGACCGGCATCACGCTCAAAGCCCCGCAGCAGGTACACACGCACTCCCACACACAGTACATAACCACACACATGTATATTTACTCATGAGGCGTCTGCGTGTGTGTGCCAGGCCTGTTCGGCTGAGAGTATCCTGTTGAATTTGGCCGGTCAGCTGATCATGCTGCAGAGAGACCGATCTGGCCCACAGGTACGAGAGAAGGACACGCCGGCCAATCAGACGAAGCTGGTGAGTTTGATGCCCCGCCCTTCATCCTGATCCCATAGAGTGGGTTACAGAAATAAAAATCCCATTCATTTTCTCCATAGAGGGACCACTCATAAACCATTAAAGACAGACCTACTGTGAGCTACAAGGCTGTTAATCATCCAACAACCCGCATTATTTCAACTTCTTTTAAAATAATCACATTTAACAGCAGAATTCTGTGATTCTGCAGAGAAATCCCCACTTCCTGTGCTCTCAAACTCTCTTTAAATATTTACTTTATTTATTTATATATTATTTAATGTTTTATATAATTTATATACATTTTTACAAAAATTGGTCTGCACTCTAAAGACACTGACTCATCTCAGCAGTAGTGATGCACCTGTATGCATGTTTCATGCAGATTACATAATCTGAGAATATTTGTCTTCCATTTGAATTGGTTTATTTGAAAGTAGACATTTCACTCTCTCTCTATATATTTTTTTTATGTCTGTAAATCAAAGATACACAGAGTTTTGGAGTTTCACGCTCAAGTTCACCGAGACGGCAGAAAGCGCATCCTGATTGCATTCATTATTTTACAAAAGCGCAATGCTTTGTTGTTATTGTGAGTGCACACAAATAAATGTAGTCTTTACAGATTTGAAAGATGTATTACTCTTATCAGTATGAGCAAAAATGAGGGAGTATTTTAAGAGCAAGTGAGCGCACAGGCACCTCCATCTGTCCTGCAGTGAGCGCGCTATTAAGCTTTCACGCTCCTCTCAAACACTTCAATAGGGCACATTTTTCTACATTAACATTATATTTCAGATGATAAGCCATATTTGAGGTCGATGAATGAAAGGTAAGCGTTTGGAAGTCCTGCACAATGTACTGTATTAACCTACCACATAGATCAACAGTTAATGATCTGCGTGACTTCGCCAATGTGGATTTTTATTTATTTAGGCTTTTTTCTTTCTGTGACTAATAAAACTTTGGTCAACCAAGCCTCTTCTGGTCAACTAACGGTTAGTCGACTATTAGGGGGCAGGCCTATTAATGACAGAATTTTTATTTTTGGGCGAGCTAACCCTTTAACCTGTCCTCTTCCGGCAGCTTCCGTTCTGTCAGCCGGTGGTTCTGGCTCAGTGCGTGGAGAACGTCTGGACCACCTGCCGCAGCAACCGCAAGAAACGCCACCTGATGGAGGCTCTATGGCTCTCATGTGGTGAGGCGGGGATGAAGGTGTGGCTTCCTCTGTTCCCGAGAGACCACCGCAAGCCGCACTCGTTCCTGTCGCGCCGGATCATGCTGCCCTTCCACATCAACATCTACCCGCTCACCGTGCTCTTCGAGGACGCTCTGATCCTGGGCGCCTCCAACGAGACGGCGCTGTTCGATGGGCCCGGCTCGTCCTCGCTGGAGGCGCTCTTCCCCTTCTGCACGGTGGAGCGGACGTCTCAGATCTACCTCCATCACATCCTGAGACAACTGCTGGTGCGCAATCTGGGCGAGCAGGCGCTGATGCTGGCGCAGTCCTGTGCCACACTGCCCTACTTCCCTCATGTTCTGGAGCTGATGGTGCATGTGGTGCTGGAGGAGGAGGCCACGTCCAGAGAGCCCATCCCTGACCCGCTGCTGCCCACCGTCGCCAAGTTCGTGACCGAGTTCCCGCTCTTCCTGCAGACCATCGTGCACTGCGCGCGCAAGACCGAATACGCGCTGTGGAACTATCTATTCGCCGCCGTGGGGAACCCAAAAGACCTGTTCGAGGAGTGCCTGATGGCGCAGGATCTGGACACGGCCGCATCCTACCTGATCATCCTGCAGGTGAGAAACAAAACAATCTACAACATGCTTGATGTACAGTTGAGGTCAAAAGTTTACATACACCTTGCGTAATCTGCAAAATGTTAATTATTTTACCAAAATAAGAGGGATCATGCAAAATGCATGTTTATTTAGTACTGACCTGAATAAGATGTTTACATATGTGACCCAGGACCACAAAACCTGTCATAAGGGTCAGTTTTTTTAAATTGAGATTTATACATCATCTGAAAACTGAATAAATAAGCTTTGTTATGATAGGACAATATTTGGCCGAGATACAACTATTTGAAAATCTGAAATCTGAGGGTGCAAAAGAATCTAAATATTGAGAAAATCGCCTTTAAAGTTGTCCAAATGAAGTCCTTTAGCAATGCATATTACTAATCAAAAATAAAGTTGTGATATATTTACAGTAGAAAATGTACAAAATATCTTCATGGAACATGATCTTTACTTAATATCCTAATGATTTTTGGCATAAAAAAAATTGATAATTTTGACTCATACAGTGTATTTTTGGCTGTTGCTACAAATATACGTGTTACTTATGACTGCTTTTGTGCTGCAGGGACACATATACATTCTTTTCTTTTCTGTCTTCAGTAGTTTAACCCACTTTAAGTGGTGTAACAAATAAATTAAAATGTTGCATTTAGTAAATTCCTGAAAATTTGTATGCATTATTTTTTATTTTTTTTAGTAGCAGTATTCATTCTTACAAATTTGTATGAATTTTAATGAATGAATATCAGCTCTCGAAAATGCTAGGATTTCAGCTTATATTGCTACATGTCTGACTTATAAAAAGGAGGTCAAACTATTTAAATATTTGTATGATAAATGTGCATAGTTTGCAGTAAATGTAAAATGTATTGTTTTCGAAATACTGTACGTAATCAACATCTTTAAATCAATACTTTTATATTTATTTTTATTTTATTTATTGTTTATTTATATTCTTCTTTTCCATCTTCAGTAGTTTAACCTACTTTAAATGATTCTGTGATGTAACAAATAAATTTAAAAAAATGTTACTTAAAAAAAAAAAAAATCCTAAATTTATGAATTCTAAAAAAAAAAAAAAAAAAGTTCATTCAAATATTGTTAAATATGAATAATTTGCCACTTTTCATATATGTTGCCATTTATATTCTTCCTTTTCATCTTCATTAGTTTAACCTACTTTAAAAGATTCCAACTAATTCAAATAATGCTACGTTAAAAATTTGTATGAAAGTATGCAATCTTACAAAACATTGTATGAATTTTTGTGAATGAATATGAGCTCATAAAAGCACTTGAAATGCTAGATTTAAGCTTAAATTACTTGATATCTGACTTAAACTGAATATTAGCTTGCAGAAGTAGCGTTGGGAGGTCTGATTCATTTTAGTGAATCAGTTTGTTTGGACAGTTCATTCAATTGAATTGATTCAGAAAATAAAGATTCTTTAAAGGGGACCTAACGCACACAGTTTCACCCAATCTCATGTTAATCTTGAGTACCTATAGAGTAGTACTGCATCCTTCATATCTCCAAAAAGTCTTTAGTTTTATCATATTTATAAAAGAAAGATACAGATTTACGATTCTCTCCGAAAAAAGCCGAGCTCCTGGAGGCGTGCCGTGTGGGCGGAGCTAAAGAGTGACGAGCACAAAACAAAACAGAGACATTTGATGCCGTTTCTCTTACCGTCTGCAGTTCTGAATCATGAGCGGGATCTTTTATAGCTGGGACCGCTCCATCTTTCAGTATTAAACGATGTGCAAATCCAGCGTCGAATTGGGCCTTGTTTATAAAACGTTCGTCAACAAAACACTTGAGAAACTCCTTTGCTGCCCCGGAAAAACAAACTATATCCACTGTTCACGTAACGCTGGGTTCTTTTGGGAAGCTGAACAAGGTTATCTTTCCCTCACAACCAAAAACACACTTCTTTAGAGACGTTCTTCCAGAGCGAGTCCCGTGCAGCGCTGCCGATTGAAGCGCGTTGATGGGCGCGCTCTCGTTCTCATTCTGGTCGATGCGTGCACGGGCGTGTTCTTCCGGGAGAAATGCCCATATAAGGAGTTCCACCGTCGTTTACGTCATCAAGAACAACGATCGAAAAAAACTCTCCGAAACTTGTACGAATCCGGAAGTGAGATTTTTGGCACAGAAATACTGTTATACGTCCAAATTTTTTTTTTGAAACTTTGTCCATGCTTAGCATGAGAATCAAACTCTTTACCAGTGTAAACAACTCTGAATGCATGAAACAGCATTGTACCCCCCCTTTAAATTCCAGTAGTGGCTTCGTTATCTGTAATGTAGCATGTTTAACCAGTTAAAAACTCAATTTTAAGACGTGTCTAATCAAAATATGTGACACTTTATTTCTGTCCAGTAGATTTTATAGTGTGGAGGATATTGTTTATATATTTTGCTCTCACACTCAGATTTGTTGATAATTGTCTCAGTTTATTTGTTTATTTAAAAAAAAATTATAATAAAATTTGCATTTCTAAATATCATTTCTGAATGAACTCGTGGAACTGTCATGTATTTCTAAACCCTGATGATAATGGAAGATGTCAGTCAATAGAAAAGGAAGGAGGGGTATCAGATTGAATCTTATTTAAATTATTTATATTCTCTCAGAATATGGAGGTTCCGGCGGTCAGCCGTCAACACGCCACGCTGCTCTTCAACACAGCTCTGGAACAGGGCAAATGGGATCTGTGTCGTCACATGATCCGCTTCCTGAAGGCCATTGGTTCAGGGGAGAGCGAGACTCCGCCCAGCACACCCACCCCTCAGGTGAGATGATGAAGGTGTGTGATGCTGAGATGCTGTGTGCTGAAGCTCCTGTGCTGATGTGTGTGTGTGTGTGTTGCAGGAGCAGAGCTCCACGGGCGGCTTCGAGTTCTTCAGGAACCGCAGCATCAGTCTGTCTCAGTCGGCCGACAGCATCGCCGGAGGAAAGTTCAACATGCAGAAGACCCTGAGCATGCCGTCTGGACCGTCCTCCAAAGGGTAACACAGCATACGTGATTTAAGTGTGTCTCACGCTCTCTGATTCATTTGAGTGAATCAGTTTGTTTGGACAGTTCATTCAATTGAACCTGTTCGGAAGACAAAGATTATATTATTCTTGTCTGTCTTTTTTAATCAGAATATGTAGTTAAATGCTGCTGGTCAACACCGTTTTAGCTCCGATATAGAAATGAGAGGACCTTGACTGTACTTTACATTACTAATATAGGGCTGTATGATTAATCACAAATAAAACTGGAATCGCAGAGAAGTTAAAGGGGTTATCAAAAAGTGAAGGATTTAATAAAATAAACAATATTCCCAAACTTGCAATGAGAAGCACTTCTAAACCAGCTGTTGTCAACAAAAGAGAAGCTTTTTTGAAAATAAAGAAATTAAGACAGCCATAAATAGTAGTATTGTCATTTTACAGTTGTGCTGTAAATTAAAATAAAAATGTTATTATATTTTCCTGAAATACTCCATTTATTTTCCAAAAATAATAATAATATAATAGACATTATAGTATAGTCTAGTGATTTTGTTTATTTTTATAAATAGTAGTATTTCTTATTTGGTTTAATTTTTATTAAGTAATAATAATCATAATAAAGAAAATGATAATAAAAATAATTATTATTATTGTTGTTATTGTTATCTTTACTATTATTACTATATTGTTATTGCTTTTTATTTTATTTCATTTATTTTTATTTTGTTTGCTTTTTTCCCATTATATGATGATGATGATGGGGTGTGTGTGTGTGTGTGTGTGTGTGTGTGTGTGTGTGTGTGTGTGTGTGTGTGTGTGTGTGTGTGTGTGTGTGTCTGGTCAGTGGAGAGCGCTGGTGTAAGGACAGTGACTCTGCAGAGAATCTCTACATTGATATGATGCTGTGGCGTCACGCGCGGCACCTGCTGGAGCAGGTCAGACTGCGTGATCTGGGCTGTTTCTCCGCTCAGCTGGGCTTCGAGCTGATTGGCTGGCTGTGTCGGGAGCGCACGCGGGTCGCACGGATCGATGACTTTGTTACTGCCCTCAAATGCCTGCACAAGGACTTCCTGTGGCCATTTCCTGTAATCCCAGCATGCTCCATTAGCTCGCCGCTGAAGAACGGCCGCTGCCGCCCAGGTGTGTGAAAGTCACAGAATATATATTTGCACACGCATATATAATTTCTTTTTTCTCTCTCTCTAAATTGTATATCTAAATATAAATAAAAAGTTAAAAATAAAAATGTATGTTTTATTTTTTTAAATAAAGTACATGATTATTTTATTTTTTACATATATTTACAAATAATTATTTTTAAAGGGAAAGGGGAAAGAGAAGTGGGGTGTGTATATATATATATACACACATATATATATATATATATATATATATATATATATGATGTGAATCGTTATTTTTTTTTAGAAAAAATATATGTTGCAGACTATATGTAAATGAGCTGTTAAGACTGACCAATTACACGATCTCTCTCTCTCTTTTCTCTCTCTCTCTCTCTCTCTCTCTCTCTCTCTCTCTCTCTCTCTCTCTCTCATATATTAGTGTTGAGTTCTCGTTTGCTGAAGTCTCAGTCTGCGGACAGTTTGCCGAACAGTGACATGGACACCACGCCCCCTCAGGTCACCACAGCCAATCACAGCTGGCTGGACAGTTTGGGGGCGGTCTCAAAAGAACTGAACTCCGCCTCCTCTCACGGAGGGCCGCAGACGCAGGAGGCGTTTCTCTCTCCTCTCATCAACAAAGGTTTGCGTAAAACCAGTCTGTATGTCTGTATCTCTCTCTTTCTGTCGGTCTCATGTTATTTTTCTCCATTTATCAGGAGAGGAGTACAGCATCGGTTCAGCCACGGACCTGACTGAGACCAGCTCAATAGTGGATGGTGATTGGACGATGGTCGACGAGAATTTCTCCTCCCTCAGTCTCAGCCAATCAGAGCTGGAGCACATCTCCATGGAGCTGGCCAATAAAGGGCCACATAAGAGTCAGGTGCAGCTGCGGTGAGTCACTCCAGTCTGATGAATGTAATGCAGGTGACCACAGACTCATTATCTGGCAGGAGTTGAGTGGTTTGTGCAGCAGTCTGATGAATGTAATGCAGGTGACCACAGACTCAGTATCTGGCAGGAGTTGAGTGGTTTGTGCAGCAGTCTGATGAATGTAATGCAGGTGACCACAGACTCAGTATCTGGCAGGAGTTGAGTGGTTTGAGCAGCAGTCTGATGATGAGATACTGACGTGAGTGTGATTGACAGGTATCTGCTGCACGTCTTCATGGAGGCCGGCTGTCTGGAGTGGTGTGTCGTGGTTGGTCTGATCTTACGAGACGCCAGCGTCATTAAGCAGGTCGTGGGGTTCCTGGACAGTCCAGAAGTGCCACCAGAAACGGTCCAGAGCATCCGAGCCGGTCTGAAAGCTGTCGACCTGTGGGCCTCGTCTGATTGGTCAGTATCAGTGGACAGGGTTTGAATGGCAGATTTAATGTATTAAATGTCTCAAAATATACATTTAATGAGAAAATAAAATTTACAAATAAACAGCATTTATTTGAAATAGACATCTAAGCAATAAGATAATAACTAAACAAAATATAACAAATAAATAATAATTAATATATGACCCCATTCTTTTGAATATATATTTATATTAGTTCTGTCAAATGATTAATCGTGATTAATCACATCCAAAATAAAAGTTTTTGTTTACATAATATATGAGTGTGTGCTGTGTATATTTATGTATAAATACACACATACAGTATATATTTTTGAAAATATTTACATGTACATTTATTTATATTATAATTTTTTATATTATATATAAATATATTTGATATATAAACATAACATATTTTTTTAAAATAAATACATGCATTTGTTTGTATTTATATACACATAATAAATATACACAGCACACACTCATATATTATGTAAACAAAAACTTTTATTTTGGATGTGATTAATCACGATTAATCATTTGACAGCACTAATTTATATATAGTTAAATTAAATGAAAAAATATATATATAAATATATATTCCTAAATGTGTGGTCGGATGTATATATTTTTGTTATATTTTGTTTATTTTATTTTATTAATTTTTAATATATAATATAAATATAATATATAAATATATATTCAAAAGTGTGGGGTCAGATATTATTTATTTTTTCACACTAACGTTCATATGAAGTGTGTCATTGTTTCTCACAACAAAAACAAAAGTCCTGTTTTGAACCGGTTTGCATTATGACATCAAATCCCCATTTCTTCTCTCTCTGCTGTCAGTCTGGGCTACAAGCCGTTCCTGAACCTGATTGGTCCACAGCTGCTGAAGCTGCTGGAGGTTCCTGTGGAGCAGGTTCAGCCCGAAGCCTTCCAGCCGACCGGAGCGTCCAAACTGAGCGAGCCTCCGCTGCTGCCCCGAGCCGAGGAGCTGACCGCTGCTCACCCGCTGCCCTCGGACGGCCCCGCCGGAGCCAGCGCCCGGCCCCTGGACGACACACCGCCGGAGCCGGAGGACGAGCCGCTGGAGGAGGGATCCTACGACTGCACGCTGTCCTGACAACCTCCAGTGTGTGTGTGTGTGTGTGTGTGTGTGTGTGTGTGTGTGTGTGTGTGCGCTCCTGCTCGTCCACACTGCAGTGTCCTGTGTTTTGCTGTGTTCTCAACATCCTGTGGTCAACAGCATCGGTGTTTTGCTCTCTTCACCTCCACACTGCAAAACATCTTTCTTAGTATTTTTGTCTTTTTTATCTTTTCCAGTACAAACATTCTGAATCAAGATACATTTACTTGAGAAATAAAGTCTTTCAGATTAACAATCAAAATGAATTGAGTAAAATATATATATATATATTTATATATTTTATATATATATAAAAATTGTGATATCATTTTCTTTTATATTTTATTAAATGACAAAATGCAGTTAATTTATGCTTAAAAGAAGAAGAAATATCTGCCAATGGGGTCAAAAAAATTAACATAATTCAAATGGAAAATTTGATTTCTTTAATGGACCCCAAAATGACATGACTTTTCTTGTTTTAAGCCAAAACTTGCTTAATTTTGATCAGTTTTCAGACTGTTAATGTAATCAAACACATGAATTATTTATTTTCCAATTTTATTTTGCAAGATAAGTCATAAGTAATGGTGATTGTTTTTTTTTTTTTTCATCTCTCTCTCTCTCTCTCTCTCTCTCTCTCTCTCTCTCTCTCTCTCTCTCTCTCTGTATATATATATATATATATATATATATATATATATATATATATATATATATATATATATGATCATGAACTCACTTCATTTATTTTTGATTTAATTTAATATTTATATATTTGTACTGGATAAAATAAAAACTAAATTCAAAAGACAAAAACACTAAGGAAGTATTTTCTTGCAGTGCATATGAGAATCAGCTGTCACTCACTCTTCATCACAGCATCATCTTCACACTGAATCATGAGTTCTGAGAGAATCAGAGCATTATTGATCAGAGTGTTTTTATTGGTTTGAGTTTGTGTTTGAATGACGGCTTCATGTTTTAATGTTAATGATGAATTATCAGCCTGGCAGCTGTTTTATTGGATGCAGGTTGTTTGAGATCTTCTCCAGTCTGATCCGGATCATGTTTGATCAGTTATTAATCTGCGAGTCGTGTTGCTTCTGTGATTCATGAGCTGATGAGCGTTCACTGACCAAACATCAGATTCAGAGCTGTTCTTCAAGACAAACACATGCATTATTTATGTCCCAATCTTATTTTACAGCCACGATATTAATCTCAAATAAGCAGTTTTTCCATCACTAGATCTCGGCTGACTGCATTATTGTGATGTTTTTTGTTTTTCTGAATTGAATTATTGCAGGTTTGTGTATTTATTTGAGCAGCAGGACAAAGAGACGTGAACGGATCGTCAGTATTAATGTGTTCAGTGTTTGTCTCGTTAGCGCTGCCTTCACAACGGACCAAATCATCTACATATATCAATGCCTTTGTGTTATTATTATTATTATTATTCTACTTGTAGTTCTTATGCTTTATTGACAGTTGTCTCGGAGTATTTAGCAGCTTTAATGAGATGCATCTTTATTTTATTGTTTTATTTCCCCCCAAATGGCTCAAACGAGCAGCTTAGACCGGTCTGATCTGATTTAATCTGGTTCAGTGACTCCCAAACCAGCTGACAAGTGCCCAAAACCCAGTAAAACCAGCTCAACTGTGTGGTTTCTCCTCCTCCTGTCGCAGTATTCCTGATGATCATGTTCACAAACCAAAGATTCACGGACGCGTTCATGGTACAGCTTACCCACAATCCCTCTGACGTCACAGGACTGATGTGCTTTCACGTGGACTGAGGGTTTGATCTGGTTTCTGTGGGTTTGTGTGTGAGTCGGTACTCTTGAGTTCTTCATCTGTACAGTTTAAAGTTTCTTCTCAATGCAGTGTATAGAGAGTTTCCTGAATAATAACTTTTCTACTCTTTCTATATTTCCTGTACATAAAGAACAATAAATTATTTTTTAAACATCATGTGTGCTGTTTTTTTTTAATCCGTTTCAGATGTTGAGAAAAATATTTTTATAAGTTAAAGTATTTTTAAATACACTAATGTGGGATTTTTTAAAATAAAATATTTATAGTTTTACAAAGGATTTCTATGTGCAGCACATTATCAGTATATTATTATGATTTCTGAAGATCATGTGACACTGAAGACTGCAGTAATGATGCTGAAAATACAGCTGCGCATCACAGAAATATTACAGTTTAACAGATATTCACATAGAAAACAGCTGTTTTAAACACTAATAATTTTTCATTATTTTTACTGTATTTCTGATCAAATAAATGCAGCTTTGGTGAACAGAAGAGACTTTCAAAAACATTGCAAAGTCTTACAGATACAAACTTTTAAACAGTGTATACATTTGAAGAAAATATTTTTTCAGTTTTCTGGTGATTTTTTAATATTTGTTTACATTTTTCTCTTTCAAAAACATTTAAAAAATCTAGTTTAACGAAAGACAAAAGAAAACAATGATAAGAAGAACAAAAGTGATTTTGTAATAGAAAGATGAATCATCTCAGTACAGCAAATTATATAAATAATCATAAGACAAGACTGAAAATTACACCGAAACAATTAAATCAACCTCTAAGACATTAATGAACAATTATTCAAGTGATTCGTATGTGACAAGAAATGACTTTCATACCGTTTGAGTCACAAACATGTTTCAGAATATGATTCGTTTAAGAGAAATGTTATCAAAAATATTTACAGCTGTCACGTGATCACAGTTATGACTGTATTTTACAGTGATGTGCAGATTTTCTGTCTCAGTGCTTTTGTTTGCTCAAGTCAGACATGCAGATGTAACACTAGTTAGTGAAGAACCCCAGTATAACCGTACCGACGACAGGTTAGTATGAAATAAAGAACAGCCTGTCGTTCATAAATAATGATCATTGAACATTCTCCCAAACGCATGTCGACTTTCATCACAAATCAAAAAGACCAACGCAGGTCAGTGTATGAACAGCATTAATTAAACATTCATTATCTGTCATATTTCCACATACATCTGAAATCTGGGACAGAGAAACATATTTATCAGTTCTTACGTTTGAATTAGTTTAAAGGGATAGTTCACTTTGAAATTAAAATGTGGTATCTATCAGCTTACCCCAAGGGCATCCAAGATGTAGGTGTCTTTTTTTCTTCAGTAGATCCAATTTTGATGTTTTTAGGTCAAACCGTTCTAGTCTGTCAGTCATATAATGGCAGGTATAGGTCACTGTCTCAATAAGAGGGAAAAAGAACATGCACAGAGAAATCCAAATTAAACAATTCCCCATCGTAACTACACATTGATGGCCTAAGACACAAAACGAGCGGTTTGTGTGAGAAAACGAACAGTATTTATATCGTTTTTTACCTCTTGTACACAACCATGTCCAAGTGATCTGAGTGCGCACACACATCCGGTGTGTGACGTGTGTGTGCGCGCGCTCTGGCTCACGCTGCATTCACACGGGGCGTCGGCGTCAACGCTTGACGGAGGGCGTGTCTGAAGCGTGGTGCTGACGCAACTTTTCAAGCACCAACGGAGGCGTCGGCCAATCAGATCACCTCATGCAA